>CM066033.1:680540662-680711823 GCA_033557465.1 Ichthyophis bannanicus
AAACCAACAGGTTGCAAGATCCGAAAGAAACCCGAGGCAACACGTTTGTCCCGAAGGACGGCCGTGCCAAACAAATCTGATTCAGTTCTTTGACTGGGTGACCAAGGAACTAGATCAGGGGAATGCGATGGATGTCAGTGTCGTACCTGGATGTCAGTCAAAGTTCCTTTGATACTTGTTTTCTCTCATTAGACTTTTCAATAAACCTCATTATCTTGGGGATGGGTCTCAAAATAGTAAACTGGATTAGAATTATGTTGCACTGACAGATGATCAGAAGGTGATGTGGTACATGGATCTCACGTGTTTCTACAAAAGGAAGGTGATTAAGCGGGGTGCCCTATGTTCGGTCGTGGGCCCGGCACTGTATGCACTGTCTTTGTGAGTGATATTGCTGATCGGACTGAATGGAAAAGTCTGGTCCCTTTTGCAGATGACACACAAATTTGCAACACAGTAGAATCCCCCGAGGGAGTGGATAACATGAGGAAAGATCTACAAAAGCTCGGAAGCCTGGTCCCCTAATGCTTGGCAGTTACAATTTAATGCAAACCAGTGCAGTGTCATGCACCAAGGGAGCAGAAATCCAAGGGAAATGTACGCTATAGGGGGGGCTAGTAGTTTGGTGTTGCACGTTTCAGGAGAAAGACCTTGGTAGTGATTATCGCTCTGATGATCTCAAGGTGGCAAAACAGTGCGAGAAGGCTGTGGACAAAACTGGCTCAGTAGGTATGTTGGGCTGCATACATAGAGGAATTACCAGCAGAAAGTAAGAGATACTTATGTCCACTGTACAAGGCACTTGTGAGGCCTCACTTTTGGAATACCAGTGTTCATTTTTGGAGTACCATATCTTGCAAAAGATGTAAAAAGACTGGAAACTTTTCAGAGGAAGGTGACCAAAATGATTTGGAGCCTTGCGTGTCAGAAGCCTTTCTGAGCAAAGACTTGACTATCCTAAATATGTACACTCTGGAGGAGAGGAGGGACAGGGTAGATATGATTCAGAACTTTAAATACTTCAAGAGAAAAACGATGACCAAACAAACCTCTTTAAAGACGGGGCAGCTGTAAAAACTAGAGGGCATAACATGAAGCTGCCAGGTGGAAAATTGCGAGGCAATGTCAGGAAATATTTTTTCCACTGAAAGGGTGGTAGAACTTGTTAAATGTCCCACTTGTCCGATGGAAGTGGTGAGGGCAAACATGGTGACGGAATTCAAAAACGGCATGGGACAACCACAGTTGGAATCCTTTACAGCACCAGTAGAACAATAAAATAACAACTGAACCATCTAACTTCTAAACCCATCTAACTTTCTCAACAAATTGGGTGTCCTAACAATGAAGTGGTGGGTTTCACCCCTAAGCAGACATGACATGGGAGGGTTTGCCTGTCCAGGAGAGACCGGGTGCACCTACCCTTACCACTATTGCTGGGCAGTCTGTATGGTCCGAATTGTTGGTCTTTATTCTTTCCATCATTCTACTATTGTACTATGATAGTTAATTGTGAATTTCAAATCATTGTTTTTAAAGAATATTAAGGCCATGTATAAATTCTAATAAAGCGACTTTTGATGCAGTCCAAATAAGAAAAAAGTCATCTAACAATATTCTTCAAAATCAGCTATAAATAATTGTTGCAATTGAGCGGGGCTACTGAAGCCCTCTTTGCTATGCCATGACATTGCAGAAAAAATTGAACCATTACTAATAAAAATAGTTATGAGTAAGTACCAATCTTTTCTGCCATCTGACAAAGAAAAGATGCTGAAATTGCTTATTGATCCCCTTCAGGCTTATAACCAACGATCTTTGAATTAAACCTAACACATCGTTTTGTAGAGTCTTGGCGGTACTTATATAATGTGATCGCTATTTCCTAGGACACTCAAAAAACAATGTGTTCCCAGGGGCAGGGGACAAAAACCATTTTATTTACCTGTAAACCAAAAGTCAGGCCAGCACTTTCTGGGGCAGTTTTTTAAAACAGTTCCTTATTGGATTTCCAACTTTTGTGGCTCTTACGTGTTTAGCAGGTCTGTTATGGCTCAGGTCTTGTAAATTCCCAAAATGCTGGCAGAGCACAAGTACATTCCATGCCAGGATTTTGTTTGTCCTTTAAGGCAGGGGAAGGCAAAACTCTGAACAGGGGGTACAATATTCTTTATCCAGGTCAGTTTGTAATTTCGTTTTATTTTATTTATTTAAAAACAGTAATTTCTAAAAAAAAACCAGGGCCTTCATCATGGATAATTCAAGGGTGGTAATCACAGGGGCCAAAACAATCTGGTAGTGTGGATGATGGGGTTATACATGGCAGGGAGGGGGAAAAAAATTTAGTTTTAAAACAAATGCCAACAAAGATCTGTGGTCCTTCTATGTTTAGGTGAAGGTCCATCCATACACTCCTCTGGGTGTTGTTGGGGGACACCAATGGAAAGTATTGGTTGTAGCAAAAACGTGTCACTCAAGGACTTTAAAAAAACTCCAGTAGTTCACTTGAACAGGGTCCCAAAGACAGTTTTATTGTGCAAACATGCCCCCGTTCAGTTCAATTCTTCAAAAGCGACAACTGGAGGTCAAAACGTTTTTTTTACCAGGGGAGACTACCATTTATACCTCTCTTTTTTCCCAGTTTGATACATAAGGGAGAACTTTCTATTGGGTCGAGCTTTGATATATGGCAAAACACTTCTCATTGCTTTTTTTACATCTTCCCTGCACCTGTCCCAAATTAGGAAACATCCCTCCGGAGCCTTATCAAACCAGCCCCCTCACCTTAGGATTGGTACTAACAATGGTGGCGTTTCTTGATTTTTTGTTACTTCTCTACTGGCCATCAAGGTTATCCCTAAGCTCCAGGAATGGCATTTATTTGGAAAAACATTTCTTTTCTTTCAACCACAAGAAGGAATAGTTAAATGGAAAAAGGGGTGGGACAATTAATGCTTCATTAAAAAACAAAAACTTCTTTTATTCAACGCATTTTTTTAAAACAGTTTTCCCTCCATAGCCTACCCAACATTCCCCCTTTGATTATTCTCCACCCGCAAAAGTGAGAGAAAAGGGTTGGAGAAATTAAAATCACTTCGTTTAGTCACTTTAACACTTATACCGGTGTAATAGGCAATCATCGTTGGGGTATAGGATAAAAATCTTGGCCACCACATAGCTAATATCTTTGTAGCTGCCTTCCTTTCTTTACATTGCCTTATCAATGGGCTGCTGACTTTTATTTCAATCTGTGATGAATCCAGGGATTCGAGTTTTGCAACTTTGAACTGCTGTTTGGGGGTTAACCAAGATGACAACATATGTTCCCTTCCATGCGGTGTCACACACAGTGTCTTTTGTCTCCACTCTGTGATCCACACCGAGATTCCAGGGCTTGAAGGATGCAGGGGTTCTGTTAGATGGATGATCCCTGGTCTTGTACCCATCCAGGAATTGCAGGATACTTCCCTTGCCAAACTACAGAACTTTTAAAAACCCAAATAGTTCTTGTCTAGTAAAATTTCAGATCAATCTTGTTTCCCATATCTCCCTTTATTTTCCTATACAATAGGCGGGGGTCGCCCATTACAGATTTCTCAACAAGGGAAAACTCCTAAAAGGACTTAGCAGGGGCTAAGTATATCCTAAAGAAATGGCTATTTTGCTAAGAAACCATTGGGCGCACTTCAGTGGGGAAAAACTTCTTGGCAAAGTTTGGGACACCTGAGATTTCAGGTTTCTATTCATACAGTTCACTTTTTCCTAAATTCTGAAATCAGTTGTAGGCAGTACTTCGTGGGCCATAACTTAATGGACTTGGCTTCCCTGTGGAAGGTTTTATCCACCCCTCAGTCTTTTTACCAGGGGCCCCATGTGGCATTGCAAGGTTGTAAGGTCATAACTTGGATCTGGGTACACTTTAGACAAGGAGCCCCCTTTTCCTATTGTCAAGTGCCTATCTAGTAACGCTATCCAGGTCCAGGCCTTCTGTGCCTAAAGTTTCCTTCCTGGGGCCATTGCTGAGGGACTCAACTACCAGATCTAAACGGGTCCACTACTGCATATCTTGGCACAAACCATGTCCAATTTGCAATGATGACAAGAGTGCTTCCAATCGACAAAGAAAGTTTACCGTCCAGGGTTTCTCCCAAGGAACATCAATCAAAATCCAGGGTGACTTGAGAAATATAGTGTCCATAGTTTCCTAAACAGATCATGATTCAGGGGGATCAAGGAACCAACTGGTTAACAACGTAGCAGATTCAGATGCTTGACCTGACCTTTCCAAGTGTATTCTGGGGGGTTTTCTACACCAGCCATACTCCTGATACCTCCAACATTCGTGAATTAGCTAGAAGTTTTCCTTTGTGGTTTTCCATAATGGTTTAGAACAGAAGGGGTGTGGTTACAGGTAACTTTGAATGATTGTGCTCAACTATACAGGAAGGAGCTGTAGCTGCAACAGCTCTCAAACAAGGGGCCAGGCCCTTTTGCAAGTTACATCCGATTTGTTTTTTGACAAATAGTGGGGTCTCACTTGGTCGTTGCCAAGGAATCCTAATTAGTATTGATGTCAACCACTTCCTAGTCAGCATTTCTTTGTGACTCATGGACTAGATAGACTGAAAGGTTTTCCTGGACATCTGGTAGACCCAGAGCTGGTGATAACTCAGAGTGGTTTTTTCAAAGATCAAAAGCTTGCATCCTTTTCAGTACCCTATTCCAATGGAGACTTTGCATTCCTTTGGTAGCTTATTTTGATACAATGGTTTTTTGCTTCAGCAGCGCAAAATTGGGGATCCCATATACGACACTGTATCGTCTGCAGCACCCCAAGAAGGGCTCTCACTTGCCTCCTGGTGGTTGGAGGTAGGAATACTGCATACAGCGTCTTTGCGTTCTGGTCCCCAGGCGTCTACTTCATGCTGTGCCTACTGGAATCCTATGTGTTTAACTTGTTTGACATAATTATGCTTTGGCTCTAGAGACTTTCTATCCACCCTCATTAAAAAGGTGCAAGAGTTCACAGGACGCTTGTGGACATTCACTTTCTGAGATGTTGGCTATAAGCAAGTTGTCCAAATACTGGAGAAGAACCCTTTCTCCTGGGTTCACATAGTAGCTTGAAAGATCTTGATTTAAAATAGCACTGAAGAGAGTAGGTGAATTCTTGAATCCTTGAAGTATCTAGTCCAGTGAGTTGGCCCTGCCTTCCTGTTGTGGGTTCTTGCCATTCAAAAGCAAACAAAAGTTGACTGGTGGGGCTAGGCGTACACAGAAAAAGGCATCTTTCAGGTCCAGGAAGGTAAAATGAGTAGCCTCAGCGGGGATCAGTCCCAAGAGAATATAAGGATTTGGTACCACTGGGTGTATAGTTTCAGCTGCATCATTTACCCGCCTTAGATCTTGTACTGGGCAGTAATCCCCTGTCCCAGGTTTCTTAACTGGGAGAAGGGGGGTGTTCCAGGGTGACTGGCATTCCTTGAGAAGTCCATACTTCAGCAGTTTCATGAAATGGCAGTGGATTCCTTCAATGGCTTGTCGAGGGAGAGGATCCTGCTTCACATGCACTGGTTCCACTCCTGGCTTGAGGGGGACAATGACAGGGGCTATGTTCTTTGCTAGGCCAGGTGGATTATCTTCTGGCCATACTCCAGGTGGGGCTATAAGGTTGGTGGGTATACAGGAACTAGCTGGCTGATTGGAGATGCACTATAGAACCCCTACTCTTCTTCTCGGTGAACAGTCAGCACCATCAATCCAGCAGGCTTTGGGATCACTGTCATTTGCATTTCTCCCATTTCAGCAAAGGATATTTGTGCCTGGAGCTTAGCAAGCATGTCTCGACCCAGAAGTGGAATATGGCATTCAGGCATATACAAGAACTGGTGCGTTATTTTCTGTCCCCCCTAGTTCACACATGCGGTTCTGCAGGAGAGGCTTTGTGGCCTTAGCCCCTATTAGCTCTGACAATGGTGATGCATCGAAAAAACAAAGGGGCTACTGGCTTTAGAATTCTGCTCCTGGATCCCCCATAAAGTCCACATATTGGTCCCCTATTTTCAGACTGAACCATAGGCTCCTGGGGACCCAGGGAAACTGGAGTCCAGTCTGGCCTAGTCTTCATCCATGCTGTAGCCCTTTTCGGCTGCCACTCACTCTATAGCCTGCTTCCCTCTCTTGCTGGAACACTGTGCTTGGTTTATTCTTTCTAAAATCAAGTACTCCCTCCTCCCCTCCTGGGGGTGGAGTCAAGATACGGGCATTCACTTCTCTAATGTCCTTCTTCTCTGCAATGGGCGCACTGATTCGCACCCAGTGGGGGCCGATCATTTTTCACGACCCCCTTTCACTTCCTCTGCTCCTTCGATTAGGAAAACCTCCTCCACATCATTCAACTAAAGTATCAGCAAGAAGATCTGTTTTCTTCCTTATCTTACCTTCACTGTCTCTGTCACATTTATTTCCACAATTCACAAACTTTCTGAACAACTTCCATTAACTGTGCCTGTATTCATGCCCGCAAATCCATCCAGTTTCTGCAATTTCTGCTTTTATATCTCTCTGGGACTGACTGACAAAAATGCAAATTCTCCTGGGCTGCTGGATCACATGGGGTATATAGTGAGGGCTGCCTGCGCTATTTGGATCCCACTTGGGGCCATCAAGGCTGATGGGTCTGCATAATACTGTTCATTAGTTCAATAAAATCCTATGGTTTCTCAGTGTAGGAGGCATAATGCAGCTTTCAGTTCAGTAAATCAGTGGCAGAAACAAAGCTGGTCAGCTGGCTAGTGCAAAGCTGGCCCTGGACCTAGTGCAATGGGATAATGTGACCCTCCCTTTTTTTACTGGTAGTTGTACTTCTGAAGGCATACGGCAATCGGGACTGTCTGGGTTCCACTTCATGTTCTTGGGCGCTGGCTGTGAGTGACCCTGAACTGGCAAATGAATCCCTGCTTGTAAGTGTCATCGGTGGACTGTGGCCTACTCTTGAGTACTTTAAACTGTGCCGGGGCTTTCCGGTCAAGAGGGGGTGTACGTCCTTCTGCTGCGGAGGTGGCTGGTGACATTTGCAGGGAGGTATCTCCCCCCCCCCCCGGCCCCAGGCTCTGCCGGGGTGGTGGCAGAGCCGAGGGAACTGGCCTATAAAGATAATAAACGGGCATGTTTTTTGTTTTTGTTTTCTCAAACATTTAACCAGGAATCCTATGTAGGGGAACTGATCAGCGGAACATTCTCTGTACAATCTGATAAACACGGGAAACTACGGAGCCATGAAGTAGCTAACACTGGCCACTCCCTTCCACAGAGCATTTCTAATAGGGACAGAGACATTTTAAGTCTGTAGTCTTCAGCAAAGTCCTTGCTAAAATTCCTAGTCATACATTTCAACAAAATCTGCATGGACTCTGACCCCCGACCCCCCCCCCCCCCCCACACACACACACACACACCAGTCCAGGCTGCATTTTCCTGTGGGACTAAGCATATTGGATGTGTGCTCATTCTAAATAAGTACAATTTAGATAAAGTCCTTAAAATATAAAAACTATTATTTTGCAACATGTTATAACACAAATCCCAACAGAAAGACACTATAGCTCCTAACATGACGGCCACTTATCTGTTATGTATGACTGGAAAAAAATTACTTGGCATGAAAACTAACTGCCAGCCCGTAATCAGCATGTCTCTGCAAAAGGAATTACTTTAAAATCTTACAGTTTTAGGAAGCAGATATTCAAAAGACATTCCGAATACTTTTTCCATAAAGTGGGGTGGATATCTAGAAAACATATATACTTTTCCCTTCCTATTTTATTTTTATTAACAATAGGGATGTCTTCTATGAGGTGCTTGCCGCAGTATATCAGGAACTAGAATTCAAGCATGATGAACTCCTTATTCACTCAGGATTTAAATCACTTTCAAGTCGCGATCTGGTACTACTGGCTCGGGATGCTTCATAGTCCTGTCAGGGTTCTTAACCTCTACTTCGTAGGACAAAGGGAAAACAAAGCAGTTTCCTGAATTTTTCTATCATTTCCTATTTAAACCATTACAGTGCTTACTGAAGGTTTTGAACATAAATAACACAAAACAAAGCTAAGCCCACAAATGCATTATACCTATAGCCCCTACAAAACTTCTTCTCACTTGGTCCGTACAAGTACAGGAACTCGAAAGGGGTTAATAAGAACTTAACCCTTTCCAGGCTAAAGCCCAAAACTATCGGGATCCACAATCCTGACTAAACATTCTTATTAAATGATATATAATACATGACCATAGCAGAAGGAACATCACTATTAAACATATTGAATTAAACAGGTACAATTTACCTAAAATAAGTACATATTAACCCAGCTGCAAAGTGTTGAGATTAAGCCTTCACAGGTTAAAAAGACACTGCACATTCCTTTCTTCAGACAACGCCCCTTCTCTCTCTGCTAGCCAGCTTCATGCTTTGTGAAAGGAAAAAAAAACTGGAATGCATGAGACAGCTTCTTTACTGAAAAAGTGACAACTGAGTTTGTTTCCTTCTGTCTTCTTTTCTGCTTAATACTATTTCTTATTCGGTAAACTGTTCCACAAATTACCCAACAGAATAATCTCACATTTATACCAGAAGGGAAACTCGCAGTTTCAACAGATAACAAAAATCAGATACACAATAAGGACAGACAAACAACCAAATGCTTCCTTCTTTTCGCGACCTGGGCGCAGTCGCCTGGCCAGGAACTGCTCTACTTAGGAGTCTGCTCTCTCGCTCGGTCTGTATTTCAAGACCTCCTCACTCACACAAGCAGTCATATTTTAACAAGAAAATCATTTTTCAAGTGCCCCAGGTTTTTCTGACTAACTGACTATTTCAAACAAGAAGGATCGATGGCTTTGGCTTCCGCTTTCACTTACGCGGAGCTTACTAGGACACACCCTTATGGGAGGTGATCAGACTCCCTTGTCTCGCACACACACTCATGCGAGATTTTTCCCAGTTAGTCTATAACCAAATATACCAAATCAGTCTTGCGCATACTCATGCAAGACTTTTTCCCCAGGCTGCACTGACTTTTAAACAGAAAATATCTACTCACCGGATCCAGTTCCTGATACCAAACCAGTTCTTGGGTTGGACCCTGGACTCCCCTCGGGTTCTGAGGTGTTAGCCAGCTGGACCCAGTGGCCCACCGAGGCAAGGCAGAACCCTCTCCGATACAAAGGGATCAGCGGCGCCTGAGAAGTTCCCCCTGCGGGTCGGACAGACATGGTTTCCAACCGGACCCAAACCTCGAGGCGAATTTCGTAGATTATTCACTTGAATACCATTTTACTACTCGCCACTTCCCGGCCCAACGCACCAAGAATATGTTGTAGCAAAGTGCAATCAATGAATAAATCCAGGAGTCAATTGACAGGGTCCAAGCCAGTTTATTGTGCACAGGCCCAGTCAGTCAAAGCTTCAAAAGGAACTGAGCAAACGTTTTTACAGAGACATAACCATTTATACCTCTTTTTCAGTTTGATACATGAGAACTTTC
Source organism: Ichthyophis bannanicus (assembly GCA_033557465.1). NCBI lineage: Eukaryota > Metazoa > Chordata > Amphibia > Gymnophiona > Ichthyophiidae > Ichthyophis > Ichthyophis bannanicus. The sequence continues at coordinate 680,550,208 of CM066033.1, forward strand.
TATTGGTTCTAGCTTGATATATGCAAACTTCTCATTGGTTTTACATTCCCTGCACCTGTCCAATTAGAAATCCCTCCGGAGCCTAGCAACCAGCTCCCTCCCTTAGGATTGTTCTAACAATGGTGCTGTTCTTGATTTTGTTTACTTCTCTACTGCAAGGTTATCCCTAGCTCCAGGAATGCATGTATTGAAATATTTCTTTTCTTTCACACACAAGAGAATAATGAAAGACTTATGAATTCATAAAAACTTCTTATTAAGCATTTTAAAACCGTTTTCTCCTTTTTCACAGATTTTTGGTTCTTTTCTAGTTATAATGGGAGCTAGGATCCAGGCCTAACTTACAGGCCTTTCATAGTAGCAGGCCATGCTAGGCCATAGCCTACCATAGTATTACATCATGGCCTTGCAGCTTTTTACAGAATCAGAATGGCTGACATTCACTCTGTCCCCAAAGAGTCTGCATATACAGCAGCTTTTCAGCTTCCATCGTTGTAAGGTAGAAGTCTGGTCTGTATGGATCTGTTGCAGCGAAGTGCACACAATGAATAAAACCAGGAGTCAGTTCGAAGATCCAAGCCAATTTATTGTGCACAAGTCTCAGGCAAATGTCACATTCAAAATGGTCTGAGCAATGGAGTCCAGTAAACAATACCTTTTATACCTTTCTTCTTCAGTTTAATACAGGCAAACTTTCTATTGGTCCTACTGACCCTTGCACCCATCCAATTGGGATCTCTCTCTGGGCCTAGCACTCTGTTCCCCCTGCTCAGAATTCTCTAACAAAGGCACAGTTCTTAAACTTGGATAAGTTTCTCCTACAAGGTCACTGCTAGCTTAGAAAATGTCTGAATATAGAGTACTGGAACATGTCCTGTCATCAGCATAGAAGAATTCAACAAAGGATTTATACAACCTTATCAAAAAGCAGTTTAAAGCAGTTTCTCTAACTCTTACTGACTTTGGTTTTTCTCAGCATTCTTATTCTCAGGTGGGGGCTGGGACTCAGGCCTAGCTTACAGGCCTTTCGTACATTTACAGGCTATTCTAGGCCATAGCCTGCCACATTTCCCCCTTTGATTATTCTCACCCGCAAGTGAGAAAGGGTGAGAATCAAATCATACATTACACATGGTCATCAGCATCATGTTGGGGTACAAGGGAATATGCCACATAGCTAATACTTTTGTAGCTGCTTTACGTTCAACAGTACTGTCAGTGGTTGAGTTCAGCATGCGCAAGCATAAGGGTAGGAAACATGGGAGAAACAAGCAGATAGCCAATATGAAGAGGACAATGAACACAAGTGTTTTCAGGCCTCCCATTCCTGAAAACAAAGAACTAAACCATCCATCGAGTTGCAAGCCATGCCAGGTCTGGACTGGTACATAGGTTTGTTTTCTCATGTGATTGGCTATATCTTCTACAACTTGTCCTTCATTATTGATTTGCAAACAACAGTTAGTTAAATTCAGCTTTCCACATACTCCTCCTAAGCGATTCTGATAAATGGCTGTACTAGGGTTGCCAACTTTTTCACCGAGAAAAACCCGACACCTGTGGCTCGCCATGCTCCACCCATTCTCCGCCCCTAGTCCCACCCCTTCCCCGCCCCCAGCCCCACCCACAAAAATTACCGAGGATACGTGTAGGCTAACTTCCTTGGTCAGATAATAATTAAACTGGGAACCCCAAAATCCAAACATGAAATGTACAACACTGGAGAAATAAAACTATAAAGTAATTTCCTCTTGCACTAAACAAAAACGCAAAGATGTTAGCAATACACACTTCCCAGACCAGACATATTCCAGGTAATAAATTCAAAATAAAAAGTATTTTTCTACCTTCTGTTTGGGCGTTTTATTTTTCAGTTGCAATTGCTCCAGTCACTTTCTTCTGTTTTCTTCGTGTCTTCTGTGAGCTATCCATTTGTCCTTTCTTCTCTTTCAGATGTTTTCCATTCTCTCTCTATTTCTGCTTTAACATACTGATTGTTTCCCTTTTGCTCTTTCCCCCAATTCTTTCCTTATTCCTTTATCATCCGTTTAAATTTCACCCTTCCATTCTCAAGCCCCTCTTACTCTCCCAATACCGGCCCATCATAGACTTTTCTTCCACACAAAATATTTTTTCCCCTCTCTATTCTCATTCCCCATCCCATTCTAGTCCTCCCCCCAAATCAGTTCCCTTATAGTTCTAGGCCCACCCAGCATCCACTACATCCTAGACCCCTTCTCCCATGCCCCCCCATCAGCCCATTTCCCCTCCTAGTCCAGCATTTCATCAGCCCATGACCACTCCTAGCCCTCACATCACAGGCCATTTCCCCTCCTAGCTCCCCCCCCCCAATCACAGCCCATTTCCAGTCCAAGTCCCCCATCCACAGCCTATTTCCAGTCCTAGGCCCCCCCACCATCACATCCCATTTGCAGTCCGAGTCCCCCCGCACCATCACAGCCCATTTGCAGTCCTAGCCCCCCTAATCACAGCCTATTTCCAGTCCAAAGCCCCCTTCCTCCACCATAGCCCATTTCCAGTCCAAGTTCCCCCCCCCCCCATAGCCCTTTTCCAGTCCAGGTCCCCTCCACCCCCATCACAACCCATTTCCAGTCCATGTCCCCCCCCCCATAACCCTTTTTACAGTCCAGTCCCCCCCCCCCCATCACAGCCTATTTCCGTCCAAGTTTCCCCCCCCCCCCCCATAGCCCTTTTTCTGGTCCAGGTCCCCTCCACCCCCATCACAACCCATTTCCAGTCCATGCCCCCCCCCCCTTAGCCCTTTTACAGTCCAGGTCCCCCCTTTAGCCCTTTTCCAGTCCAAGTCCCCCCCCCTTAGCCCTTTTCCAGTCCAAGTCCCCCCCTTTAGCCCTTTTCCAGTCCAAGTCCCCCCCTTAGCCCTTTCCCAGTCCAAGTCCCCCCCCTTAGCCCTTTTCCAGTCCAAGTCCCCCCCCCCTCAGCCTTTTTCCATTCCAAGTCCCCCCCTTAGCCCTTTTCCAGTCCAAGTCCCCCCCCCCCTTAGCCCTTTTCCAGTCCAGGTCCCCCCCCCCCCTTAGCCCTTGTCCCGTCCCCGTCCCCCCCCCTTTAGCCCTTTTCCCGTCCCCGTCCCCCCCCCCCTTCGCCCTTTTCCAGTCCAAGTCCCCCCCCTTAGCCTTTTTCCAGTCCAAGTCCCCCCCCCTTAGCCCTTTTCCAGTCCAAGTCCCCCCCCCCCCTTAGCCCTTTTCCAGTCCAGGTCCCCCCATCACAGCCCATGCAGCCCTTGCCCCCCCCCCCCCCCGGACCAGCATCGCGGCTGTCTGAGGCTTCAGAGGGAGCCGGGGAAGCCCTCTCGGCGAGGCCCCGGCTCCCTCTGAACAGCCACCAGCGTGAAGAGCCTTTACCTTCACGCTGGCGTCTGTTCCTAATGAAGCCGCGAATGCTGGGAAAGGTTAAAGGGCAACCTTTAACCTTTCCCAGCATTCGCGGCTTCACAGGAACAGCCGCCAGCGTGAAGGTAAAGGCTGAGAGGTGATCAGGCTCTCGTTACCTTAAACCATATTAGTCTCGCGCATGCGGGACTTTCCCATAGCTAACTGACTATGAACCAGACAAATTGCTACTCACCGGATCCGGCCACTAATGCGATGCGCAACCAGTCCCTCCTTGGGTTGAATCCTGGACTCCCCTCGGGTTCGGAGGTGTTGGCCGGTCGGACCCGGCAGGCCGCAGAGGCAGGGCAGAACCCTCTCCGATACAATGGGACCGGCGGCTCCTAGGGTCCTCTTCGCTGTCGGTCGGCCGCGGTCCCGACCGGACCAAACCTGGAGGCGGTAATACGTGGTATATTCACTTGCACACCATTCACGTACTCCACCTTCCCGGCCAATACATCAGGAATATGTTGCAGCGAAGTGCACGCAATGAATAAAACCAGGAGTCAGTTCGAAGATCCAAGCCAATTTATTGTGCACAAGTCTCAGGCAAATGTCACATTCAAAATGGTCTGAGCAATGGAATCCAGTAAACAACACCTTTTATACCTTTCTTCTTCAGTTTAATACAGGCAAACTTTCTATTGGTCCTACTGACCCTTGCACCCATCCAATTGGGATCTCTCTCTGGGCCTAGCACTCTGTTCCCCCTGCTCAGAATTCTCTAACAAAGGCACAGTTCTTAGACTTTGATACGTTTCTCCTACAAGGTCACTGCTAGCTTAGAAAATGTGTGAATATAGAGTACTGGAACATGTCTGTCATCAGCATAGAAGAATTCAACAAAGGATTTATACAACCTTATCAAAAAGCAGTTTAAAGCAGTTTCTCTAACTCTTACTGACTTTGGTTTTTCTTAGCATTCTTATTCTCAGGTGGAGGCTGGGACTCAGGCCTAGCTTACAGGCCTCTCGTACATTTACAGGCTATTCTAGGCCATAGCCTGCCACAGATCTGCGATATAAAGTATGAGCATAATTCCATCCCAGACGCACAGCACCTCTGTATGTTCGGTTTGAACCGGACGTACAGAGGGGGGTCACAATTCTGATCCTGCAGAGCATGTCTAGCCCTATGGGACCAGAATCACGAACAGCCATGTATGTGCAGGCGGGGACTGCAATTCAGCCCGGCCTGCACGTACAGGAAAAGCCCGACTAACTCAGTCAGGGCTTTACAATGGAACCGTGGCACCATGGTGCCCGGTTTGCCATGGCACCACGACTCCATTGTAAAGCCGTGATCCTAGCAGCCAGCTTAACAAAGGCTTTCCCCACAGCCCAACCCACGATCCGGCCTCCTAAGGCCAGAGTCGGGCTGTGGAGAATGTCTTCGGGCACCCCCTGCCATATCCGCACCCCTGGCTCATCGAAAAAAAACGTCCAGGGAAGTTATTCCACCTTGGAGGTGGAATAACTTCCCCTGCACAAGTCGCCGGCCCTAACTCTGCCCCAATCCGCCCCTTCCCCGCGCCATCTAACTTCCCCATACAACCATTAGGAAAGTTAGACGCTGGCAGGGAGGGCACGAATAGCGGGGATGGATGCCCTGTTGGAACGTCCTTCCCTGCTATTTGGGGGACAGAATAACCCCCTATGTGATACAATACAGAAAGCCCAGTCAACTCCTACAGTGGAAGGAGAGAAACAAATGTATTTTCATTTATTCTGTCAATCTTCGATAAAGTATACTAACTTTCTATCCTATCAAGAGGCACATCACCATTTATTGTTTTTTGTTCTAGTCCCTCCTCTCTACATTTGGGATAACCATTGACAAGGTGGAATTGAAGAGACATGCTAGGGTTTTCCTCCTTAATTTGCTTGTGCTCCAGGTGAACTTGTGACAACTTATACCCCCCGATAGAGACCCTTTGCACTGTGAAAGCGGGAGTCTCGGTGAATTATACTCCTGAGATTTAGCAATACAAGATGTTGATCTGTCTGAGAATGAATGGATATTTTAGAAAATCATACTTAGGTGACAAAAAAATAGATAGTAGAAAATAGCACGTACAGTGTATTCACTTCCAAGCATAAAGATCCACAGGCAACTTGCCTGTCTTCCCCTCTCCTTGCTTTTTTATTTGGGATTCTGTCATCTTTTTTACCATTCTGCAATAAATCAAGAAAAAACAATTCACTAACAAAGCTAGCTAGTGGAGGAATAGCCTAGTGGTTAGAGCACTGGTTTAACACTCAAGGGATCTGGGTTTGATTCAAGCTGGCGCTCCTTGTAACCTTGGGCAAGTCACTTACTCTCCATTGCCTTGGAAGAAAAGGCCTGGCAATCTACATTTAGTCATACCTTGTCAAGAAAACCCAGGGGCTGCTGGGTCATCAGAAGTCAGTATTGACTTGACCACACCTTAAAAAACAAAACAAAAAACTAGTAGCAACCTATGGTACAGAGCCAACATGTCAATGCCTTTTCAACATGAAATAGTAGACTTGTAGTCTATCACTGCTAAGGTTATCAGATGCTCCTGATTTTCAGGGAGAGCCCCAAATCTGCAAACTTATCAACAAATGCTTCATTACCAGTGGCTAATTGTCCCCAAATGTGAAAGAAAACTACCTATGCATACTCCATCCATCTATGACAACACAAGGGACTGAGAAATTTAGTGTCAATACCTTGTGCCGCCACAGATGAATGGAGCATGCCTAGGGGGGGTTCTTTTTTTGCATTCGGGAGGAAGAGTTACAGAGCAGCAGAAGCAGGTTAGCAGTGCCCCACCGTGGCAATTGAAGAGGCCCAGTTCTGCAGTGAGAGCCAAAGAGCAGATTACACCCCTTCCTTAACTAGGAAAGCCAAGAGAAGAGCAGCACTGCCTACGTCCCAGCCTGCCCTCTCATCCTAGAACAGTGAGCAAGAGCTGAAAGGCCAAACCATGCTGGCGAATGGAAACTCCAGGCCCACGTGGGACCCTCCTTCTATCCAGTATGATCCTGCACAGCTAGAAAGAAACAGGAGAACTGGACTATGGCAGCAAGAAGCGATCCATCCTGGCCCTACAGTCAGCCGGAGAAAGGAGCAGAATAGGATATCAGATCATGGCAGTCAGAAGAGTTCTGCCATTGCCTCAGCCTGGCCTGATACTGGTGCACAGCGAGAGACACAAGAGCGCTAGCGTGAGAGGAGCTTCTGCTTCTGTACCAGGTGGGAGAACGTCGATCATAGCATAGGCAGAAGCAGAAGAGCTTCATGGCTATAGACACGGAGGACCAGAGTCACAGTATACTGGCCACACTGTAAGCGCACTGTCTTTCCTGTTCAAAAGGAGCCAAGGCTAAGGGTAGGAGTGTTTCAAAGCAATCTGCTGCCTGAGGCAAGAGAAGAGCTGGTGCCCTCTCCCCCAAGTGGAGGACCCTTCTCAGGGGCTCCTTTCACTCAGAACACTAGTCAGGTTGTTAGCCCAAGAAGAAGAAAATAGATGTTCCTAGACTATATAATTAAAAAACAACAACAGCTTTGCAATGCTGTTTATATGAGGGAATACTTTAATTATGTAGCCTGGGAATCTAATATAAATCATAGTGACTCCCACTGAACCAGCAGAGTATTAAATGTATATTCTGCGAAATATAAAAGGGGAGGGGGGATATTCAAAGGCAGTTACACAGTTTGCAAACTGTCTAAATGCCGGTTAGTGCAAAATTCAGCAGCACTAGCTTGGTTAGTACCACTGGCTATTTGCGGGTGCTGCTGCTACACGCCCCGATGCTACGCGGTTAGCGTCGGGCATGTCATGGGTTTTCCAGGACAGCATGGAGGCAGCACCCATTGCTAACCGGGCAGCGGCAATATTGAGCTTCCAGGCTGTTTGGCGGCCTGGATATTCAATGCCGGTGGCTAGATATGGCCCAGGCATTGAATATTCAGGGTTAGTATTCAGAGACGACGACTATGCGCTTTACATGCACTACCTGTCACCACTGAATATCCACCCCAAGGTGCTTGAAAACCAGTGAACAACAAGATAAAGCAAGAGCCACAGCGCAGTTTATAGCACCAAAATAACATTTCATTTTAGTATTATAAACTGCACTGTGGTTCTCGCTTTTCTTTTGAACATACATTCTGCACTCAAAGAAACCCCCTCCCAATAAAGGGTGCAAAGCAGTACTACAACATTTCCTCATAGAACTCAAGATACAAATAAAAAGTCTGATTCTAGTGTCATCTCAGTAACAGCAATATGAACTTTCATGAGTGCTGGGTATTTTGTGAAATAATACCACATCTCACAAAAATAGCTCAGAACTTATGAAAAAAAATCAACATATCATAGCAGTATTACTTCCAAACTCACACAAGGAGCCTACTCGAAAAAGAGCAGCACTATAAATATTGCAATGGGACCTAGAGCATCCTTAGACCTATTCAGAAAGAAACCTGAACAAATTGGATTACTATAGTATAGATTCGTTCATAGAGACTCCACGCTAACAGAACACTTTGCCCCAGTCATAAATGCAGAACACAGATAGACTCTCACCAAGTATAGAATAAGTGATCAAAAACTAAAAATAGAAATATGTAGACAAACATTAAACTGAAACCTCAAGAAGCTAGACTGCATACAGTAAAACATCAGAGAGATAAAGAGATGTAAATGCCTATAGTGTACAAACTATAAAGACTGACATATTCCAATCACTAAATTGAAAATAAAATTATTTGTTTCTATCTTTGTTGTCTGGCTAGTTTATTCTCTACTCATGTTGATCCCAGTCTCTGGTTTCTGCTTTCCTCTGTCTTCTCTTAATTTGTATTCTAGGGTCTCCAGTCCATCTGCCACTTCTCTCCCTTCTTTTCTTCTTAATTTCCTTCCATCTATGACACTAATCTTTTTCTTTCAGTTTTCCCAATTTATTTTTCTATCTCTCTATCAACTCAGACTTCACTCCTCTTTCTTACCTTCCAGTCCTCAATCTTCCTCTTTTTATTGCATCTACCTATCATTTTTCAACCCTTAGCAGAACCTTCTCCTTCCCATACTCTCTCTCCTTCCCTACATTCTTAGTTCCCACTTTTTAAATAACTCTCCCCCTTATTTCCACCCCTCCCCTGTGTCTAGCATCTGTCCCCTCTTCTCTCCTCTCCATCCAGTGTCTCACCTCTCTTTCTCCTCATTCAGTGCCCCCCCCCCCCGCCTTTTTCTTTTTATGGATGTGAAAGCTGGACAGTGAAAAAGATAGATAGGAAGAAAATTGATGCCTTTGAATTATGGTGTTGGCGGCGAATACTGTGTATACCATGGACTGCCCGAAGAACAAACCAGTCGGTCCTAGAGGAGATCAAACCTAAGCTTTCTTTAGAAGCTCAGATGACAAGACTTCGACTTTCATACTTTGGACACATCATGCGAAGAGAAAGATCATTAGAGAAAGACATCATGCTTGGCAAGATAGAAGGTCAACGCAAAAGAGGAAGGCCAGCAATGAGATGGATCGATACAATAACAGCAGCTACAGGTACCAGTCTGTCAACAATGAGCCGCCTGACTGAAGACCGAACACAATTTAGGATAGCTATCCAGAGGGTCGCCATGAATCGACTCCGACTCGACGGCACTTAACAACAACACCACCTATGTAAGCATTCCCCTTCTCTCTCCCTATCCTCCCAACCTATATCCAGCATCTCCCCTCCTTCTCTACCTATCCTCCTGTGCCCAGGATCTCCCCCCTCTTTCTCCCTATCCCACTCCCTTGCTCGCTATCCCCTCAAGTTCAGGTGATTATACATGGAGAAGAAAGATCATGAAGGAGGAACAGAGCACCATAATGGAAACAATCTGAGAATAAAGTGCTAGGCAAAGAGAAGTCGAGGAGGTGGTAAAATGTGGGGAGGAGAACAGGCAGGATGAATAGGAAAGGGAGAAAGGAGAAAAGTGGAAAAAATCAGAAGATGGCAGAATTAGAAAAATATAGAAGGAAGGATAGACTAAAATTTATTTTGGTAAAGAAAAGAGACAATAAGGAAAGAGAGAGAGAGCTGAAACAGAAAAGAAAAAAGGACATCAAAGAGAAAACTAAAAATGAACAGAAAGGAGAGACTGTATAAATCAAGCCAGAGACAACAAAATTGGAAATCTTTATTGTTTGATGGTGAATATCAATAATTAATCAGTGTAATCCTGAGACCCACTTCAAAGATTTCGGGACCTGGACTGTGCTCCACATAGAGTTTTACATGCTGGAAACAGCTGGATTTTGTCAGCCGATTTAGTTTTTTCAATGGAGAATTTTTCTCATCTATGCAGGACATACTTAGCAGTCTAAGACATTTTTTATTACTATATGTCCTATATATTTTGTGATGAGAAACATTCGAGTATAAAGGAATTGCATATTTTGAACTCGGATTATTTTGATAGGGAGAATTGTCCAGGGCAGAGGCTCCCAACTTTTTTAATTGGGTGGACCCCTTCATAATCTCCAAAAGGTTCATGAACCCCTCAGATCATCTCCACCACTTTTCCTGGAGCCCTCTCCTCAGTACCAAGCCTGTCCTCACTAGTCACTCCTTCCTGTCCCCACCAGTCTCAGTCTCTTTCTCTCTTCCTCCCTCCAACCAGTTCCCTCCAGTCTCTCTCCCTTCATCCTAGACAATGCCCCATTCCCCCGTAGCCTTTATTTCTCTTTTCTCTTTTATGCATCCAGTGGACCCCTTCAAGGAATTCTGACCCAAAATCAGCCTCAAGCAGTGAGGAGCCCTTGTAAGTGTCATATTTCTAATCACAGTTGATTTTATCTCTTTAGTACTAGTTGAATTTTGTTTCTGGAAGCTTTCCCATTTGAGTTCCAAGGGATTATCAGAGATCAAAAAATTCTTCACTAGTGGGTCATTTGGGTCAACACGCTCACAGAGTTCTTTGTGTACAGACGTCATGGAGCACTTTATTAATCCCACATGTATTATATATCAACATAACTCTCTGGTCACGTAAAGTGAGATTATTTTGAACTTGTATACCAGCCTGGTCAACAGCCTCCCAGGTTTGTTACCAAATTTAGAACATGTATTTCGTGTAACACAGAGAGCCTTATGCTTTTTGTTCCAGCAAAACTTCAAGACTGCCTGAATCCCCAATTTCCATCTTTCCCCTTCTGTTCTCTGCAGCCATGTTCATGAAGGCTCTCAGTCAGTTGCTACAACTTTATCAAATGCAGTAAAAGAAATTATATCCACCACCAGAAGTGCTCTTCAGCAGGAGAGGACCTGGTGCAGTAATGAAATGAGGGACTTTTCATATATAGACAGACAATTCACAAATACAGCCACATACTGCATATGTACATAGATACGTATAAGTGATTATAGACAGAGAAAGAGGAGGAATTCTGGATCATTGTTTCTGAACTGTCAGCTCAAGGAGCAGCCATGTGAAATTATTAGTCCAGCACTGTTCTGAGCTTTTTTCATTCTTCTAGCGAATGCATCAGTACTGCCTTCTGGGGTATTTATAATAAAGTCGGAAGAGCCTCTTCTTCCCCATCTCCCTGGCTGGTGGACGTCTCCTTTATGTTGAGACCAATCCTGAGGCCTGATTGCTGGAACAGTAGCAGCAGCTGACTTGTAAGGAGCAAGCCAGGGTGGAGACTGGGTCAGCATCAGCATGCACGCTGCTCTCAGGCTCCGCCTCCTGTGCAGAATCCAGGAAGGGACGACACCACCTAAGGGCCTGGCAGCAGTGCACATGCTGACTGAGTCTCCATCCAAGCCTGTTCCTGAAGATTCAGCTGCCACCACTGTTCCTGGAATAGTCCCAATTGGACCTTGGAATTCTTCTAACTTAATAATACTGATGGTTGGTTAGGGGAGGGGGAAAGAGAAAAGGCAGAGAGAAGGAGGGATTCTGTCTGACCTCTTTGTTCAGCCGCAGATACTGCTTGAAGTCAGCTTGTTTGATTCATTTCCGTTTATCCACCAGATTCAGGCACTCGTCCGTCCGAAATCCAAGATTAAAGAAGAAGAAGAAGAACTTGGTAACCAAGAGATCAGGGTTTGATTCCCACTAGCAGGACCATACCTAGCCATGTGCGAGCGGTGCGGCCGCCGCACGGGGCGCAAAGGCTTAAGGGGCGCATTTCAGCTGTCTGCCGTTGCCTGCCGCTGCCACTTTTTCTTCTCTCAGTGGCGGCAGGCAACGGCAGACAGCTGAAATGCGCCCCTTAAATCTTCTCGCGGCACGCTAAGCCAGACCTGCTTAGCGTGCCAGCGACTTGCACATCGGGTGTGCACCTCTTCTCTCCCGCCCCATAAAGTGGCTAGATGGAGGTGCAGGGGGGGGGGGCACGCGCCCAATTTGCAAGTCGCACAGGGCGCATTTCATTATCAGTACAGCCCTGCCCACTAGCATTCCTTGTTGCCTTGGGAAGTCACTTAAGTCTCTGTTGCCTCAAAAGAAAGGCCTAGCAATCTAATGCCAGTCACACTGCCAAGAAAACCCAGGAGCTGCTGGGTTGCCAGGAGTCAGCGTTGACCCAAAGGTGCACATTGCATTTTTACTACCTTCCTGAAAGGACGTGGACCAACTGCAGAGCAGACTCCTAAGGTTGATGAGCAGGTGAGGGGAGGAAGAGCTTCCCCTCCCCAACTCACAGCTTCCCCCTGCTCTTCAGTTTTCAAGGGACACTTCCTCTGCAGCTGGTCATGTAGTTTAAGGGAGTTAGATAGCCATTCCCTGTAACACAAATGGAGAAATACTGTTCGGTTTCTTCCTGCTCCTTTAAGCTTCCAGTTCAGTCACAGTGAGCCTTTGTTGGGCTGTAGTGCCGTAAGCCTTCATTTGCAACTACTGTGCTTTTCCTCCTATTTTTATAGTAGCATAGACGATGGCAGATAAAGACATAGTTGGCCCATCTAGGCTTCCCAGCAAGGTCTTAATCATGATCTGTAGCCCAATCCAGGGCAACAGGCCACAGCTCCATCCAGAACCAGCTATATGGAAGCCCTAAATCTGACTAGTAGGTGTCACTATTGAGGGCTGGCTGAGACTCCCCCAACATCCTCTGCCCAGGTTGACCCAAAGAACAGAGACTGGTCCCAGAAATCGAATCCAGGTCTTCTGCTGAACCACCAGGACAGTCCATCCTTACCTTTTTCTATTTTTTCAAAATTAATTTTTATTGGAATTTCAAGTAGCATGTTACAAAGAGAAACAAAGGAAGCATACCTTCTAATCAATCCAGAATAATATGCACAATAATATATAAAAAAATCAAACTTGACCTATTTCTATTAAACCACAATGGGGAAAGGAGTTAACCGCTCAATGAAAATTACAGAAAAGTAAAACACTGAAGTAAAACCTAATATGGCCGAATCTATACATGCAGCCCTTGAACTGCTAAAAACCATCTGTCTTACAATATTTTGGGATTGTTGCTCCTGGCTCTAAATAAAACTCCACACATGGGCTGGCTCTGTAAAAACATATGTGTAATGTGACTGGTGTAAGACTGGCCGCACTGCAGAGTTCTGGATAGATTAACCCTGGGAGTACTGATGGGGTCAAAAGTGACCCCATTGCAAGTTTCACAACGCGTATCTCGGAAACTAGTTGTTCAAGAATGCAATCTTTTTATAACTTTTCACATGTCAATATTCTCTTTATATTGCACCATGAGAGGAATAATTTTCATCTGCTAGGTGACACTAGTGATGAATTGCAGTGCAGAGTACCAGTGGGGTCATTTTTGACCCCAGTTGCTGACGTCCGGTTTGGACCGTGATACAATTTGCAGTTTTGTGAATCTTTTGATCTGACAAAGGTATTTATCATTAATTATGTATCATTTATTTTTTGTACTCTTATTTTATGAAAATTACACATTTTCTGTAATTGATATCATACGCTCTCTCATTATTTCTGATGAAATCTAAAGGCTTTCAGCTCGTTCATCACGATTATTGTACACCTATAGTAAAACTGCTTTGCGTTTTATTCAACTTTATCTTTATTTATTTTAGGTTATTGTTTATGATGTCAAAACTAAAGTATTCAGCTGCCCAAGTAAGAGAAATATTGCAACGAGATGCTAACAGTGACGGCTCTGAGTCGTCTGATGATGCAGCATATTCAGCAAGCGAAGAAGCATATCAGCCAAGTTTTGGCGATAAATCTGATGATGACAGTCATGATTCAGATGACGACAGCAGTTGGTCGCCAAGTGAATGTGAGACTGATGTTGAGCCGGTTAACATCGCCTGCAGCAAAGAGTCAAGTTACAGGTCGAGGCTGTGCTGGAAGGGGAAGAAGGCAGGAGTTCTCGGTGTCAGTATCATCTGTGAGGAATCTTAGTTGTGCTCATAGAGGAGCTAAGAGGTCATCAACTATAAGCACAAATGTTGCCATTGAAGCCTATGTATCTAAGGATGCCACATCATGGAACAGGAAACCTATAAAGCAAGCTGCTGGAAGATACGCCTGAGCTAATGTCATGCCCGTACAGCAAGGTCCTACAAGGTATGCTGTACGAAATATTGATGGCCCTCTCGCAGCATTCCACTTGTTCATGAGGAAGAACTTATTGAATGAAATCATGATGTGGATGAGCAAACAAGGAAGACACATTTATGACGACACCTGGAAAGATTTGACAGACGGAGAATTTCAATGTTTTCTTGGACTTCTGATCCTCTCAGGCATGTACAAATCATGAAATGAATCCATAGTTCAGTTGTGGAACCTTAAAGATGGTCATTCTGTTTTCGGCAAAAATATGGCCCGTAACCATTTTCAGCTAATTTCTTGTGCTCTCAGATTTGATGATGCAACCAACAGACGTGAACAACGAGGCATGGATAAGCTTGCTCCAATCAGACATGTTTTTGATACCTGGGAAGCAACTCTAAGTGACGCTTTTGTTCCTGGTGAAAATGTTACCGTGGATGAGCAACTGCTTACATTTCATGGCCGTGTTCTGTTCAAACAATATATTCCCAGCAAACCTGGGAAATATGGCATAAAGCTATGGATGTGCAACATCATATGTTCTGCGTCTTCAAGTATATATAGGAAGGGAACTCAGACAAAATAGGGAACAGAATCAGGGTGAAAGGGTTGTGCTGCAACTCACTGAAGGATTGACGCGATCTGGCAGAAATGTTACTGTTGACAATTTCTTCTGCAGTTTATCCCTGTCAGGAAATTGCTAGAAAAACAAATGACACTTTTGGGGACAATTCAAAAGAACTGAAAAGAATTACCTCCAGACTTTGTAACAGCAAAGGGCCGAGAGGTATTCACTTCACGGTTTGCCTTTCGCGATGACGCCACTCTGGTTTCCTATTGCCCGAATAAAGGAAAAGTGGTTGTTCTTCTGAGCAATTTGTATGATCAAGAAGAAGTAGATAACACATGTCCAGACAAAAAAACCACGCATGATCTTGGACTATATTTCTAGTAAAGGTGGAGTAGATACAGCAGATCAAATGTTGCGCACGTATACCACAAAACGAATGACAAGACGCTGGCCAGTGACAATCTTCTACAACACGTTGGGACATCAGTGCTTTGAATGCCTTCATTGTTTGGATGTCACTAAATCCAGAATGGCAGTCCAAGTCAAAGCACAGACGTCGTCTATTCCTCTTGGAATTAGGAAAGCAGCTGCTTCAGAGTAATTGCAGCGAGACTTCTTCCAGCATTGAAGAAGCCACTGATGCTGTTTGCAATGTTGGGATCCCAAAGAAAAGGGCAAGGTGTCACTGCTGCTCCAGAGAAAAAGACAAGAAAAGCAATATAGTTTACACCTCCTGCAAGCGCAGTGTTTGCAAAGAACATTCAGAAATTGTCTGTGTCTCATGCAAATGACTGTAGTACTTTACTGTGTTCATCAAGTGCATGCAAAAACTGCTTTCATGGCAAATCTTCTTCATGCAATTTTATGATAAAGCATTAAATTTCAAAATATTTAACCTTCATATAATAAATAATTAATTTGGAATAATATTTTGTCTGTTTAGTTTAAATTTTTCATGGTCAACAATTAAAATTCGTCGTGGGGTCATTTATGACCCCAACGGTATTCAGCGTGTGCAAAAAATCTCAGTAATTCCAGGGTTAAAGAGGAAAGAGATGACACTGAAGTAGACCAGCAAGGAGAAGGTTGCAGTAGTCAAGAAGGGAAGTGACTAAGGAGTGAATAAGAGTTTTAGTGGTGTGATCCAAGAAGAAGGGGTGAATTTTGCTAATGTTAAACAGAAAGAAGCGACAGGTTTTAGCAATCTGCTGAATGTGTGAGAAGGAAAGCAAGGAGTCAAAAATGACGTCAAGGTTACAGGCTGAGGAGACTGGTAAAAGAAAAGTATTATCAACAATGATGGAGAATGGAGGAGAGAGGGAAGATGGTTTAGGTGGAAAGATAAGATAAGGTTCCCTCTTCCTCCAGCAAAGAGATGGCAGCTGGGGCTTCCTCGGCGTGCTCGAAGTGAGCATCGACACTACTAATCCGGACGCGCTCATCACCCCCTCTACAAGGAGTTCCAGGTTGTGGTGGGGCAGGACGCTCATCGGGGATCAAAGAAACCTCGCTTCCATCAATGCCAGGCCAGCTGTAAGATCGCCAGTGCTCCCCCGAAGCATAAAATTGAGGGACCTCTGTATCACCACCACCAAACTCACTGAGGATGCTGAGGCGAGTTTCTTCAGCTTCCGCTTCTGAAACGGCATGTCCAAAAGCGGTATCAGCAATGGAGTAAAGTCCAGGTGAGAGCATACTCAGGAGCGCCTTAGCACGAAGCCATCTTGCTTCAGATAAAGTTTGGGCACTGTCACTGTGGGTAAGAGAAAAAGAAAAAAGAAAGAACTAGTGTGTGTATTAGGTTGGATTGGAAGGTTTTTTAGACCCATGATAGAGTTTGGGAGCTTTTCTCATTGAAGGATGGAGCTAGCACTGAGGTCTTTTTTCCTTCCTTGAATGTGGTTTTGAAGTAAGTTAAAGCAATAATTAGTATCTCCCATAGTTGTGATAAATTGTTTTCTATAGTTAGTATGGTTCTGTAAGTTGGGTCTATATCGTAGGCTGATCTTCTGCATAGTCATATCTGAAGTATCATTAATCAACTAGTTCTAGCTCCTTAAGGAACCTGGAACATAAAAGTTCTTTGAGATAGCAGAAGAAGCCTAATAGAATTTTCTAGCCTTTCTACTTTTTTTCCAGAGCTAAATTACCTTTGAGCTAAGCATCATTAGTGGCAACACAGCGCCGGGACTACCATTAGGCAAACTAGACGGTAGCCTAGAGTGCCATACTTTGGAAGACGACAGAAAGGGCCCACGAAAAGCCAGTCTCCAATCACTCGCCCCTGCCATTAATGCCACTGTCACATCTCTACAGAACCGGCAAAGGTGGCAATGATAATAAAACAGAAGAGAAGCACCGCGCAGAGGGAAGCTTCCGTATCCTGCCTCCTCTGATGCAGACTTCCTATTGCATTGGAGTGGGACCGGCTGCAGCGTGCAGAGGTTCAGCGGCTTCCCTCCATGCTGCACTCCTGTTCTGTTTTATTGCCTTGGCCTCTCTGCCACCAGTCCCACAGAGATGTAGCAGCGGCAGAGATCTCAAGAACATGAGCTGCCAGTGCACCTAATGTCCTCTAACAGCCAATCCCGAGACTGACGTTCTACACTTACCCTCTCAAACTCTGAATCAACCAGCATGAATTTATCATTTCCTCAAAAACCTACAGAGCTAAGAATGGCAGTTTGATAGAGCAGACTCCATCCTTGCCACCAGATGCCAAATCTCCAAATTAGAGACCTCCCTCAGTGGCACCGCTAGAATCTGCTTCCCTCTTGAAAGAAAAGCAGCAGGTTTTATAGCAATGGATACAATGGATACAAATGACTCCACCAGAGATTAAAAAGGTCTTTCTGCCTCCCTCAGTATTCACTATATTAAACTCTGGAGTTCATTATCCCAGTGCTGCTAGTTCATTGTTCCTCATTGTTTTCCTTCCATAGACTGTTCGCTTCCATCCCGAGGCGCACACTCTAACACAGTCCCGGCTTTGGAGGTAGACAGACTTTTCACAGTGGTACTTAACAAGGGTAGTGAACACAACACAGGGAACTGCCTTCGTCTCCAAATAATCCCAAGATCTCAGTATCTCAGGAGAGGAACAGTCCTGAACAGTATTTGAAATATGGCCCGACATAAGAATTCCTTGGATCAAGAGGAGTTCCCTTTGATTTGCAAAGATTCTGTCACCTTGCACTTCCTCTTGCCCATAAAGCACAGTTATAAAGTCACAGTACTCATCTGGTAAGGCAGCAAGTTCTACAGCCCTCTCCCATATTCTTAATGAAAGACTCCTAGGGCCCTACTGGGACTCTGAGGGGCTCCTTTGGTCAGACAACCATGGCTGCATACTGTGATGGATTGTTGCTTTTCAACAGACATTACTTATGTCGCAACCAGGGACCTCACTGGGCCTGGAGCTGCAGATGGTGAGTGTTCCCCAGTCCTCTCTCCTCTCAGGCTCCCTGGCCATATGCTGTCTTCTAGCCAGCAGGAGAATGCAGCTTTTCACATGGAGCAACACTGATCCCTCTGACATTATTGCTGGAGCGACCTTGGATCTCACCAGTCCTGAAGCTGTAAGTGGTGAGTACTCCCTCAATCCTCTCTTCTCTCAGCCTCTCCAGCCATCTGGTTAGATCTGTTCTCTGCCTGTTTCTTAACCCTCAGCAGCATCATCCATCCTATCCCCTGAACCTCACTGAAGACAGCCTGAAATTTAAGAAGTAAACCTCGGTTCTACATACAACTCACTCTGTCTTTTTTGCTCTTCATACTGTAAACAGTGTGCAACCCAGGCGCTTCTGGGTTTTCTTAGTGGAAGTAGATTGTCAGGCTTTTCTTCTGAAGCAATAGAGGGTTGAGTGACTTGCCCAAGGCCACAAGGAGCACCAGTAGGAATCAAACCCTGGTCTCTTGGTTATCAGGGGCGGCCCAAGGGGGGTGCGGGGCCATGTGCGGAGACTCGGTGCGGGGCCTAATTTGCATAAGTGGCCTTATTTGCATAAATATTTGCATAATGTTACCATACACTAACTTTTAGTAAACATGTCTCTTAATGAGTGTATGGATAAAGAAAGACTAAAAGATTTCTACATTACTATAATCCAGTGCCAACCGCCAGGCACATTAGGAACTACTACAAACGCTGCCCATTTAGAACCCATAGCAAACCCGCCGTACCCTGACAGCATTACCAGGACTCACAAAGCACCATACCCTACCTATCAAAAGGCAACACTGCAAATATTAAACCAATACATTTCAGAGAATACTGGGGAAAGAGAACAAGTGGCAATGTCAAATAGGAATTACATAAATAGAATACCTCAGCTCAGTTACACATGCAGAACATAGACCATCACCAAACAAGGAATCACAATTTAGAAACAGGAAGGCAATAATTAAACTGGGAACCCCAAAAGCCAAACTTGGAATGTACAACACCACTGTAGAAATAAAACTATAAATTAATTTCCTCTTGTACCAAACAAAGCGCAGACGTTAATGATGCACATTTCCCAGAGCTTTCATATTCCAGTTAATAAATTCAAAATAAAGAGATATCTTTCTACCTTTTGTGCATTTTTTTCAGTTGCAATTGCTCCAGCCACTTTCTTCTGGTTTCTTCATGTTTTCTGCTAACTGTCCATCGTCTGCTGTCCATTTGTTCTTTCTTCTTCTCTCTTCTAGTTTTTTTCCATTCTCTCTCTCTACATCTGCTTTAACATACTAATTTTTCTCCTTTTGCTCTTTCCTCATTCCTATTTCATCCACACAAATTTTACCTCTCCATCCTCAATCACCACTTACTCTCCCAATACCCGGCCAATTGTAGATTTTTCATCCCTCCCACACAAAATATTTTTCCCCTCTCCATTTTACTCTCCCAGCCCCATCCCATTCTAATCCTCCCCCAACATCAGCTCCCTTCTAGTTCCAGTCTCACCCAGCATCCATTTCCTTCTAGTCCCTGCATCAGCCCATTTCCAGTCCTAGCCCCATCAACCCATTTCCAGTCCTAGCCCCCCATCAACCCATTTCCAGTCCTAGCTCCCCCATCCATTTTCAGTCTGTCCCTCCATCAGCTCATTTCCAATCCTAGCCCCCATCAGCCCATTTCTAGTCATTTCCTAGCCCCACCATCAGCCCATGTCAAATCCTAGCTCCCCTCCACTCAGCCCAATTCCAGTCCAAGCCCCCCATGAGCCTACTTCCAGTTCTAGCCCCTCCATGAGTCCATTTCAATTCAAACCCCCACCACAGCCCATTTCCAATCTTAGCTCCCCCCAACAGCCCATTTCCAGTCCTATCCTAGCTGCTCCATCCACCCATTTTCAGTCCTAGCTCCCTTCCCTCACAGCCCATTTCCATTCCAAGCTCCCTCCCCATCAGCTATTTGCAGTTCAAGCCTCCCCTTCCACTCAGCCCATTTCCAGTCATAGCAACCCCCCAACCCATTACCAGTCCTAGCCCCCCATCAACCCACTTCCAGTCCTAACCCCCATCACCCCATTTCCAGTTTAAACCCCCCTATAACCCATTACCAGTCCTAACCCCCCATCAGCCCACTTCCAGTCTTAACCCCATCAGCCCATTTCCAGTCAGCCCCCCATAGCTCATTGCCAGTCCTAACCCCCCCATCAGCCCACAGCCCATTACCAGTCCTAACCACATCAGCCCACCTCAAGTCCTAACCCCTCCCCATCAGCCCATTTCCTGTCCTAGCCCCCCATAACCCATTATCAGTCCTAACCCCCCATAGCCCATTAGCAGTCCTAACCCCCATCACCTCATTTCCAGACAGCCCCCATCAGCCCACAGCCCATTACCAGTCTTAACCCCCCCATAGCCCATTACCAGTCCTAACCCCCCCCAACAGCCCACAGCCCATTACCAGTCCTAACCCCTCCCCATCAGCCCATTTCCTGTCCTAGCCCCCCATAGCCCATTTTCAGTCCTAACCCCCCATAGCACATTACCAGTCCTAACCCCCCCATCGCCCCATTTCCAGACAGCCCCCAGCCCCTTGCCAGTCTTAACCCCCCATCCCCATCCCCATCCCCCTTGCCAGTCTTAACCCCCCCTTGCCAGTCTTAACACCCCCAGCCCATTGCCAGTCTTAACCCCCCCATCCCCATCCCCATCCCCATCCCCCTTGCCAGTCTTAACCCCCCCTTGCCAGTCTTAACCCCCCATCCCCATCCCCCTTGCCAGTCTTAACCCCCCCTTGCCAGTCTTAACCCCCCCATCCCCATCCCCCTTGCCAGTCTTAACCCCCCCCTTGCCAGTCTTAACCCCCATCCCCATCCCCATCCCCCTTGCCAGTCTTAACCCCCCCCTTGCCAGTCTTAACCCCCCAGCCCATTGCCCGCCTTAACCCCCCATCCCCATCCCCCTTGCCAGTCTTAACCCCCCCTTGCCAGTCTTAACCCCCCATCCCCATCCCCATCCCCCTTGCCAGTCTTAACCCCCCCTTGCCAGTCTTAACCCCCCCATCCCCATCCCCCTTGCCAGTCTTAACCCCCCAGCCCATTCCCAGTCTTATCCCCCCATCCCCATCCCCCTTGCCCGTCTTAAAACCCCCCCCCCCTTGCCAGTCTTAACACCCCCCCCCCCCGGGCTTATGGCAAAATTAAAAAACAAACTGGCTCTGGCTGCTGCTGCCGCTGCCGCTACCACCACCGCGGCAGCGGCAGCATGGAGTGTCCCGCGGGGCCTCCTCTTCTCGTTCAGCCCCTCTGTAACGGCTTTGAGATTCGCGAAGGGAGAGCGTCTCCCTTGCGTCTCTGTTAAGCCCGCAGGGGCTAATGGGAAATTTCCCATCAGCCCCTCGCGTCTAAAGGGGCAGATGGGAAATTTCCCATTAGCCCCTGCGGGCTTAACAGAGACGCGAGGGAGACTTTCTCCCTTCGCGAATCTCAAAGCCTTTGCAGAGGGGCTGAACGAGAAGGGGAGGCCCCGCGGGACACTCCATTCTGCCGCTGCCGCGGTGGTAGCGGCAGCAGCCAGAGCCAGGTTTTTTTTTTAAAGTCATTTTTAAAAAAGCAGAATGTTCTTTGCGCGGGGCCCCCTGAAACGCGGGGCCCTGTGCAAAAAACATTCTTGCTCAATGGACGGGCCGGCCCTGTTGGTTATCAAGACAGTGCTGTAAGCACTAGGCTACTCCTCCACTCCTGTAAGCAATGTAGAGCAATTTCATTAAATTGTTACTGTTCCAGGAGTTGGGAGTTGTCCTAAAGCCTCCTTCTGCTGTTCAGCCCTGATCCAGTACAGACAGGTAGAGCACTTTCTCCATGACAGTGACTGGTCCCAAACTGGGCTGACTGTATTGGGAGGGAGGGACATGGGGTGGCTGGTTGCAGAAGAAAGCAGAAACACTACAGCTGGGGGAAAGCCCTGCTTCCAGTCTTTCACCTACGACAGCAACAGCATTGAAGTGCCATGGAATCACAGTTTAAGAGAGGGGGGACCACACTGGGCAGAAAAGCAGGAGTAGTGGCAGGAGAATGGGGCCTGTGGCCAAACTGCACAACTTTGCTTCCTCCTCCCCCCCCCCCCCCCACAGCAACAGAAAGAGAGGGACTGAAGAGCTCAGCAGTAGGGGCAGGAAGAGCTGGAGGCAGAACTGGAACTGGGCCTGGGGAATGAAGAAGGGTCCAACTGCAAATAGCCCACTTGGAAATAAGGACAGGGAATAAGCATTCCCTCCACCTAGCCTAGTCAGTCAGAAGCAAAAAAGCAAGAGGAAGTCCCCCCAGTCTCGATCCTCCACCCAGCACTGCTGCAGCAGAGTACTATGGGGAGAAGGGAAGAACTCTGAGTTAGAAGGAAGGACTCAAGGACTGAAGAAGAGCAGCAAGAGAGTGTGAGATCGGCAGATATTCCTGGAAAGAGATCCTGGCCTACAAAGAGCTGCAAAAACAAGCGATCTAATCTGAGAAGTGCTCAGAGCCTACCAGTGTTCCCAGAGCTGTGGAGATGAAAGTTTTGCTGCAAACTATAGATCCCAGGAGCAAGAGAAAAGTAGACAGCTTGTGCAGAATTGCTGTATGGAGCACGGCCGAGAAAGCAACCTGCAGTGAGGGAGAACCACACTGATCTGTGGGGAGGCAGAAAGATTCTGAATACAGCAGAGAGAAAAGTGCCTGGTTAGGGCTATAAGTAAAATAGATTCTAGCTAGATATAACATTTGTTTTATTTCTAGTCTAGTAACAGTCCAGAGCAGTGCACACACCCAGAGTAGGAATACTGCAGCATGAAAAGCCCTAAAAACCTGGTGGCTTTCCAGCTGGGATGGTGAGGCTTTATTTGCCTTTGATAGTTGGGTATGGCAAGGGATGGGAGGGCATTGTAGCCCATAGCATGGGACTCTAACATCTGGAGACCCTACTGTATCCAGTAGTGTTTCATCAGAGAGTAGACTGCAAGGAGCCCAGTGGTCAGACCATTTCTTGCACCCACATACATCCTGGCCAGCATACTGTGGTAATTCAGCTCAATTATGGTTTCACCTTGCCAAGAAAACCCAGAGGATAGTCACAACATGGCCAACTATCCACAGGTTTGCCAGGAGTTGGCATCGGCTCAAGGGCAATTGACAACAACAGCAGGATTTTCGTGGAGCAAACTGGTGGGGTGGAGTAGAACTCCAGTAACTTACACTGAGAAGGGACACTGCCTTCCAGGAGTGACATAGTTACAGTAGTTGCTTACACCTAATTACTCCTTTGACTCCGGGGAAAGAGACTCCTGGACAGACATACAAGTGTACAGGAATTTGCTTGCAAGAATCCATGGTTTTGAACTAACTTGTAGAGCACAAGAACAGTTACAAATAAGAATAACTAATTTGTTTTGCTGTGAAGTTCAAATTCTTATTAGTGAAGAAGGATCCCCCATAGGTTGCTAGAGGGGGGTCTTGCCATTGTAGATGTTCATATATGCCATTGTAGATGTACATGTATATATATGGAGCTGAAACTCCACCCCAACACCACCCCTAGCTCCATCCACCCCTAGTTCTGCCCTCTAGCTTCCTAGCTTCCACCACTAATTTTCCAGTTTGCACTTAAATGTCATTCTTTCTTCTATACGTTTTTCACATATGGCATATATCAGTTTATTAACACACAGTGCTAACCACAAAATTACTAACCATTAGCTCTATCGGGGGGAACACCCCTTGCCTCAAACCACTTTAGCCGTCCAACCTAGGCCTGGCTTCCAGTGCAGCCCCTGGGCAAAAGGTTTACCCAACCCTGCTCTGTAAAACACATCTACACATCTACAGAAACTCCTCTATCAATGGATATAGAGCATTTGAATTCTGGTGTCAGCCCAATAAAAGCCACACAAAATCCTTCTACTTCCAGGCACTTTATGAAGACAAAACCTTCAAAAATAAATAATACTCAGAATTTTACCATAATATACCAGCAGTAACTCAGAGAACTCACAAAGCATCAAACCTACCTATGAAAAGTCAGCACTTCAAATATTCAAAAACACCAGTACTTCTCCAGTGTGGAAAAGCTGAGGAAGCCAAACTGTTACAGATTCCAACACAGAATGCACATAAGTACATAAGAAATGCTATACTGGGTCAGACCAAAGGTCCATTGAGCCCAGTATCTTCTTTCCAACAGTGGCCAATCCAGATTGTAAGTACCTGTCAGGTTCTCAAAAGGTAGACAGATACCATCCAGATCTCTGCAATTTTCCAGGTCATGCCACATCTGGGTAGGTGGAACCGACGTTTCAGCCATCATTCTGTGGCTTTCTTCAGGGTGTGGTGGTTATGCAGTGAATGTGGATCTCAAACCGGATTGGTTGGTTTGAAGCAGGAAATTTGAATTTTGACGGGAAAGTTTGTTGAAGACAAGGCAGGAAATTTGAATTCGAATTTCAGAGGGAAAGTTCATTAAAAAAAGGCGGGAGTTTTGAAATTTGAATTTTGGCAGGAAAGTTCATTGGAGAAAGAGAGGGAAAAGTGCAAGTAGGAATCCTGGAGGGAGGGAATTTGGATCTCATATTCTGGAAGGTGGAAAAAATCTTTTGTCTTTGGTACCAGACCTTGCAGCAATAAATCATCTTTGAAAGAGGGGCTGCCATGCTTTGTCGATGTTCAGTCCTTTGTATCCATTGAAGTTTCATGAATGCTTAAGAGAAGATTCCATCCTGCTTATCCCAGGGGTAAGCAGTGGATTTCCCAGATCCACTTTAATAATGGTTTATGCATCTTTCCTCCAGGGACTTGTCCAAACCTCTTTAAAACCCAGCTACACTAACAGCTTTTACTATATTCTCTGGCAGTGATTTCCAGAGTTTGATTACACGTTGACTGAAAAAATATTTTTTTCCAATTACATGTGCTACATTGTAGATTCATTGTATGTGCTCTAATCTTTCTACTTTTTGAAAGGGTAAACAACCGATCTATGTTTACCTGTTCCTCTCCATTTATTATTTTATAGACTTCTATAATATTTATTTATTTATTATTTATTTATTACAAGTTCTTATATACCGCACTATTCGGCATCAGCGCGGTTTACATTATAACATAAAGACCATAACAACAAGCTGTTTGGTTTACATCGAACAGGAGTACAAACTTGGAGAACCGGGGTAAACTATATACATGAGATAATTACATAGAAAAGAATAGAGTCTCCTCTCAGTCATCTTTTTTTTTAGGCTGAAGAGCCCTAACCTTTTCTTTTCTCGTAGGGGTATCTTTCCATCCTCTTTATCATTTTGGTGGCTCTTCTCTGTACTATTTCTGCTATATCCTTTTTAAGATATAGGAACAAGAATTGCACACAGTATTCGAGGTGTGAGCTCACGATTGAGCGATACAGAGGCATTATAATATCCTTGGTTTTATTCTCCATTCCTTTCCTTATGATTCTTAACATTCTATTTGCTTTCTTGGCTGTCGCTACACACTGGGCGGAGGGTTTCAACGTATTATCCACAATAAAGCCTGGATCCTTTTCCTGGGTGGTGATTCCTATACCCGTTCTCCCCATGACTATCAAGAGAAGCAGCATTTAGCACAATGTCAGCTTCCTGTATTGCATGGAGCCAGTCTTGTAGTATAAACTGCAAGCTCTGTGGGTTCCCTGTGTCTATTGTTCTGCCAGAAGCAGATCATTGAATACATTGGCACACTGCAGTGGTGTCTCTAGACCAAAGGATCTGGGGAGGAGGCAGCAGAGGTAAGGAGAGGTTCAAGCCAAAGTAATTATTTCCAACTCACAGTACCCATGTCCTTGGTTTGCCTCTGCCTTTAAATTGGCTATTAAAGATACTACAAAAAAATGTCCCATGGGTCTTTTATGTAATGAAGAAACACTCAATCAGTTTCAAATGCCTATTAAACCACTTCCTTTATATCTGAATGAAGTTTATACAAGATCAGTATAAGCCCTCTACCTCCAGTTCTGTGAACCCACCTTGTTCTGAACCACCCCCACCCCCACCCCCCACCAACAGTTTCAGAGCAGAGGATATTTCCATTACTAATAGATATACCAAAAAGATTTCACATTTTGATGTCACCTTGGTACCATTAATACAGCCTCCTTGTACTGAACTAATGCAAGACCCTGCCGTAAAGACACTGAGAACGTTATCACAATCCTTCCATAGAATACGAACTCCAAGGACTCAGATAGCAACAACCCTACCTAGGAAAAGAAAACGGTGCAGATACTACGCCAACACACTGCCTATGGCGAAAGCACAAACTGGATTGCTACAGAAGCCCACACAGAAAGCCCACACTAGCATTAGCACAATGCCGCACTCTGGCCACACATGCACAACACATCTAGTCATTTCCGCTCTTCATTTCTGATCCCAACTTTCTGCCCAAATGCTTACAGAAGCTTATAAAATACCATGCATAAATATACTGTAGATACAGAGTCTAGTAAAGTAGCACAATGAACCTGAGGGCAATTTTTATAAAATCCTTTTACCTAAATACATGAAAAAGATCACATGGCCTATCTAGTCTGTCCTTCCATATCAACCACTACAACAGTCCCATTTTTTCCTTTAGAGATCCTCTGTGTTTGTCCCATGCTTTTTTGAATTCAGTTACTGTCCTCATCTCTACCACCTCCACTGGGAGACTATTCCACGGATCCACCACTCTTTCCGAAAATAAATATTTCCGCATATCACTCCTGAGTCTACCCCCTTTCACCCTCATCCTATGTCCCATCGCAGCAGAGCTTGCTTTCAATCAAAAAAGGCTCTCCTCCTGTGCATTTATGCCACAAAGGTATTTAAACATCTCAATCATATCACCTCTATCCTGCCTTTCCTCTATGGTGTACATATTAAAATCCTTAAGTCTGTCATATGCTTTATAATGAAGACCACTAACTATTTTAGTACCCACACTCTGCAGAGACTCCTCCTGTTTATATCCTTTTGAAGGTATGGTCTCCAGAATTGCACACAATACTCCAAATGAGGTCGCAGCAAAGACTTATATAGAGGCACTATCACCTCCTTCCTTCTGCTGGCCCTTCCTTTCCCTATGCACCCAAGCATCCTTCTAGCTTTCGCCATCACTTTTTCTGCCTGTTTAGCTACTTTAAAATCATCAGACACAATCATACCTAGGTCCTGCTCTTCTTTTGTGGACAGAAGAACTACTCAGACAACTTCTAACAGAACCCACTCGTGAAGGAGCCATACTGGATATGGTGCTTACCAATGATGAAAGTGTTTCTGATGTTATAGTGGGAGATCATCTTGCAGCCAGCGATCACCAGATAGTGTGGTTCAGTATTAGGACTAGGGCTGATAAAATCCATTCAAAAGCGAGGGTCTTAGACTTTAGGAAACTAACTTTACCAAGATGGAACAGTACCTCAAGGAGTTGTTAGCGGGATGGGAACAGCTGGGAGATGTAGAAAAACAATGGGAAAAACTGAAAGGGAATATTTTAAGGGTAACCAACCTTTTTGTTAGAATGGTAAATAAAGGTAAAAGGAAAAGGAGGCCGCTATAGTTCTCAAAAGAAGTAGCTGAAAAGTTGAGGAAAAAGAGGGAGGTCTTCGTGAAATACAAGAGATCACAGAGAGCAGAAGACAGGCATCTATATTTGGAAAAAGATAGAGAAGGTAGCAAAGTAGTCAGGAAAGCAAAGACACTAAAAGAGGAAGAAATATCCAATTCAATAAGATGGGAGGATAAGACATTTTTCAGATATGTTAGTGAGAGGAGGAAGGGCAAATGTGGTATTGTCAGTCTCAAGGGTGAAGAGGAGGAATAAGTAGAAGCTGATGAGGATAAAGCAGAATTGCTTAACAAATATTTCTGTTCTGTGTTCACAGATGAAGGACCCGCAGCAGGACCTCAGAAAACACCCACAAACGGGAACAGAAGTGAGGGGCATCTCCAACGATTTTCAGAAGACTGAATTCATGAGGAACTAGCTAAACTAAAAGTAGACAAAGCAATGGGACCAGATGGAATACATCCGAGAATACTGAAGGAACTTGGGGACATTCTAGCAGCTCCACTGACTGATCTCTTCAATGCCTCTGGAGTTGGGAATGGTGCCAGAGGACTGGAGAGAGGCACATGTGGTCTCTTTACATAACAGCAGATGCAAGGATGTGATTGAAAACTACAGGCTGGTTAGTTTAACCTTAGTGGTGAGTAAATTATTGGAAGAGCTGCTGAAAGAGAAAATAATGAGGTTTCTGGAGCCCTACAGATTACCGGATCTGAGGCAGCATGGATTCACCAGAGACAGGTCTTGTCAGACAAATCTGATTTATTTCTTTGACTGGGTGACCAGGGAATTGGACTGAGGGACAGCCCTAGATGTGGTGTATTTAGATTTCAGTAAAGCCTTTGACACTGTTCTGCATAGATGACTTATAAACAAACTGAGCATTCTAGGGACTGATCCTAAAGTTACTGCTTGGGTAAGAAATTGGTTGATTGGGAGGTGAGAAAGGGTACAGGTAAATGGAGCTCACTCTGAGGAGAAGGAGATTACCAGTGGAGTGCCCTAGGGATCTGTCCTTGGTCCAATTCTTTTTAATATCTTTGTTAGTGATATTGCGGAAGGGCTGTCGGGTAAGGTTTGCCTCTTTGTGGATAATACCAAAATCTGCAATAGAGTAGACACCCAGGAAGGAGTAGATAACATGAGGAGGGATCTAACTAAGCTTGAAGAATGGTCTAGAATTTGGCAGCTGAGATCTAATGTTAAAAAATGCAGAGTTATGTATTTGGGCTGCAGCAATCCAAGGGAGCAATACAGAGTAGGGGGTGAAGTACTTCTGTCCACAAAAGAGGAGCAGGACCTGGGCATAATTGTGTCTGACGATCTTAAAGTAGCTAAACAGGTAGAAAAGGCGACTGTGAAAGCTAGAAGGATGCTTGGGTGGATAGGGAGAGGAATGGCCAGTAGAAAAAAAGAGATGATAATGCTTCTGTATAAGCTCTGGTGTGACCTCATTTGGAGTATTGTGTGCAGTTCTGGAGACCGCACCTTCAAAAGGATATAAGCAGGTTGGAGTTGGTACAGAAGGTGGCTGCTAAAATGGTTAGTGGTCTTCGTTATGAAGCATATGAGGACAGACATAAAGATCTTAATATGTATACTTTACAGGAAAGGCGGGATAGAGGCAATATGATAGAGACATTTAAATACCTCCGTGGTATAAATGTACAGGAAGGTCTCTTTCAATTGAAGGCAAGTTCTGCTGTGATGGGACATAGGATGAGAGTGAAAGGGGATAGACTCTGGAGTAAGATGCGGAAATATTTCTTTACGGAAAGAGTGGTAGATGCATGGAATAGTCTCCTAATGCAGATGGTGGACACGAAGACAATATCTGAATTCAAAGAAGCATGGGACAAACACAGAGAATCTCTAAAGGGAAAAAGAGAACTATTGCAGTGGTAGATATGGAAGGGCAGACTAGATAGGCCATGTGGGCTTTTTCTGCCATTATGTTTCTGTGTTTCTGTCCGCGGGAGATGGGATCTCCGCAGGCAGACAGTGCTGCTCCTGGCCACAATTGCGGCTCTTTGTACCACTTCTCTCTAAAGGAGATGGGATCTCCACGGGCAGCCGGCGCAGGTCCTGACTGCAATTGCAGCACTTCTGCTCACCTCTAAAAATTAGAGGCAGGGGAAATTTGCTGCACAGAAGGTAATGAATTTAAAGGAGCGGGGCAGGGGGTGAGTGCAAGGGAGTGGGAGAAGGTGAGAATCTGGGAAGGGAAACAGAGTTGGAGGGTGGAAGTGGGACAGCAGGAGAGAAGTTGGAGTGGGGGGGAGGGAGGTGTGCAAGGGATTGGAGCATAAAGAGATAAATGCATGGGAAGTGAAAGGCACAATGTATATGTGCAAAAGAGCATCCCTCTCCCACAACACACATACCGGCACACCAACCTAGCACCCCCCCCCCCCCACACACACATGTGCAGACACCCCACTCCCAGTACCACACACACACAGGCACTCCACCTTTGCATGACACAGGCATAGTTTAAAGAGTCAGTGGGAATGGTAGGAGAAGGGAGGAGGGGGTGTTGGCAATGGAACAGTCTGAAACAAGAAGCACTGTGCACTTGCAAAGTCAAATCACACAGGTCCAGAGAGAGGTGATATACCAACCAAGCATTTTATTGGAAATATTACCCCACGTGGCCAGGTCTCATCACGGTTTATCGTTACAATGAACTATAATTAAAACACAAACATGTAAACATAGATAAAGCAAACAATTATAAAGCATGAAGGATAAATCGTTATAAATTATTTAATAAACTATAAGAAATAAATAAAACATCATTGGAGATCTGCAAACCATGTAAATGCCTTTGAATATCCCCCTCTGTGCTTTTAGGTATTTTTTCATTAAGTAGATTACTACAGTTGTCCATAGTATAGTACATTGGACAATTCCCCTCCTCCTCTCAACTAGTCCCCAGGATTTGCTCACTCTTGGCACTATGGATGATAGGATGGCTAATTCAGAGTACCCCACAAGGAAGGCATTTACATCTCATGTCCAAAAGAAGGTCAAAGGGACATTCATCTCCTAAAAGCAGGATAAAAATTTGCATTGAATTACATAGAAAACTTGCTTATGCATCCATATTTACATAGATGTAGCATTTTATTTATTCAGCAATGCTTATATACTGCTTTTCACCATGTCAAAGTAGTGTACATTCAGGTATGGTATACAGTTCCCTTGTCCCCAAAGGGCTCGCAATCTATGGGGTTGCTTTGTACCTGAGGCAATGGAGGGTTAAGTGGCTTGCCCAAGGCCACAAGAAGTGTCAGTGGGACTAGAAACCCCAGTCCCTCTGGCCTGAAGTTGCTATCCTCCAGCTGGATTCAAACCCCAGCCCTCTTCAACTTGCCCCAATCACTAAGCCACTCCATGTAGCATTACAAATTAATCAGACCCAAGCCCTCCATATAAGCCATTGAGCCAGACTAAACTAGAACATCCCTGCCAAGTACAGTAGTTGAAAAAAGAGTAGGGATTCTTAAAAATATATGGATTGATGGTAATGGTAAGCATGCACATGAGTGTTCACGATGATCAGAGGTTTCTAGCCAGAATATTGTACTTGATAGAAATGCTTAGTAGTATAGTACACACAGTAAGACTTGAATTCATAGCTTCCAGACTAGCCATCCAAGGAGGTGCTGAAGCCCCTGGCTATGGACTGAAGCCTTACACTTTGTTGTTGTTATTGTTAAGTGGAGGTCCTGGTGGGAAGGGCAGCTTATTTTCCTTAGAAGTCCTTTAAAATCTTTGTTTGAGGCTACTAGGAGATTTGTGGACATAGATAAAATCTTTTTAGCCAAATTGCTCTTTTCAACTAGCTTTGAAAACATATGGTAGCAATTTCTTGCACAAAAAAATGTTGTGGAGCGAATTTAATTATCTATAAGTTACTTTATCCTTGAAACCTGCTTTAATTTGTGGTCTCTATGGTAGGAAGAGAGCCATAAGGTCAGTGGAGGGAAGGGGAGGGTTGATGGCTGTGGAGGGAGTTCCAAGGAAGTCTTGCACACGTATTTTGATAGCGTCTCCTCTGGTATTTTCAGCACCTAAGAGGTAACACACGTGCTCTTGAACGTCTTGCAGACTTCGAACAGAGCTCTGTTAGGCCTGGAAAGAGCTGCAGAGGAAGAACTGTTCCACAGCGTCACCCTTTGCTCGAGCAGCAAGCACTCAAAAGTCACATCTAGCAGCTCCCCGCAGCACCCGTAGCAGAAGCAGTGCTGCTCGGTCACCAGCTCTTCATGCCAACTGCCCTCCATCTCTCGCCTATGCCACACTCCTCTTTATTTTTCAAGAAGTGTTTTGATCATAAATATTCAGTTAGCAGAGGAACATAAATGATCTTGGGAGAAGCTAAATTCCATATAAATGACCTAGTTTAAAACTCCACAAGGCCGAGGAAAGCTGATCATACATGAGCAAGTTTACTCTCAGAAGGAGGTGGAGCTGATGCTTAGGAGTTCTCTGCTGGTCTGCAGAATAACAATGCAGCTCCTTCGGGTTGCTTAGCATGCAGATGCATGAACGTCTTAACTTTCATTACTATCCCCTGTTCATCCTCCTCCTGACCTCCGGATTCTTAATGTGAAAGGTTCCACGTGCTGGAAGTTTGGTAATTATTCCCTTCCCATCATAACTCCTGCGTGTCCCATTTTCTGTTATTAGTATTCAAATGGAAAGAATAATGAGATGGAGAGTGAAAGGCTGACATCTAGTGGCCAGAGAAAAAATAGCAACAGAAGGGTCTTCGAGTGAGCTGCATGCTGTCGTAAGTGATGTAATTGCTTAGGTGAGCTTTCAGCTGAAAGTATCCTGAGTTTGGCTGACAATATTTTCCTAACAGGTTCTTAAATTTACAGGCTCAGATTTATTAGAATATTGGCCTTCAGCTTCCTAACCTCTGGAGTTATTTCCTAGATCTACCTAAATGAAAATCTCCCCCTGCTGAGCATCTAGATTTAGGTTCCTAAAAAGTGAGTGAAGTCAAGTTGGGGAAAGTAAGCTATGCACCCACAGGCTGATGCAGAAAACTAGCACAGCTTTAAAGCACAGCTAAAGACACTTTTAAGCACACTTACTGCAGCCGTCAAATGCAAAAAAGACATGGACGCATGCGCAAACAGCGACAGAAAAACTAGTGCACAATTAACACCACAAGCATTTAAATGCATTGTCAAATGAGCTGCACATAATACACTGGTATGCAAATAATGACTGTGCCTGATGCAGAGACAGGTGTAGAGGATTTCACAACCAGCCATAGCGCCAATATCTCTACTCCTGGGTCTGAGGTGGCTTAAACACTAGCGCGTGCCCCCGACAGTATTTTGATGGCATCAGGTGCTTTCCCTGATGCTATCAAAATACAGAAAGTAAATCCAGGGTGGCCCAGTGGCCACGATCCCCCCACCCACCAAACCAAAAACATCCATAGTGGCCCAGTGACCCCGAACCCGCCGCCCGCTACCTTCAGAAATGAGTGGGAGTGCCGCTCACGGTAGAGGTCGAAAAGAGCAAAGAAAGGAGCAAGCCAGTAGAAGAATGAAGTTCACGAAAAGCGGTGTAGAGGGAGAGGAGAGATAGGGAGGAGCAGCAGAGCGAAATCACTTAAAGGTCAGAAGAAGGATTTGAATTGGATGCGGAAGTGGAAGGGAAGCCAATGAAGTGTTTTCAGAAGAGGGGTTATATGAGCAAAGCGAGGCTGGCAAAAAATTAGTCACGCAGCAGAGTTTTGAACAGATTGAAGGGGAGAGAGATGACTCAGAGTGAGACCAGCAAGTAGGAGGTTGCAATAGTCAAGAAGGGAAGTTATTAAAGAGTGGATAAGTGTTCTAGCAGTGTCATCAGAGAGGAAGGGGGTGAATCTTATAAATGTTATAGAGGAAGAAGCAACAGGTTTGGGCAATTTGTTGTATACGTATGTGAGGAGAAGGAAAGAGAGGAATCAAAAATGACACCAAGGTTACAGGCTGATAAAACCGTTTGAAGAAGAGTATTATCAATAGAGATCAAAAAAGGAGGAAGAGGAGAGGAGAGTTTAGAGGGAAAAATAAGTAGTTCAGTTTTGTTTATATTAAATTTCAACTGGCAGTGAGATATCCAGATGGCAATGTCAGAGGGACAGGCAGTGATACTGGTCTGCAGAGCCTGAGAAAAAATCATGAGTAGAAAGGTAAATTTGAGAATCATCAGCATAAAAATGATACTGAAATCCATGGGAGGAAATGAGAGAACAAAGGGACTGGGTGTAGAGAGAGAAAAGTACAGGGCCCAGAACAGATCCTTGGGAACACCAACTGAGAGTGGAATAGGGGAAGAGGAGGAGCCATTAGAACAAACATTAAAAGAACGATGGGAAAGATAAGATGAAAACCAGGATAGGACAAAGTCTCTAAAACCAAGTGATGACAAGGTCTCAAGGAGAAGAAGGTGG
The DNA here is from genome assembly GCA_033557465.1 of Ichthyophis bannanicus. Taxonomy (NCBI): domain Eukaryota; kingdom Metazoa; phylum Chordata; class Amphibia; order Gymnophiona; family Ichthyophiidae; genus Ichthyophis; species Ichthyophis bannanicus. The sequence continues at coordinate 680,584,223 of CM066033.1, forward strand.
TCAACAGTATCAAAAGCAGCTGAAAGGTCAAGAAGGATAAGGATGGAAAAGAGGCCCTTAGATGTGGCCAGGAAAAATCACTAGAGACCTTGGCTAGTGCTGTTTCAGTGGACTGTAAGGGGGCAGAAGCCAGACTTTAAAGGTTCTAGAAGAGCTTGAAAGGAAAGAAAATCATTACAGCAGTGGAGGACTGCGCGCTCAAGAGGTTTAGAAACGAAAGTAAGAAGGGAGGTAGGACAATAATTAGAAGGAGAATTAGGATCCAGAGAAGGTTTCTTGAGCAGGGGTGTGACTACAGCATGCTTGAAGGCTGCAGGGACAGTAGCAGTAGAAAGAGAGAGGTTGAGAATATGAGAGCTGGAAGGGATGACAGTGGAGGAAATAGAGAGTGGGAGATGGGTGGGATGGGATCAGAAGAACAGTTTGTGAGTTTGGAGGAGGAAAGAAGACGAGATGTTTCGTCATCAGATGGGAAAAGTTGGTATTGAAGGAGAGGAGGGAATGAGGTTGTTCTAGGGGAAACTTGAGAGAAATCTTATGTATTTTGTTAAAGAAAAACTCAGCTAGGGTTTGGCAGAAAGGGGGATAGGAGGGAGAGGTGCCTTGAGAGAATTAAGAGTGGAGAAAAGTTGGTGGAAATAGTAGCAAGAGAATTTTTCAGGTGTATATAGTAGTCTTGTTTAGCAAAAGCTAATGTGGACTGGAAGGACGAAAGCATGAATTTGAAGTGAAAGAAGTCAGAAAGGAGGCCAGACTGCCAACTATTGTGCCCAGCATGGCAAGGGATCTGCATGCATGGCCACAATTGGCTCTGCAAGGGAGTGTGTCACTGAAAGCTGGCTTGTGGTAAGCTGATCTCTGTAGCTTAGCATTGTAGCAAGGGCTTGTATAACATCCATGTGCTCCTGTTTAACACCCGTGTGTGTTTTAACCATTTCTCTTAAAGATTTACCCTTATCCCCTGTTTTGTCTGTCTTGAATATATAATCATCTTTGTTGGAAGGGGCTGTCTCTTATCTGCATGTGTATAGTGCTTGTGTGCTTAGTAGCGCTATACAAATGATTATTATTATTAGTAGTAGTAGTTTGTCCTTGACTGGGGCTCATGGGCCATGGACATGTAAAGTCAGGGGGTGGGTGGGGAGTGACAGGGTGGTACTCATGCTAGCAGTACTGCTTGCCGGTGCGCCTGGTATTTCTCCTGCTGGATCACCATCACCACTGATCCCTTCCCTCTGGAACTCCCTTTCCTCCGCCTCGCACTGGTACTCCTTGTAGCCATGGGCAAGTCACTTAACCCTCCACTGCCTCAGATACAAACTTAGATTATAAGCCCTCCAGGGTCAGGGAAAGACCTCTTGTACCTGACTGTAACTTGCCTTGAACTACGACTGGAAATGCATGAGCTATATATTTAATAAAACATAAAAACCACAGTCACCAGCTTTTCCTTCCAGTAAGTCAGTGAGCTGCAATGCAGAGTGATAGCTCCTTTCACCCACAGGTCACAGAGACCAGCTAGTGTGTAAGCATCCTCTTTCATAAGGGATTTCAACCTTTTTCCTACTTGAACATGCAAGATGTCTACCTTCACTAAAACATTCGCTGTGAATCCCCATTTGCTGCTGAAAACCCTCTAACCTGGCCTTTAAAATATTCACTAGCAGGATAGGAAGGCTCAGGGTGGCTCCTGTGGAACTCAGATTCTTAAAGGGTTTTGGAACGTCCATCATCTGCATGGTATTTGCTCCGTCCTGCTTGTCCAGGCACCTGTCAATGCCAATCTTGGTCTTCAATGACATCTGATGCAAGGCCACCAGTTGCTCCACTAACCTCTCCAGCATGTCCTAAGTGGATCTCTACCTGGTGCTACCATCCTGCTTGAGCTGGTGCGCAGGTTCCCCTGTTGCTTCCTGTTTTCCACGCAGCTCACACCCACCCTTCACACTGTGTTGAAAATAACCAGCTGTTTTTTGGCACTTCTCAATCATTTCCCAGGCCTAGGGAGTCTCTGACAACCAGATGCAGCAAGTGCGCAAAGCATCTGACCCCCACCAAAGCCCCCTCCTTCACTACTACTACTACTTATCGTTGGTATAGTGCTACAAGGCGTATGCAGTGCTGTAGATATACATGTAAGAGACAGTTCCTGCTCAATAGAACTTACAGTCTCTTCAAGAGACAGGCAAACACAACAAACAGAGGATGGATAGAACTAAGGGGAAACGGATGTAACACACAAGGATAGCAAACAAGAGAATAAGGGAGTCGGGATCTAAAAACAGCCTCGAAGAGGGTTTTTAGCCTGGATTTGAACAGGACCAGAGATGGAGCCTGGCATACTAACTCAGGTAGGCTCTTCCAGCAAGGTGGAGCAAACGAAGTCTGGGATTGGCAGTGGAACAAATGGACACAAATAAAAGTGATTTGACTAATGAGTGAATCACTTTTATCTTCACTGCCTTGACCAGGCTCTTCCCACCATTTATTACAAAGAAACCTGGAAGCACTGTGCTCTGTCTGTGCCCTCTATGCCAGCCAAGCAGCTTTGCCCTTATTTTCTGCTAAGATATGGATCCATGTATGGCGATCATCCACTACCTGGCCACCTGCTGTTACTGCCCTGTTAGACCAGCAGCATGTTTCTGTCTCATCTGGCTTCACCCATTTGTTGTCAGAAAGAGGCAGGCATGTGGAGCATTCTGACTAGTCCAGATGTCAGGGGTGAGGTGCACGCTAGTACCAGCCTCTGCTTTTGCCAGCTCTGCCTGCAGCTGGTGACACAACTGATCACCTGCCTCCTAAACGTTGTCCTGCAGGGCATTTGGTATGAGGGAACTAAGAGAAGCAGCAGTCTCTAAAACCTCACCTTCTCAACCATGTTCAGGGAATGGTTATCCAGGGCTGTCATTTCCCTGATGCACCGGGCCACCAACCTCAATGCTGCCTGCTGCCTCCCCTGTGACACAGGGCTGGCACCAGATCTTCATAATTAAACTCAACAGTCATGAGCATCTGAACACAGCCCTTCCAACAACAGTCCTGTAAAAACTGGACATCATGGGCTCAATATTGCAGAATTGGACATCATGGGCTGAATATTCGAAGGGCAGTTACACGGTTTACAGCCTTGTATACCGTGTAACTGCCGCTGAGAGGGATTGTCAATGGCACTAACATGGCTCTTACGCACCCCAATGCTAACCGCTTAGCATCGGGACATGTTGGGGTCATTCCAGAGAGGAGCGGAGGTTGAGACGATCAGTAACTGGACAGCAACGATATTGCATGCTGCCCGCCTATCTTTTAGGTGCAGGTCGCTAACTGGGTAGCATGCAATATCACAGCTGTCTGATTAATTACTGTGGCTTCCGGCGTGCGCAGTTATCCCTGGATAGTCAATGCCAGAGTCGCTTATGACCCCGACATTGAACATCCAGGGTTAAGGGTCGGCAGGCACGGCTATGCCCAAGTGAATATCGGGTCCCATACTTTTAAATATCAAACTTTGCTTTGTATGTACGGTATGTATGTGCTCACTCTCCCTGCAGGTGAAAGAAGGTGCTGATGGCTCTCTGAGCTCTGTAGGGTGATCAGAATCTATTGTTTTGCATTGAATGCTGCTGCTCTTTGCTGCCCCCCAGAAGCTGTTGTCCTAGGAAAACATCTAGTCTTGCCTAATGGTTGTGCTGGACCTGCTGTGACAGTACTAACAAACAGCACCTCATGTCTTCCATGGAGACTTGCTTCAGTGCACCTGGGCTGCTGCCATGCCTTCGGACAGAAGAGGACAGCAGCTCTGCTTGAAATAGGGATTTTGTTTTTCCTGTACCTTTCCCACCACTGCTATTTTCACTCCTGGATTGAATCCCCAGCCTAGGATCAGCGCCCCCTTTGTACCAAGCTGAAAAGGCTGCTGTTTTCCTAGATGATGCAGCATGTCGTTCTTCATAAAATGACCCATCATCTTCCCTCTGTGCCTCCAGTGATTGCAGTCGGGCATGCTGCAGGTCTTCAAGCACTTTAAATGCTCCAACAAGTGTAAGGTTTTCATTTCATTTCATGTTTTAATTTTATTTATTAGATATTTTACTTGCCTTACAAAATGCTTAAAGCAGGATACATAAAAACATACATAAATGCATACAATTATACAATAGCATAGCAGACCAAACATATTAGCAGCAGCCTCAAGAGAATCTACAGGACAAAAAGTTTCCTATATTTTCTTGGGAGAGGGGGACTTCTGCTCTTGGTGCTGCTGCTGGACCCAAAGCTGTGGTGGGGAGGAGAGGATGAATGGCGACTTCCCACTCTCTACTGTCCCCTCCACCTGTACAGTACTCTCGGCCTCAGCACTGCCAGGATCATTTTCTACCTCCTTAGCATGCTAACAAAAACCTCTTCAGCAGCCTCCTCAGTCAGTATGTTTTCAGCATCTGATAATTCAGATGTAAATTCCACCCATGTGGATCCCTCAGATTCTGTATATGCCAAGACCATCTCCACACACTTTTCAGCAGAGAATACAGTGAGCCTTCAGCAATAAAATGGGGGGATAAGACATTTTTCAAATATATTAGTGAGAAGAGGAAGGGCAAAAGTGGTATTGTCAGACTCAAGGGTGTAGGGGGGGAATATGTAGAAGCTGATAAGGATAAAGCGGAATTGCTTAACAAATATTTTTGTTCTGTGTTCACAGATGAAGAACCAGGAGCAGGACCTCAGAAAACACCCACAAATAGGAACAGAAGCGAGGGACATCTTGAACAATTTTCAGAAGACTGTGTTCGTGAGAAACTAGCTCATCTTAAAGTAGACAAAGCGATGGGACTGGATGGGATACACCCTAGAATACTGAGGGAACTTTAGGACATTCTAGCAACTCCTCTGACTGACCTTTTCAATGCCTCATTGGAGTCGGGAGTGGTGCCAAAGGACTGGAGAGAGGTACATGTGGTGCCTTTACACAAAAGCGGAAGTAAGGATGTGGTTGAAAACTACAGGCCGGTTAGTTTAACTTCGGTGGTGAGTAAATTATTGGAAACGGTGCTGAAAGAGAAAATAGTGAGGTTTCTGGAGTCCAGCGGATTACAGGATCCGAGGCAGCATGGATTCACCAGAGGCAGGTCTTGTCAGACAAATCTGATTGATTTCTTTGACTGCTTGACCAGGGAGTTGGACCGAGGGAGAGCTCTAGATGTGGTGTATTTAGATTTCAGTAAAGCCTTTGACACTGTTCCTCACAGGCGACTTATAAACAAACTGAGCACCCTAGGGATGGACCCTAAAGTTACTGCTTGGGTTAGAAATTGGTTGGGTGGGAGGCGACAAAGAGTACAAGTAAATGGAGCTCACTCTGAGGAGAAGGATGTTACCAGTGGTGTGCCCCAGGGATCTGTCCTTGGTCTGATTCTTTTTAACATCTTTGTTGGTGATATAGCGGAAGGGCTGTCGGGTAAGGTTTGCCTCTTTGCAGATGATACCAAAATCTGCAATAGAGTAGACACCCAGGAAGGTGTAGATAACATGAGGAGGGATCTAGCTAAGCTTGAAGAATGGTCTAGAATTTGGCAGCTGGGATTTAATGTTAAAAAATGTAAGGTCATGCATTTGGGCTGCAGCAATCCAAGGGAGCAATACAGTATAGGAGGTGAAGTACTTTTGTCCACTAAAGAAGAGCGGGACCTAGGCGTGGTTGTGTCTGATGATCTTAAAGTAGCTAAACAGGTAGAAAAGGAAACGGCAAAAGCTAGAAGGATGCTTGAGTGCATACGGAGTGGAATGGCTAGCAGAAAAAAGGAGGTGATAATGCCTCTGTATAAGTCTTTGGTGCGACCTCATTTGGAGTATAGTGTGCAATTCTGGAGACCGCACCTTCAAAAGGATGTGAACAGGATGGAGAAGGTACAGAGGGTGGCTACTAAAATGGTTAGTGGTCTTCATTATAAAGCATATGAGGACAGACTTAAGGATCTTAATATGTACACCTTAGAGGAAAGGCGGGATGGAGGTGATATGATTGAGATGTTTAAATACCTCCATGGCATAAATGTTCAGGGGGAGAGCCTCTTTCAATTGAAAGCAAGTTCTGTTACGACAGGACATGGGATGAGGGTGAAGGGAGATAGATTCAGGAGTGATATGCGGAAATATTTCTTTACAGAAAGAGTGGTGGATCCATGGAATAGTCTCCCAGTGGAGGTGGTGGAGATGAGGACAGTAACTGAATTCAAAAAAGCATGGGACAAACACAGAGGATCTCTAAAGGTAAAAAGTGGACTGTTATAGTTGTTGATATGGAAGTCAGACTAGATAGGCCATGTGGTCTTTTTCTGTCATCATGTTTCTATGTTTCTACTTCTCTCATGTCGCCCTGCACCAGGACCAGCATGTTGTTAGCACAGGGTCCCGCTGTACAGGAGACCCCACGTCATCCTCAAGTGGCACGTAATGCCTTTGCTCATGCCTGCTGCTGAGTCGCCTTACTGCTGCTATCACCGGCCCTGCCACACACTGGCCCCAACCCTTGCCCAAGCAGCAGCAGGGATGGGAGTCGTGATCATACTGGCCCCGGCAATTCTTATTTAATGTAGATTCAGCCGTGCTCCTTCTCGGTGCCTGGGGCTCTTATGATTTTAGTGAAATTACTTAAGCGCCACTTGCTGCTGTGGCTGGGAGGAGGAAGCACAGCTGAACCTCTACTAGACCAAAATTGCTGGGATTGGGGTGGTCGTGGCTCCTGCCCCTGCCATTGCTTGTGAGGCTCCACAACAGAAGGAGAAGCTGCACTGTTAGGGCTGGAAGGGAAAAGGGAAGGTACCACGGTGTTGATTTAGAGGGAAGGTTGAGAAAGAAAATGCTGCTCTGTTTGGGGGGGAGAGAAGAGAGAGGACAAGGAAATGCTGGATTACAGAGGTGGGCTAGAGGTGGAGATGTCTGGCTATATGGGGGGAGGGATGATGCTCGACTACAAGTGTGGATGGGGTGGCAGGAGAAAGAGAGAGAGAGATGGGAGGGGTGGGTGAGAAAGAGAGAGGAAAGATGTTGGGCTACATAGGTGGGTAGGTGGAAAGGGGTGATGCCCAGCTACATAAGATGGACTGGTGGGAAATAGAGAGTGTGGAGATGCCGAGCTATATGGATAGGTTGGAAACAGAGAGTGAGGAGTTGTGTGGGTGGATTGATAGGTAGAAACGAAGGATAGTGAATAAAAAGGAGGGGTACGCTGGGCTACAAGGGGGGTGGGAGGTGGGTGAGTGGAGGAGAAAGAGTGGAGATGCTGGGCTACAAGGGCGGGAGAACGTAGATGCTGGGCTACAAGGGGGGTGGGCGGTGGGTGAGTCGAGGAGAAAGAGTGGAGATGCTGGGCTACAAGGGTGGGAGAACGTAGATGCTGGGCTACAAGGGGGGTGGGAGGTGGGTGAGTGGAGGAGAAAGAGTGGAGATGCTGGGCTACAAGGGCGGGAGAACGTAGATGCTGGGCTACAAGGGGGGCGGGAGGTGGGTGAGTAGAGGAGAAAGAGTGGAGATGCTGGGCTACAAGGGTGGGAGAACGTAGATGCTGGGCTACAAGGGGGGTGGGAGGTGGGTGAGTGGAGGAGAAAGAGTGAAGATGCTGGGCTACAAGGGCGAGAGAATGTAGATGCTGGGCTACAAGGGAGGTGGGAGGTGGGTGAGTGGAGGAGAAAGAGTGGAGATGCTGGGCTACAAGGGCGGGAGAACGTAGATGCTGGGCTACAAGGGGGTGGGAGGTGGGTGAGTGGAGGAGAAAGAGTGGAGATGCTGGGCTACAAGGGTGGGAGAACGTAGATGCTGGGCATGGTGTGAATCCTTGTGGGGGATTGTCAAAGAGACACAAGTGAGAAGAGACTGCTGAGTACAGAAGGGAATGGGGAGTGGGTGAAAGACAGAAGGGAATAAGAGACCTGGGAAGGAGTGAGATGGGGAAGTGGCAGAGTCTGGGGAGGAGATGGAAAGTCGACAGATACATGAAAATTAAAAAGGAGGCGACTGAAGACTGGAAGGTGAAAAACAAGGTGAAATTTGAGTGGACAGAGAAGCATGAAAGAAAGAAAAGGGAATGATCAATATGTCAGAACAGATGTAGCAAGGGAATGGAGGAAGATAGGATAAATGAACAGCAAACACTGGAAAGAGTTGACAGAAGATAGAAAACAGAACAGAGAAACTGGGGTCAACATGATTAGAAAAATAAAATACCCAGACAACAAAGGCAGAAAAAAGTATTTTATTTTTAATTTATTAAGTGTAATATGTTAGCTTTAGGAGATGTGCATTGCTGATGCTCTTGCATTTTGTTCAGTACAAGAGGAAATGCATTTCTATTTTTAGTTTTCCAGCTAGTTCTTGGAATTCCCATTTCAATGTTTGTCTTCATGTTTCTATTTCATGTTTTGTATCGAGTGAGAGCAGGCCCGGGTTTATGCATAGGTAACAGAGGCAGTTGCCTCAGCGCCAAGATTTAGAAAGCCTTTTGATATCAGCGCCTCCTGCCAAGAGGGCTAACCAGCGCCATACCTAGCCCTATGCGAGCAGTGGGGCTGCATAGAGTGCAAAGAAATAGGGGCGCATTTGGGGCTGCCAGCCTCGCCTCTCCCCCATGTCATCTGTCCTTGCTCCGCCACCACCTTTTGTGTTTCATTGGCGGTGGTGGTAGCAGCAGCAGCAGAGCAGACTTCCAATTCTCAAAAAGAAAGCGCAAGGGTCTTTCTGACTCCGCGCTTGCATGCAGGTCTGACACGAGTATATATCAGAGGAGGGAGGGATCAGACCTGCATGCAAGCGTGGAGTCGGAAAGACCCGAGTGTTTTGCTTGTTTGTTTTTTTAATTGGATGTCAACTCCGCTGCTGCCACCGCCGCAGCCAAAGAACCACGAAAGGTGCCGGTGAGGCAAGCGCAAGCAGCGTGGGGAGCCGCCTGGACATGCAGTCATGGGGTAAGGTAAGATGCTGGGCATGGGGCAATGGCAAACCTTTGATGGAGGGATGGGGACGGCGCAGATGTGCAAGTCGCACAGGGCATATTTATGGCTTGCCATGGCCCTGGTGCTATTTAATTGTCCGTTGTAACACAGAGGCAATACAAAGAAGAGCTTCCTTTCTTCTTGACAGAAGCACACCCCTCCCCATCTCCCCATCACATTACTTGAGTCTTTGTAGACTGCCCCCCTCTATGCTCATCTCTAGGGTTGTACCTGCTGTTCTGTGCAGGTTAACCCCTCCCCCCCTTTAATTTTTTTTAATCAAAGCAAACTTAATTAGCTATTGCATTTCAAAAAATATAATGTCAGGTACAACTCCTAAACAAGAATATGGAGGTGGGTGAGTGAGTGGGAACCCTGCACAGACCAAAGCAAGCGCTTCTAAATTTAGAAACAGAGAATCATGACGGCAGAAAAAAGACGATATGGCCTATCTAGTCTGCCCTTCCATACCAACTACTATAGTCCCTTTTTTATTTTTAGAGGCCTTCTGTGTTTATCCCATGCTTTCTTGAATTCAGATACTGTCCTCGTCTCTACTAACTCCACCAGGAGACTATTCTACGCATCTACCATTCTTTCCATAAAGAAATATTTTTTGCATATTACTCCTGAGTCTATCCTCTTTCACCCCACATGTTCTGTTTTACCAGAAGTAGGTGTATCAGTGTCCTAAGGCCCAATGTAATATTTGTAGTGCTGTCTATTCTTTGGTAGGGTTTGTGAACCGCGTAGAATGTGTCACATATTTGCGATATATAAAAGCTTATAAATAAATAAACAGTTGCTTGATTCATAGGAATTAATGCTGCTATGGTATGGCATATATCTACCTTCCGCAAAAAACTCAAAACTCATCTCTTTATACTACACTTTGGAAACCCAAACGACCTCTACTGCACGGATTCCTCTTCCTACAACACATGCTGTTACCCAAACTGCATTCCCTCAAAGTCCCCTCTATAAAGAACTACCCGAATACTGTTTCATACAAAAACGTGTACATAGTTCTTCTGTTATTTTTAGTTGATTGCAAATAAGTATACCAATGTACATAGTTATTATCGTTCCATGTAATTGAATATGTACTATTCAAAAATTTGTTCGTTGTATACCGCATTTGATCTGCTGGAAAATTTGGTATAAAAATGTTCAAAAAATAATAATAATAATAATAATGAATGAATGAATGTGAGTGTTGGGATTTTTTCAGGTTTTGTGTTCTTTTATAATGTGCCCGGTAGTGGGAAGAGTCATGTTGCCGATACTCAAATAACATGTGTATCAGAATATTTTTTGTATGGTTACTTGCAGGGAGAAATATTCTAATTCTGATCTGCACCTGTTGTAGGGTTTTTGGGAGTCACGTGTGTGGTGTGTCACATATGCGAGCATCGTCTGTCAGGTGTGTCGCAACAGAAAAAAGGTTGAGAACCACTGTTCTAACAGCATCATATCTACTGTAACTTTAAGGCTTCTTTTCTTGGACTTTTTTTTGCCCTCAGGTATGAGTGTCATGTCAGGAAGAAATACTCAGATTTAAACATTTATTTGAAAGGGTGATTTGATGGCTTAGTCAATGGATAAAAGCTATGACCTCCAACCACAAAATTCATGACATGTTCAGTGCTAAACACCAGTGAAAGATGTGTTTATATCAGCATAACTATACATCTGATATATGTAGCTGTGACTCCAGGATGTTGTGTTGGGGAAAGGAGCAGGTTGGTGCTGGCTGGGCTTGGGTGATTTAGGGCCCAATTCAGAGTCGCGAATTGCGGGGCTGCATGTCCCGGCAGGATGTGCAGCCTGCAAACCCTCCTGACTCTATTCCCCCCCCTGCTCTCCCCACATGGCTAGAGTCACAGAACAGGGAGAGCCAGAGGGGGGGTGGGAGGGGCTTCTGCTTCCATGTTGTTGCCAACTGATACAGGGAACGATATCCCGAAACATGCACGTTGTGCTCTTTGAATGGCTTTATCATCTTATGCAGTTGCACTGCTTTTTTAAGATAAGTAGTGATTTGCTCAATTTAAATGAGTTTCTTCAACCTAAAATGATCAAAATGGAAATCGTCGTCTGGTATGGATGATTTTTGAGTTCTCTCCTCCCTTGGCGTTCTCCGACAAAAATATTTGCTATTTCTTGGGATAACTTTGGTGACTATTTTCATTCCTGTTTATTTTGTCACTGAAATTTGGGATTTTTTTCTATAGGCTATTTCTTTCAAGGTTTTTATTATTTAGCTGAGCAAGCCAGCTTCAACTGAAACTAGTGGCCTTGCTTTAGTTGCCTGCTTTCCTGCCACTGGCCTTTGGAATTAGCCAGCTGACTCCTTCAAAATTAGGAGCCCTAGTTTACCAACATTTTTCTGTGAGGGGAAAAAGTTAATTAAATGAGGCCCTTATACCAATGCTCCCATTCAGTCTGTTCTTTCAAATGCATAAGTTGTGTACCTAATATTATAGGTATAAGGTCCGATATTTCAGCAAATACTTATGCAAATTAGGCCCCCTTGGGCCGCCCGTGACTTAAACTGTGTCAATCTCCCTTTGCCCCTCTGTGGAGAAGACACCAGACACCTATTCTTCCACAGTTGCACTGGAAGCTGCAGCTGCTTCTATTCTCCTTGTAAAGATATGTCTCTTTAGCTTGGGTGGTGAGCTAGAAGAACCCATAACCATAACATGGGAATGCTCTTTCTCTTTCTGAACGCTGCTGCCAGTATTGTTCTCACCTTCCCTCCTTTCTTTCTTTCTATGACCATTTAATTTTCCAGACATACCCTTTTCAAGTATTATGATATGCCTTGGTTTGGCCCTGCAGTGCTTGATAAGGCTGAATGCCTCTGCTGACACTCTGGAAAGGAGTGGAGTATAGGGAGGATGTGTTTGCCCACTGCCTAGCTATGCAGCTATAATGCTGCAATGGTACTGGATTACCATGGACTGTGCCGGTATTGCAGCTTTTAACTTTAAAATGTTTAATATCTGTAATCTTTTTCTATTCTATGAACAATGGGATGGAATAGATAGTACAGTAAGGTGCTTTGTGCCCTCCTAACTTTACAACTGCTGTCATAGAAAATACATAAAAAAGATTGTTGCAAGAAATATTATTGTACTATACCTTATGGTTCTGCAATGGAATACATTTTATTTATTTATTTAAGCTTATTTCGATACCACCTTTCTACTATTCAAAGCGATTTACATGAAACCTAAGTTTAACAGGGCAAGGGTATGCCTACTGTTGTACAATGAAACTAAACTTGCATATAGGCTTATAACTACTTAAACTTCAGATTACAATTATGAATTATGATACAATTCCATGATTATATTCACGGGGATATTTACAATTATCTTTGACATGTTATTGTGCTGTTGTCTGTAAGTTTAGGTTGAGGTGGCTCTGGCTCAAGGTCTGGTCGAGGTTCGGAGTTGAAATGTTCCTGAAATAGATGTGTCTTCAGCTTTTTATGGAATTCTGCTACGTCTGGGCATCTTCTTAGTATCGGGGGTAGTGAATTCCAAATTGTGGGGACAAAGAGTAAGAGTACCTGATTGCAACATGACTGTTTCCTCTTGGGGGTTTTTTGGGGAGGGATGGTTAGGAGGTTCAGTAAACCCTGCTTCCGAAGTCTGTCCTTTTTGGGTTTTGAAATAAGAGGGTAAAGGCAGGATGCTGTGCTGCCATATGATTTTGAATATAGTGACAAGTGCTTTGTATCTTATTCTTCACTGGATAACTAACCAGCGTCGATGCATCAGTAAGGGGGTAATGTGGGATTGTCGAGGGGCTCTGTTGATTATTCTTACTACTGTGTTCTTGGCCATCTGGAGGGGGTGCAGGATGTGTTTGGGAAGGCCGTGGTATATGATGTTAGCATAATCCAGGATGGGTGTGATGAGAGACTGGTATACTGTCCGGAATACATAGATTTTGATACAGTAACTTCTCTGGCCACTCACTGTGTTGTCTCAGACTGTAAAGGCACTCTTCTTTGAAGCCTCTAGTGTAACAGGTACTGCATAGCAAAAGAAAGGCAAAAGCACTTTCTGAAAAGAAAAACAGTTTGAAACTCTTCTTTTTGTGCTTTGATGTAGCAAGCCAAAGAGACCCAGGCACAAGGCAGGTTTGTAGCTGTTTGTGTTTTCTCTGCTTTAAAATCCTCCTTTCCCTCAGACACAGCCTTTTGGCAGTAGCCACTAATCAAGCTGGTGTGTTTTGTTTTCTTCTTTGCAGTCCTACTCCAGCCCCAGCCAAACTTCTATTTCTCCCTTCAGATCCTAGAGCTCACACCAGTAATTCTTCCTCATCCTCTGAAAATCAGAGCCAAAATGGTTCTTTGCTATTTACATTGCAGCCCCGCTGTGACCTTATCAGCCATGGGATTTGCAGAAGTCGCACAGGGGTTGGTTTCTCTGCCTTTCTGTCAAGCATTTGACTTAACAAAATATCTCACAATGAGATCACAATATATCACAGTCACTGACCAGTTATCCATTTTACCCTTTCTAGTTCTCATCTTGTTTTCTAATTTCTAAACATTTTAGTCTCCAAAGAGTCAGCTTCGGTGCAGCATCTACCTCTGCCGCCTCCACCTGCCTAGACCTGCGGCAGCAGAAATACAACAGAAAAAAAGAGCAGGACCTGCAAGGTGGTGCACGCCAATGGCTCTACTGGTCCTGCCCCCGCTCACACAGAATTCCTGCTGCAGAAATGTGAAGCCCAATTGGCAGAGCTATCAGCAGCAGCTCTGCTCTTTTCTGTTCCATTGCTGCTGCCGCAGATGCAGGGAGTAAACTCTAGCACAGGGGAGAAAGATGCTAAACAGGGACATGGGGAAAAGGTGATGCTGGATCAGAGGGAGGGGATGGTGGACATGGGAAAGGGTGATTAAAGTGAATAGGGGGACTAAGGGAAAATAGGGACACAAAGGACCTGAGGAGGGGGATGGTGCTGCGCAGCGGGTAAATGGGGTACCAGGGGAGATGTTGGGCATGCAGAAATAGGGAGACAGGGAGATGCTGCGGAATATGGGGGACGTGGGGGAGTAAGAACACAGAAGGAAGATGCTGTTCACAGAAGGCTGATAGAGACACAGAAGGGGAATGCTGAATATGTGGGGAATAGGGCGAAAAGGGAGATGCTAAACAGAAGGGAGAGGGGGAGATAGGGACACAGAGAACATAAGAACATAAGAAATGCCATACTGGGTCAGACCATCAAGCTCAGTATCCTGTTTCCGACAGTGGCCAATCTAGGTCATACGTACCTAGCAGTTTCACCAAAAGACACAGGTTCCACGATGCTTGTATTGGGTCAAGCATTGATATCCTGGGTCCCTTTTAATAATGGTTTATGGACCTTTCCTCCAGGAACTTGTCCAAACCTTTTTAAACCCAGCTATACTAACAGCCTTTACTACATCCTCCGGTAATGAATTCCAGAGTATGATTACGCGTTGAGTGAAAAAATATTTTCTCTTATTTGTCTTAAATGGGTTATGCTGTAGCTTCATTGCATGTCCCCTAGTCTTTCTACTTTTTGATGGCATAAACAATCAATCTACATTTATCCGTTCCATTCCATTCAGTAATTTATAGACCTCTATCATATCTCCCCTCAGCCGTCTGTTTTCCATTGAAAAGCCCTAACCTTTTTAGCCTCTCTTCATAGGGGGTATCCTTCCACCCCCTTTACCATTTTGGTGGCTGTACCTTTTCTAATTCTGCTATATCCTTTTTAAGATATGGCAACCAGAATTGCACACAATATTCAAGGTGCACTCGCACCATGGAACAATACAGAAGCATTATAATTCAGAGGACGATGCTGGGCATAGGGGAGTAGGGATACAGAGAGGTGCTGAATATGGGAGGGTGAGTAGGAATACAGAAAAGTAATGCTGAGCATGGGTAGAAGTAGGAAGACAGATAGGAGATGCTAGATGGAGGGAGGAAGAGAGAGAAGAGATGCTGGATTAAAGATGGGAAAGAGAGAGAATAGGTTCTTGACAAAAGGGGAAAGAGTGAGATGAGATGTTGGAAGGAGTGGGAGAGGAAGAGGAGATTCTGGATGGAGGGGAGAGATTGCAGAGTGAGGGAAAGAGATGGAAAGTAGTAAAAAGAGGGAGATTGATTTTTTTCCTTTCATCTTTTTTGTCTCTCTATCCATTCTTATTTCACTCCTTCTTACTATCCAGTCTTCAATGTCAGAAATGGATGTAGGGGAGGTAGCGAAGAATACAGGAGGAAAGAGAAGTGCATAAATGGTCTGGAGATCCTAGAGAGGGAGTTAAGAGAAGACAGAGGAAAACAGAAACCAGAGGCTGGGACCAACATGATTAGAAAAATGAAATGGCCAGAGAGCAAAGGTAGAAAACCAAATTTTACTTTGCATTTTGTGATTGGGATACGTCAGTTTATGGGATTTATATTGCAATCTTAATATTTGGCGCAGTATGGGGGGGGGGGTTAATGCATCACTATTTGTATTCCTCTGGAATTATATGTGTGACTGAGGCTAGGTAGTCTGTTAGTATTAAGTGTCTGTAGGGATCTATAGTAATCTGGCTGTTAATGTTTGCTGTATGCACCAGAGGTTATTTTAATATTGCTTGTTAGCCTCTTAACCTGGGATTCTCTGCTGCTGCAAACCAGGATTTATAGGATTAACTATGCACCTAGAAGAGCACCAAGAAGAAAAACACCAAATAAACTGCTCTGAGCCTTTTTTACTCCCTCCCCTCTTCATGACCAGCTGAGAACCAATGAGATGTGGATTCAACACACTGAGGAGAGGGATGTCACCAAGCTGGAGACATTCTTTTCATTGGACAAGGGCTGATAAGAAACAAATTTAGCATATTTGGTGGTCTTTTCAGCTAAGTCCTGTGGAGAAATCACTTTGGAATAGAAATAAACTGCAGTATGAAGTCTTTACAGACGTGATGCCTTTTCTACAGGAGGGAAAAAGTTGATTTCAAAAGGTTCCCCTAAGAATAAGGGGAACATCCTCTGACAGTATTCAGATAAGGGCATTCAGCTGAAGTTACTGCCCTCGTGTCTGCTTGCTGAGGACAGACTTTTCTTTCTGCTTGCTGAGGGTAGCCAGCCCTTTCCCATTGTCTGTTTGAGACTCAAGCTGAGCGAAGGAGATGGAGATAGATCTAGATCGCAAGCCAGAGAACTAGAATCACTATGCCCCATGGTCAGGGGCCTAAATTAATGAAAGTATGTTTACAAAGGACCATTAAGGGTTCATCCTTCACATGCCCTTAACATGGGAAAATGGAAGCATTAAGGCCCTCAGTGGGCATTAAAGTCAGGGTTGGGGAGGAGGAGTTCCCACACAAAGAGCGTTAGCGGCCAGTTAGTGGGCGTTAAGTGGACATCAGGCATTAAGAGCCCCAAGCATGCAGGTTAACATGTAGTAAGGATGATTGCCTTAATGTGGGAAAAGGGAGATTATGGAGAGATCAGAAGTGAGGGGCTGGATGGGAACAAAGGGTATTGGTGATGGACAAGTCACATCCATATTTCACATACGTATGAAACAGTAACTATGTGGATAATGTGGGAGGCAGTTGGACTGTATCAGTGAGGGGTGCACATGTAATCCACTGTGATGTCATTGGGTGGCATAGGAGTGGGTAGAGGTGTGCCATGGAGTAGCCATCATGGCCACAATGTAGGTATAGAAAGAATGCCTGGGCAGCAGTGGTGATGTGCACATCAGCTGCAGGTGAGGTGTGAGTGATACACCCTAATGAGTAAAATGCCATAGTGTGGGTCAGGGTGTAGGAGCTGGCAGGAGAATACATGACTGAACACGATGGATATATGCTGATGGATGGGCTGAAGGAAGGATGGGGGTAGATGAGAATGCTATATGGCCTTGCTGTCCCAATGTACCTGATGTGACCTCACAAATGCAGATAACCTCAGTTGTAGTGTGTGTGAAAAATTGTTGCTATGCCTTAAGGAAAATCTAATATCATCTATTAGGGTTTCACAGCTTTCTCAGCTGCTCTAACTGTCATACAGCTTTCCTGACACATATGCATATAACAACTAGACAAGTAAGTAGACTATGATCTAAGGACCTAACAGCCATATATCTGTACAAGCTGCATGCAAACGCAAAGTGTTCCTGTACAGTTAAGGTCTTCACTCTTACTGTCTGGTGAAACAAGGTCCACTTGCATGATGTTACATACCTGGTGTCCACTCATGTCTCTGAACTGATTTGACTCTCATATTGACCATATAGAGCAAGTAAGGATGATCTGTGCAGGTGGCCATCCCAGGAGTGTGACGTGCCTGTATGTGCTGCACATATGTGATGGAGCAAAAGATGTTCATTCACAAAAGTTTCCAATCATGTACAACTCACAACTTACAGTGTGAGTTGTATGAGCTTTTACAATGTGCTGAAGCAGAGCCAATAAAGTCATGCTCTCAGATGTGCATGATTTCAGACCCAATGTGCTATCATAACAGCATGTGCCCTCAAGTCTATTCTGACTCCTGGTGATCCAGCAGCTCCTGGGTTTTATTGGTAGTATGACTAGAAGCATGTTGCCAGGCCTTTCTTCTGAGTTAATGAAGGTACTTTCCAAAGGCCACCATTGGGATTCAAACACTGGTCTGTGTTGTACTGAGCCAGTGCTCTAACCATTTAGCTACACCTCTACACCCTTTTCTACAACACTCTCTAGAATAAAACAGACTACAGGTCCCTGCCTGCAATGGCCAAACCCAGTACTTGAAACAACCTGGCAGGCACATTCTGAGATGGTTGTAAACCACACCTAGAGCTTGCCTGCAGCGGTACACATGCAGTACGGACTACACCGGGCAATCTGTACTGCATCTGCATAACACACAGCAGCAGTAGTAATCTCCTGGCAAAGGCCAAGCCACATGTGAGGGCAAGATGCTCTTCCCTCCACTGTACCTCCTAAGCCAAACAACCTTTGCACACAGAGGTCCACTGGGCTGCAGTGTGGCACTAATCCCTGAGGCAGCACATGTGCAAGGAGTGCACTACAAGATAAATACTTTTGCACATACACCAAACTCAAGCCTCATTCATGACCCATGGCATCCATCCCAGACCATCCTGCCCTCTCCGGAGGGCCATGCACACTAGTTCCTTCATCATACAAGACATGCAGCTATTGGGCAATGCTCCAGTGATCACGACCACCACTATAGCTGCAATGTGGGCTATATGTGCTGGCATTGGTTAGCCCCTTTATTTCCCAGGATGTACCTCACAATCTGAACATCTATATGCTACATTTTCTTCTATGTAGAATGCAGCAATCCATCGCATCAGCTCTGGAATGAACAGGCACATTGCTTCATGGACATAGCAGCTGCCATGTGTACAAGTGCCGTATTTCACTGGCTACCCTGAATGTGAGGAAGGGCACACATCACCTGGTCCACAGACCAAGCACTGCAGTAGATAGGTTTTCTAGATTCTGGAGAAGATCTATTCTACTGCCAGAATACTGCAGGTGTATGTGACTGCCGCATGTTGGAGTGACATATCCCATCTGGCCCTTGTGTCCTGCACCTGTTAGCCAGGGACTCTCGTGTAACATCTTATGTCATGCTCTAGGACTCGGGCAGCTGTTTCCAAGGAACCTGAATGCAGTAAGTGGTGCCTAGGCAGAAAAGGGAGGTGCTGATGCCAAGAAGCATGGCCAGCCAAAACCATAGTCACCAGCTCATTTCAGACAGCCCCAGAAAAATTGAACTGCTCTCTTTTTCTGAGACAACTATTCAGCTAGATCCATCACAGTCAGCCTGCAGATGTTGTACAACACTGGGCTGTGTCAGCTGATCAAATACCATCTGTGCCAGGTCTGCTAAACACCATCCATTGCATGTACACATAGCTACCATGAAGATGCTGGCTTCGTACAAACAGCATAGAACCAGCAGTCTGGCTAATGACTGCACTGCCATAAAGAAACAGTGCCTGTGTCACTACAGCTTGACCCCAGATAGCACTATTTGGATACATAGCCTTGACATAGTCACAGTCGAGTCAGAGTGAGAGTGTGAGCCTCAAATGCATCATCAGCCAGTGACTCCCACAGGTTGTAACTACTTACTGAAAACTAACCTTCTGCCCATAAATGGTGTCTCACATAGTTTGTGGAGTTGCAGAATAACTGACTGTGCACCATGTAGTATGCACATCATAAAGCCTGAGCATCACACGCAAGGACAGTGCATTACTGCAGCTCACAGTCCTCTGGACACACACACATGACCCCACTGTCCAAAAGAGGTTTAAGTTGTCGTTCTTACTTGTACTCCTTTAATGCTTGAATGTTGCTAATGCTCGCTCTGAGTGGGCATACTCTATTAACACCTGCTTAATGTGTATGGGTGCTATTAAGAAGAGACCCAGGATATCAATGCTTGACCCAGTACAAGCATTGCGGAACCTGTGTCTTTTGGGGAAACTGCTAGGTACGTATGACCTAGATTGGCCACTTTTGGAAACAGGATACTGGGCTTGATGGACCTTGGTCTGACCCAGTATGGCATATCTTATGTTCTTATGTAAGTTAACACAACTGGATATATCATTCTTGAGCCACAGGCTGGTCTTGAAGTTGTGACTCTTCTCTATCATACATACTGGCCATGTGTTGGGAGCCACAGAACAGCCACATGGGAGCAGAGGTGCATCACTCCATGTGTATATATATATGGTCATTTTCTGATTGCATGAGGTCATGAGCTGGGGTATACCTTTGTCTGTGTACCCCTCTGCAGGTTCTGGGCTATACTTGTCTGACAAGGACTGTTAGGCAGATGTGGGAGAGGGACATCTTGTTAGGTTTGTATGTAGAACTGCATTGATATGCTGCTGGTTCAACTGACGTTCATGTCTTCTATATAGGATCTGTCCTGTCAGAGCAGCAGGGCATAATACATGAACACCCACATTCAAAACCATGGGTGATCTAACAGAGTGACCAACGTAACCATTTCCTAGTGTATGCGTGTGGGCTGGTACTGGAATTATCTCATAGTTGGCAAACCATATTGAGCAGTTTGACTCCCATGGATGTGGTATATAACTCAGTGCTCACCCATGAAAGGGTCACTGGTTCACATGCAGGCCCTGGTCATCACTTGGCAATTAAGAGAGTAATGTGGATATATATTTCCTCTGACATGGGGTGTTATCATATTGCCTAATTTTCCTACCTCCCTGACATATTCCCCCCCCCCCACACACACACATGTACATATCCAGTCAATATGTGCATATAGGGACATCCTGATCCAACCTTCCCCCGTCAAAGTGCTGTGACACTGCCAGTTTTACAGCTGGATATATGGATCATGGGTAGACACAGCCAACCTGGCCAAAACATTGGGACTGATGATTTAGCCAGGACACACCACATGCACATTCAGTGCATGAAGGCAACAGCGGGTGGAAGACACCACTTCCCAGTCTCTGGGTGTTATAGGTGTCACATGTGTGCTGTGTATAGGCGCCATCAATTGTGCTTCCCTGTGCATTCTAAGAACATAAGATATGCCATACTGGGTCAGACCAAGGTCTATCAAGTCCAGTATCCTGTTTTCAACAGTGGCCAATCTAGCTCATAAGTACTGTCATGGTGGCAGCCCCTAGTGGCCAAGGGCGGTAAGGGCATGCTCCACGATGTATTTTATTTTCAAGGAGCGTGGTGTAATGTAAGGCCAAAAATGGAGTTTGGTCTTATCTTATTCAGCTCCTTGTGTGCACATAATACTTCAGCCAAGAGTGTAGGGAAACAAGGCTTTTATTTCCCCTCTGTGCAAGGGTTCTTTAAGACAGTGGAAATCAAAGAATGTCCTTTGTTTGAAAAGGTGCCAGTAATAAACAGGTGGACTAACTGTTAGTAGCTTCACAATTAGTGCCAAGGAAAATGGAGGAATTCAGTTCATTCCAAACAAAACAATTAAACAAGTTTTCTTCTTATTTACACGGTGGCTATAGACTCTAGGCTAGTAGCCATACACAACCCACAATCCATATCTTCTTCCTGAGGCATGGGAATAGAATTTATATCTTCTACGTCCATAGATTCTGCCTCACTGCTTTCCCCCTCGGAGTAAATACTGTCCCTGGCTGTTATAGCTTTACATGGACTGTCTCCAGTAACTTGCCTCCAATAAGACTGGGTTTTAAGTGCTCTTGGTAATTCTTGAAACCACTCTGGTTTCTTTCTTCTTCTTACAAAGTGAGTATTTGCTTTAGCAGTGCTTCTAGGAGTTAAGCATTCTTTAGCAGGAATAAAGCTTTCATACCTTGAGTTTCTGTAGCTGGACTCCCTGGAGCCTTCTCTCCTAAGAACGTCTCTTTTTGTATTGCCAAATTTTACGCTTTTTCTTTAACCCTGTCACTCACTAGCTCACTGACTAGACACAAACACTTTAGCAAATACAATATGGGTTAACCCTGTCATTCACTAGCTCACAGCCTATGCATAGACACTCTGGAAAATACAAGTTAACCCTGTCATTCACTAGCTCACAGACTAGGCACAGACACTTTAGCAAATACAATATGCTTTTATTAGATTGAGTCCTTTTAGAATAATAATTAAGCACAAAGGTAAGCATTAATACCTTACCGGATATTATAGCTCATCACTCCAGGTGGGGGACTGTTCAGCGATCACTCTCAGGAGGAAAATCTGGGAAAAAAACTACAGAGACACGTCTGCCTCATATATCAGTTGCAGTCCCATCTTTTCCTTCTGAGTCCCCCTAAAGTACCTAACTAAGATCGTGCCTGCTGCATGATATTACAATTCATTGGTTAGCCTACAGCATGCTCAGATCAGGATTGGCTAGGGTTAATTTTGTGCACATGGTTCATACCAGGATTGGTCAGGGTTAAATTTGTGCTCGTGACCAGCAACTGAAAAGAATGTTAGCTGCTGAGTCACTGTATGAGTCACTCATCCAGTTTTTTCCAGTCAAAGCTGTTGCCTGCTCAGAAATTTTGACCTAAAGTAACCCCAGGCTCATCTATCAGCTCCTGGGCTAGCAAGCTAATTCCTAATTCAGCATGACTCAAGAATACAACATTCTTTGCTGATCGAACTCTCACATGAAATATTCTATGTACAATATTCTTTGCTGATCCAATAATCCAAATAAATCTTTAATTAGTAATATACTTTTGCAAAAGTTTTTCTGCTGGTAGCTTCTGGGCAGTGCTGTGCTTCCTGGCAGCTTAGCAAAACCTGGTATGGATTCAGCTCTATGCTTCAGTGGTAAAGTAGCTTTGCTAAAAACTCCTTTTCCTCGAGTACCTGGTAAAACTTGTCCAGCAGGTTCCAGTGACTGCAGGTCTTCCTCCAAACCTGGTTCTCTGGATATGTCTCTCAGCTTTGGACTCAGGAACGTTGCTTGAGCAGGGAGTGGCACACTCTCCAGCCTGACTGCTTTCCCCAGCAGACTCCCTCTGAACAGCTGCTCTGGTAGCTTGGCCCCTCTGAACTCCACCTCTGTGAATTCCGTTCCTTTGGGCTTGCTCAAGGAGGATTCCTTCCTTCAGGTCTCTCCTTCTTTCCTTAGCCGTGCTCCTTGTTCTTTCTCCAAGTCCTTCTGCTCCTTGTTCTGCTGCTTCCCTTTCTGCAGCCCTGCTCCTTACTGCTTGGCTTTTCCTCTCCCACTCTGTGTCTGCTTTGCTAGCATTAAGCTTCTGCTTATAAAGGGATCTTCTCTTTGAATCTCCCGGGCTCATTCCCAGGTGCAACTGGTTAGATCTCCTAGCCTCATTAGCTTCTGTATGGTCACTCCTGCCCCCTCTAGTTGTGCTTTGAGGTAATTGCACATCTAGATCTCTGTGAGAAACAGGGTTTCTTTTCAACTTTGCATCTTTATTAGTACCAGCCTTATGACAGTACCTAGCAGTCTCCGCAAAAGACACAGGTTCCTCAATGCATGTATTGGGTCAAGCAGTGATATCCTGGGTCCCTTTTAATAATGTTTTTTGGACCTTTCCTCCAGGAACTTGTCCAAACCTTCTTTAAACCAGTTACACAAGCAGTTTTTTCTACATCCTCTGGTAACAAATTCCAGAGTTAGATTACATGTTGAGTGAAAAAATATTTTCTTTTATTAGTCTTAAATAGGTTACCCTGTAGCTTCATTGCACGTCCTCTAGTCTTTTTATATTCAGACAACATAAACAATCAATCTACATTTATCCATTCCACTCCATTCGTTAATTTATAGATCTCTATCATATCTCACCTCAGCCATCTCTTTTCCAGGTTGAAGAGCCCCAACCTTTTTAGCCTCTCTTCATAGGAGTATCCTTCCATCCCCTTTACCATTTTGGTGGCTCTTCTCTGCACCTTTTCTAATAACGCTATATCCTTTTTAAGATACGGTGATCAGAATTGCATACAATATTCAAGGTACAGTCGTACCATGGAACGATACAGAGGCATTATAATATCCTTTGTTTTATTTTCCATTCCTTTCCTTATGATACCTAGCATTTTATTTGCTCTCTTTGCCACCGCTGCACACTGGGTGGAGGGTTTCAACATTTTATCTACGATGGCGCCTAAATCTTTTTCCTGGGTAGTGATTCCAAATGTGGATCCTTGCATCGTGTAACCATAGTTTTGGTTGTTCTTCCCTAGGTGCATAACTTCACACTTGTCCACATTAAATTTCATCTGCCATTTGGATGCCCAGTCTTCCAATTTATCAAGATCCTCTTGCAATTTTCCACAATCCTCTTGGGTTTTAACATCTTTAAATGGTTTTGTGTCATCTGCAGATTTGATAACTTCACTCGTTATTCCTTTTTCCAGGTCATTTATGAATATGTCAAAAACAAGCCGACCAGCACAGATCCCTGGGGTACTCCATTATTTACTTTTTTCCATTGGGAAAATTGGCCATTTAGCCTTACCCTCTGCTTTCTATTTTTTAACCAGTTCCTGATCCACAATAGTACACTGCCTCCTATCCCATGCCAAAGGTTTTGCCAAAAGTCTCTGATGAGGGACCTTGTCAAAGGCTTACTGAAAGTCCAGATATACTATATCAACCGACTCACCTTTCTCCACATGTTTATTCACACCTTCAAAAAAACATAATAGATTAGTAAGACAAGATATTCGTTGTCTAAAGCCATTTGGGCTGTCTCCCATTAAGCCATAACTATCTATATGATGAGTAATTTTGTTCTTTATAATGGTTTCTACCTTTTTTCCTGGTACTGACGTCAGGATCACCTGTCTGTAGTTTCCCGGATCACCCCTGGAACCCTTTTTAAAAATTGGCGTTACATTGGCGATCCTCCAATCTTCAGGTATTACAGATGATTCTAATGAAAGTTCACAGATTACTAATAGCAGGTCTGCAGTCTCATATTTCAGTTCTTTTAACACCCTTGGATGTATGCCATCTGGTCCAGGTGATTTGCTACTCTTCAGTTTATCAAATAATTGTAATACATCTTCCCGGTGTATCGATATTTCTTTTAATTCCTCTGCAGTATCACCTTTAAATATCACTTCAGTCATGGGTAACATCCCTACATCTTCCTCAGTAAAGACCGAAGTAAAGAATTCATTCAGTCTCATTGCTATAGCCTTGTCCCCCCTTACTGCCCCTTTTACCCCTCTATCATCTAATGGTCCAACTGATTCTCTCACAGGTTTTTTGCTACGAATGTACTTGAAAAAGTCTTTATTACGCGTTTTTGCTTCCACAGCAAGTTTCTTCTCAAATTCTCTCACACTGCAGGTTAAGGGCCACACACTTTTATCTCCCATTAGGACATGAACAGACAGTCGTAATGCAGCTGCTCATGACTCACAGTACCCAGAGCCAGCCCATCGACTGGGCAAACAAGGCAGGCGCCTAGGTCCACAGACCCTGGTAAGTGGCATGCTGATCAATCTCTCCCTCCCTGCAGTGCTGCAGGTGGCCTTAAAGCAGCAGCACACATCTGGGTAGTCATGGCATGCCACGTCTACCCCCCTCCAACAGACTCTAGGGATGCATGGCTGCGTGGATGATGTCATCGAGAGCGTTTTGGTTTCCTAGACCATGGGATGCTGTTCCAAGGGTTGCAGAGCAGAGATGGCATCCATCTGTCCAAGAAACGTCAACACGTCTTCAGTAGTAGACTGGCTAATCTACTGAAGAGGGCTTTAAACTAGATTTGTTGGTGATGGGTGAAGAAAGCTCCCAGGTAAGTGATATATTAAATACTTTTATGGAAATGGGTAACAGGGGTAACATATGGAAAGCAGTGTGTATAAATGCCTGTAGCATGGAAAATAAGATCCCTGATGTTGAAGCTTTGGTGGGAGTGGCCTACTTGGATTTAGTGGCAGTTACAGAAACATGGTTCACAGAAAATCATGACTGGGATGTAACTATACCTGGCTATACTTTATTCAGAAAGGACAGGCTAGGAAGAAGGGGAGGAGGAGTGGCACTATATGTAAAAACTACTATTAAAGCTTTGAAATTACAGAGCTTAAAAGGAAGAGAGGAGGCATTGTGGGTTAAACTAGAAAGAGGGAAAGAGAAATCTATTTGCATTGGTGTGATATACAGACCTCCCTCACAAGAGGAAGAGGTGGACAGAGAGTTAATTGAAGACATACACAGCATTGCTAGGAAAGGGGAAGTGCTACTGATAGGGGATTTCAATATGCCAGATGTTGATTGGCACATTCCTGCTGCAGTTTCATCTAGAATTAAGGAGATCATGGATTCTCTACAGGGAGAACTATTCAGGCAATTGGTAACAGACCCCACATGTGAAGGGGCCATACTGAACTTGGTGCTTACCAATGGTGAAAGTGTTTCTGATGTTATAGTGGGAGATTATTTTGCATCCAGTGATCACCAGATGGTGTGGTTCAGCATTAGGACTAGGGCTGTTAGAATCCATTCAAAGGTGAGGGTCTTAGACTTTAGGAAGACTAACTTTGCCAAGATGGGCCAATACCTCAGGGAGTCGTTAGCGGGATGGTAACAGCTGGGGGATGTAGAAAAACAGTGGGCAAAACTGAAAGGGGATATTTTGAGGGCAACCAACCTTTTTGTTAAAATGGTAAATAAAGGTAAAAGGAAAAGGACACTGCTATGGCTTTCGAAAGAAGTAGCTAAAAAGTGAAGAAAAAGAGGGAGGCCTTCATGAAATACAAGAGATCACAGAGAGAGGAAGACAGGCATCTATATTTGGAAAAACTTAGAGAAGCTAGCAAAGTAGTCAGGAAAGCAAAGATTCAAAAAGAGGAGGAAATAGCCAATGCAATAAAATGGGGGGATAACACATTTTTCAGATATCTTAGTGAGAAGAGGACGGGCAAAAGTGGTATTGTGAGACTCAAGGGTGAAGGGGAGGAATATGTAGAAGCTGATGAGGATAAAGCGGAATTGCTTAACAAATATTTCTGTTCTGTGTTCACAGATGAAGAACCAGGAGCAGGACCTCAGAAAACACCCACAAACAGGAACAGAAGCGAGGGACATCTTGAACAATTTTCAGAAGACTGTGTTGGTGAGAAACTAACTCAACTTAAAGTAGACAAAGCGATAGGACCAGATGGGATACACCCTAGAATACTGAGGGAATTTGGGGACGTTCTAGCAGCTCCACTGACTGACCTTTTCAATGCCTCGTTGGAGTCGGGAGTGGGTGTCAAAGAACTGGAGAGAGGCTCATGTGGTGCCTTTACACAAAAGCGGAAGTAAGGATGTGGTTGAAAACTACAGGCCAGTTAGTTTAACTTCGGTGGTGAGTAAATTATTGGAAACGCTGCTGAAAGAGAAAATAGTGAGGTTTCTGGAGTCCAGCGGATTACAAAATCCGAGGCAGCATGGATTCATCAGAGGCAGTTCTTGTCAGACAAATCTGATTGATTTCTTTGACTGGGTGACCAGGGAGTTGGACCAAGGGAGAGCCCTAGATGTGGTGTATTTAGATTTCAGTAAAGCTTTTGACACTGTTCCTCACAGGCAACTTATAAACAAACTGAGCACCCTAGGGATGGACTCTAAAGTTACTGCTTGGGTTATAAATTGGTTGGGTGGGAGACGACTAAAGGTACAGGTAAATGGAGCTCACTCTGAGGAGAAGGATGTTACCAGTGGTGTGCCCCAGAGATCTGTCCTTGGTCCGATTCTTTTTAACATCTTTGTTAGTGATATAGCAGAAGGGCTGTCGGATAAGGTTTGCCTCTTTGCAGATGATACCAAAATCTGCAATAGAGTAGACACCCAGGAAGGTGTAGATAACATGAGGAGGGATCTAGCTAAGCTTGAAGAATGGTCTAGAATTTGGCAGCTGGGATTTAATGTTAAAAAAGTAAGGCCATGCATTTGGGCTGCAGCAATCCAAGGGAGCAGTACAGTATAGGGGATGAAGTACTTTTGTCCACTAAAGAAGAGCGGGACCTAAGCATGGTTGTGTCTGATGATCTTAAAGTAGCTAAACAGGTAGAAAAGGCAACGGCAAAAGCTAGAAGGATGCTTGGGTGCAGACGGAGAGGAATGGCTAGCAGAAAAAAGGAGGTGATAATGCCTCTCTATAAGTCTTTGGTGCGACCTCATTTGGAGTATAATGTGCAATTCTGGAGACTGCCCTTCAAAAGGATGTGAACAGGATGGAGTCGGTGCAGAGGGTGGCTACTAAAATGATTAGTGGGCTTCATCATAAAGCATATGAGGACTGACTTAAGTTTCTTAATATGTACACCTTAGAGGAAAGGCGGGATAGAGGTGATATGATTGAGATGTTTAAATACCTCCGTGGCATAAATGTTCAGGGGGAGAGCCTCTTTCAATTGAAAGCAAGTTCTGCTACGACAGGACATGGGATGAGGGTGAAGGGAGATAGATTCAGGAGTGATATGCGGAAATATTTCTTTACAGAAAGAGTTGTGGATCCATGGAATAGTCTCCCAGTGGAGGTGGTGGAGATGAGGACAGTAACTGAATTCAAAAAAGCATGGGACAAACACAGAGGATCTCTAAAGGAAAAAAGGGGACTGTTGTAGTTGTTGATATGGAAGGACAGACTGGATAGGCCATGTGGTCTTTTTCTGTGGTCATGTTTCTATGTTTCTATGGCCAGGAAGGATGGCTGTATCTCATATGATACACCGCCTTGTACCCTGGACTTGCCTTCTGCAAGGACACAAGCATGACCACCACCTGTGGGGGGAGGGGGGCCTGCTGCACCTGCGACCCTGATGCCTCTGCAGAGACAGCTGTCTCACTCCTATGCAATGGATTTGCACCATTGGCATTGCTAGGTGCATTACCATATGGACCGTTTGACTACAGGGCTTTTGCCGAGTACACGTGTTGTGATGCACGTTGATTGTGCACTGGGGCACATATTGTCAGATAGCGTGGGCCGCTGATAGCGCAGGACATTTGCACATACACTGTACATCTAATGTTTAGGTTGCAAGTTGGCAGAGTGGGGCACAGTGTAGGCATGGTAGGATCTGAACAGTTAATACATAGTTTTCACCTCGCACAAATTGCCTTAGCACAGGATCACCTACGGAAATACATGCACCTGTGCTAACACCACACGCATTATGGGCTCAGCTTTACCTGCCAGTGACATATTTGGCATACTCCTGACAGTAGACACAGTAGCATTGCACCTGACATGCAGAGCTGGGACAAAGATTTCTTCTGCACCCAGCAATAGCCACTGCCACCATCACCCCCACCCCCACACGATGCTAACATGACTGTGTGATGGCAGTGGAGATGACACGACTCCTTTGTGACAGTGGCGTCATATATGTGTCTGCCTAGAGGACTGGCCAGCCCCGCTGGATCACTCAAGTGGCACCACCTTTGGCATTTTGGCACCAACTGCATAGTGCCCTTTAGTAAATGGGCACCATGCTGTGACTGCCAATGGGCTACAACTATTACTCATTTTAGGGCTAGAGTCTGGAAGGTGCACACTGCATACATCTGAATGTACTCCCTGTGTAGTGTTTAACCTGTGAAAATGGCTCTCTCCCTACAAAGGAGCCCTTAAAGCCTGCTCTGAGCTGACATTAAGGTTCCCCGCGGCTGGGCCTGTAATGCACATTAATAGCACCTTGTGTTAAGGGAATGCCCGCTGTCTCCGCCCACGATCCACCCAGTTAGTGCCCCTTTTCCACCCCTTGGTACCTTACTGCACGGAAACAGGTCATTAAGCCGACATTATTTATTTATTTAGACAGATTTGTATACTATCTTATCCTACAATCAAATTGGTTACATGACATCACAATTGGGGTTACATTTAACATGTGAGTACTTTACAACATTTAACATGAGGGTATTTAACAACATTTAGGGGTATGTTTACTAAACCGCGCTACTGTGCGGGGTGCACTTGAGCATGCACTAAGGTACCTTAGCGCATGCTAATGATGCGTTTTTGTGCCCCGCACACGTGCGCGCCGCACTAACGGGGCCGCTCATGTGCGCGTCGCGCAAATGAGCGATAGAGGCATGGAAAGGCTCCCCAGGGGCGGAGAGACGGGGTCAATGGGTGGAGAGTGGGAGGGGAGAGGCTCCCCGCACAGGAGCGGGGCTGAAATTCGATTAAAAAAATACCGCGATTTAAAGGGAAGAGAAACCATTTCTGTCAGCAATGTACAGCAAAACCAGGGAAACCAACAAAACGTGAGCAGTGTGATACATGTGCACAGAACAAAATAGCAAATAAAAACTGAAAATGACCACAACAAAATTCTAAAAAATTATAATCCAGCTGGGCAACAGTGATAGTCATGGAAAACATCAAAAAGCACTCCCAATAAAGCCCCAAAAAAGAAATATGAATTTTAGAAGGGTCTACGCTCCGTCCCCATACAAGGTGAATGATCCCACAGTGAAATTGTGCAGAGCAGGGTTTATGACTCCTTTGGCCAGGTTTCCTATCTCCAGGGACTGCACTGTCTCTGTGGTCACAGTGTGGTGCAGTGAACACAGACAGTGTGTTCAGGAGCCAAAGATCACCAGTTCAAGTCCCAGCTGGGGCTCCTGCAAGCCCAATCCCCATATTTTACCCACCACTAAACCATGATAGTAAAGACCAACCTTTTTTGCAGATAACATAAGCATGGTCCAAACACCTCTATTTTACCCTACAGAGCACAGACACCACAAACATGCGCATTACCTAGACCACAGTCCCCTCAATGAAGTCCTGGAGGGCCACATATCATTCAGCTGTGATGCTGTCACCAATATAAGGCCATGTCAGCATGGTGGCGGAGGGGTACCGTTGGTGGAGGGGGCAGTGGTTGCTGCCCATAGCAGACGGTGGCCTAGCCTCCTTCACGTGGGTGCAGTGCACTCCAACAGACAGGCCCTGTCTGACAAACAGCCATGGACTCCCCAGGGAATGCACTGTTTTTGTGTTAAGACGGTGGTGCAGCGGACACAGCCAGTGCCTTTAGGACCAGAAGGTCACAAGTTCAAATCCCAGCTGGGGCTCCTGCCAACCCAGTCCCTTTATTTTACCCATGAAGAAAACACGGTAGTAAAGACGGAACCATTATTGCAGAGAACATACGCATGGTTAATATGCCTATATTTTACCCCACTGAGCACAGACACCATAAACAGGGGCATTACCTAGAGCAGAGTCTCCCAAATGCAGTCCTGGAGGGCCAAACACCATTCAGATTCCATGCTGCCTCTAATAAAGATGCCTGTGCTGCATATCTATGCACCACCCCCACGGTATGCAGATGTATCTCATGCATATTCATGAGGGACAGCATGAAAACCCGAACAGTGTTTGGCACACCAGGACTGGAGTTGGGAACCTCTGCCGTAAAGCAGCATCCAACAGGGGCAGACACACCCACACCCACACCCACAGGCCTCATTGGTTAATGCCTCCTGGAGAGGCAGGACATTGGGCCCTGCGTGCATCTCCCAATACTAGCACTTGCATACCTTAGCAATGCCACTCTACACCTGGATATACGGTACACACCTATCAAACGTTTCCTATGATTACTGGCAGATAGCAAGTCCTACGTTAAGCACAGTTTGCTCATTGAGCTCCATCATAACAATCTTTCTGATGTCTGCGGTGTGTGCTTCAGGTCTGGTCTCTGACAGTGTTTACCACCCTGGGGAGTGACCCCCAACAGTATTGCGTAGCATATCCATGCCTGTACTGTGCCCAGGACTGGTGTGGTGGGCAGGGCTGCTGAACTCCTCTATAGTAGCACAATACTGGCATAGGTGTCGGAGTGTGTGTCTGTCTATACAGTGTGTGGTGGCTGCAAACACCTTCCACAGCCCACACTGCCAGCACTGTTGCCAGTATTGGCCTGCCATTGTGCATAATGAGGAGCAAGGTACCATGGGTATAGCCCAGACAGGGTGGCCTGGCCAGGGTGCATCTGCACAGGGCATAAGGCACTGACTGGGACATTTTAGTGCCTGGCCACCACCTACACAGGCAGGGTGACCTCAGTATGTCCTGCTGGGAGATCACTCTCACCATGACTGTGCAGTGACGACAGCATGGCTAGGCACCCCCATAGTGCTATATAGTATTTTTGTCATGTGATATTTATGGGTTTTCTTTTGGGGGCCAGTCACTGACTTGTCTGCTTGTTGTGTGTGCTGCCATCCCAGTTCTGGATGCATGCATTTCCAACAGGAACATGCACTATGGACTTACTAGCAGACTGTTTGCAGCTGGTATGTGTTTTGATGGAGTGCCTTGCAGGGTGCAGCGGCTGAAGGCTTGCTGCAGGAGAATATCAGATAGTGGTGGGGTGCAGTTTAGCATATCCAGGCCTAATGTCTGTCTGCTATTGTGTTATGGATATGTACAGAGCTGCATTGACTGCCCTGTAGGGTGTCTTTTCCACAGCAGGACCGAGGTTGATGGTCCCCTCTACTGCCAACATTGCAGGGAGGTAGAATGTGGATCTGTTGATGGAAGACCCTTTTTACCACCCTCAGCCCTGGAGTAGGAGGGTAGTGGTACATAATCCTCCTAGGGGTTACACCTGACTGAGACAGACAGATATATATATCCAAAGTGTTTCTGCAGAAACTACCTAACTCACACATTAACACTGCTTTGGACCTGCATCATGGCCTATTTCTGCCATGGAAGGTGCTGTGGACCTGGTGCTGGGCGCCTCACCGCACCATCAGGGTGAGCACAGTACCCGCACAATGTGACAGTGTGTAGCTACTCTGTGCCAGTAAAACACACGGTCTGTACCCCCTACAAGGCCGAGGTGCTGTGGGGGTGCACATGGTCGGTTCCCCCTACCAGGTCGAGGTGTTGTGGGGGTGCATACCCCATCTTGTGTTCATCTGTGGACAGTTGATTTGCATGTGCAGTGCATCATGGGTACGGGTGTGCTAACCCTATCCTGGTGACCACAACAGACTGTCTGTGTGGTGACATGCAGGCTCTCTGCAGCCAGCCAGGGGCTTGCTAGTAGCTATAGAGCTGTAGCCCAATGTTTACTTCACTGCCTGTGAAGCCAGAGGTCACGGGTTCAAACCCACAGTGGGGTTATTTGATAGGGCTGCCCAAAGCATTATCTCTTTTTAATGTACATTTTTGCTGCCAGCAAAAACACCCTCAGCGTACTGTACCCATAAGGTGCCTCTGAGGGCGCTTTATAGGGCGCCCTATAGGGCACCTTATGGTTCCCGTCCATATAAGGTGCACTATACATTATCCTGTGACGCAACTTATAGGGTGCCCTATAGGGGACATTTTAGGGTGCCGTGGCGGACAGTGCACTTTATAATGTGCCCTATGGAGTGCCTTATAGGGTGCCTTATATGGCACCTTCAATTACGGCACGTGAGGGCGTTTATGCTGGCAGCAATTAATAAAATAAAAATAAAGTGCTGCAGGAAACAAAATGTACATTGCAAAGCTGATGGCTCAGCCAGACTTACGTATTAGGCACACTGGGGAGCAAACTCATGACCCCTGTATCAGCAGTCAGTGCCTTAACCATTGTGCTCCACTGCTGCTCCTCCTTGCCTGTCAGCGCACCTACTTATGCTTTTCATTCCTTAAACTGCACAGTGCTGCCATCAAAAACAGTACTCTGACCTTGCGGTACCTCATACGGCACCCTATAAAGCGCCCTATAAGCAACATTCTAGGGTGCCTTGGCGGATAGTGCACTTTAAAATGTGCCTTATGGGGCGCCTTATGTTAACACGCTTTGAGAGTGCGTTTGCTAGTAGTGATAATTAAAATAAAAATAAAATGCCTCCTAAAGCAATCTTCCCCATAATATGTAATGACTCAGCCAGTCTTGTTCATTGGGCACTGTGGGGGATTGAACCCCTGATCCCTGCCCCATTGGTCAGTGTCTTAACCATTGTGCTGTGGTTCTGTTCCTGTGTTTGCACATCAGCGCACCGCCTTATGCCGCCCAATATTAAAATGCCTCCTAAAGCAATAGCACGCCACCTTATGCCCATCAGCATGCTGCCTTATGCCGCCCAATATTAAACTGGCTCCTAAAGTAATGCCTCAGCCAGCCTTCTTCATTGGGCACAGTGGGGGATTGAACCCCTGATCCCTGCACCATTGGTCAGTGTCTTAACCATTGTGCTGTGGCTCTGCTCCTATGCTTGTGCATCAGCGCACCACTTATGCTTCCCACGCAGCTTTCTCGTGCGCTAATGTGCGGGGCGCACATGGGCGCAGCGCACATTAGCGCATGGTTAATCCCGGTTTTTCTTTTTTCTGCTAGAAACGCCCACTCCTTATATGGCACCCGCACACTAGCGCGGCCCGCACATTACCGGGGTTTTAGTAAACATACCCTTTAGACAGCACAGTTGAAGGGTTACAATTAGCATGAGGGTATCTTCGTGAGTCTAGTTGGGATGATTGGGTATTGAGTTGGCGGGGGTAGCTGCAGCGCTTTCCACTACATTAACCGCTAGCAACTGCCATAACACCTTCTAACAGCACCTTTGCGCCCTTACCAACGCTTAGTAGACATATCCCATAGTGAATTGCCCCACAGCCTATGTTAGAGCACATTGAGCCTGAACTGCCTGTACTCCATGCTACTTGTTATGTAGAGGTGTAGGATTAATCTGAGGAGGAGCTGTGGGATCCTAGACCCTACAAACTAGTCTGCAACAGTAGTCCTGCCTTACAATAGCTGCAGAAGAGTTGATCCTGAAATACTTATCCGTGGCTGGGATCCTAGCCACATAGAGATATTGCCCCTTTGTTGATCTATATGTGACAATACATCCTTAGTTCAGTGGGATAAATTGCACTAAGGATATATTGCTACATATAAAGTGGAGGAGTAGCCTATCACCCAAAAGATCAAGAGTTCAATTCCCACTGGCACTCCTTGTGACTTTAGGCAAGTCACTTTACTCTTCATTGCCTTGGAAGAAAAGTCCTGGCAATCTATTTCCAGTGATACATTGCCAAGAAAACCCAGAGGCAGCCTAGAGTTAGCACTGACTTGGTGGTGTTAAAAAAAAAAGCCCTCAGACCCTGAATAATACCTGTTGGTAATTGTTGACCTGTTTTCTTTATTTTGTGATAATATAAATGTTTCATTGTTCATGTGTATAGTGTCCTAAGTCATATATACAATAAAGTTTAAGTTGTTTTCTTTTAACGTGTGCTACTTGCAATTTTTATAAAGTCACCGGTTTCTGACGAGCGTAATTTCCCAGGCAAACAGCACGCTGAAGTGAAGTTAGGTCCTGGTTGGGGGAATTTGTATATGCAGTCCAACCCTGTTTATACACATGAACCCTCTTTTTACTGTTCCTCCATTCAGACACAGCAAGCTGGCAGGGGGTATGGGATGTCTTCTAGCAGTTCTCTCTCTCTCCCTTGACTGTGATTACTCCCTTTATCTGTAGAGGGCAGGGGCAAGGGAGGAGGTGCTTCATCTATATAGTTACAGATAGATATTAGTATATATACAGATATATACACAGATATATACAGATAGATGTGTAGGCAAACCTATCTATGTATGGTCATAGATGTTGGTACATATATGTGTTTTTATATCTATATCTACTGGTATAGATATGAATAGATATATTTATAGATATCTATGTGTGTTTCTTATCTACCTCTATTACACACAAATACATATATTTGTGTTTGGACACATGTATATGTAGTATATGTGTGTATGTATGTATAAAGTCATGTATGTGTACATGGGTTTATCTATATCCATTTCTGCTCAGTTATGTACTGGGATAACTTAAAAATAACTTGTAATTGTTGTAATTAAATGATGGAAGAAAATCTTGTGCAAAATCAGTATTTCCTTTCCATCCAAAAAATTTGCTGAAGTTTCCATTTTGGGCTGGCATATTTTGTTGTGGTTATTTGTTTTATAGGCGTCTGGATAATTAATTTGTTCAGCACAGTAATATGAAGGAGACTTCCCTGCCTCCTCCAGAACTCAGACCAGAAATCTCAGACAGATTATTGCAAAGGAAGCAACAAAAGCGGAATGAAATTGGCCTATGCATTTTTTTAAATTCCTCGTGCCATTAATACCCATACTAATAAAATCCAATAATTATTTAGATGTGGGTTGTAGAAAAGCAAGAGAATACAAACTGGAAATATGACTTCTATATATTATCCATTGTTCTCCCCCTTCCTACTGCTCCATGCATCCATACACATTTTTCATTTTTTCTCATTTCTTGGAGATTGGGGTGGGGGAGTTTATTCAATTATTCATCGCATTCACAATGCAATAACAGAAAACACAAAGCCTGCATGAAATCTGATATAATTTTCCAAGCCTGGCTTGATCCTGTTGGATATGCTTATGTAGCCTCTTCCACTTAAGTCACGTGGTCACCCTTCCCCTCCCCCGCCACTACCAGATTAGAGCTGCAGATATTTTTACATAGCGAATTGGGCTCTTCACATCTCACCAGTGTTCTGCTCCTTCTCGTACTGAATGTGCTTCTGAGTCAACCACCACGACTATATCTGCCACTGAAACCGCTTGCATGTAGTGTCCATGTGCTGCAGTATATGTTTATCTAGGACCTGTTAGCCCCCGTCTCAGCGAGCATCCTGAAAGCTGCTTAGGATAACAGTAATTAAAGGTCACTTTTCAAGCCTTTTACACTAGATAAGAGAATCAATGGGTGTGGTTTTAAATATTATGCTATTCAGCGCTATCACATAGTTACAATGTGCTTCCCTAGTAAGCTTACAATAGAAATTTAAGAACAGGGCCAGTGTTAGACATGCTGGGGTCTAGGGCAGATATTTGGGAGGGAGCCTCCAAAACCTGTCTTCCTTGGCTTCAGGCAGGCTTGGGGTCCCCTGTGCGTACCCCTAATCTTGGCCCTGGAGGGTATTGAATGGGGCTGTCGAGACTTACAGCTCTGAGGGCACCACTACGCTGATGTTCCTGCACCCTATGGGCAGTGGCATCTCTGTCCACCTAGCTATGGAAGAGTAAGTCAAGAGGATAGGCTGTGAAAGGCAATACGCAGTCTCTCCGGCTGTTACTTATCTGTTTCTGTTTAATATTCAGCTCCCACCATCACTGTGAAATTCCTACAAATATTTAGATAATCAGAGCCCAGGCGCTTCCATGCTGTTTGTCGTTAGTCTGGGACCTAATTGCAGAGGTTGAGAAGCATTAGATGTTTTGGCGGGCAGCGATCAGAGCAAACAAGAATTAAAATAAGCAGGCATTCCTGGGAGACCCTGATAATCCCAGGGCTAGGAAGAGAGTGCAGATACCTAAGGAATCATCTAAATTTCCCCCCTCCCTCCTCCTCTGAGGTTGAAAGGGTCAAAATTTAATACAGATTTCTTTTATTCCTGTGCACCTCTGTTTGGGCCTATAGAGCGCTCCTTTCTCGTTCTTGGCAATTATAAGGTTATGCAGCAAGGAAGTGACTTACAGGTGGACTGGAGGCAGAAAAGTGTGCTGCCATTAGTGCAGGAACTGCACAACGTTTATCCGCAATTTGCACTAGCAGACTGTAGAAAGCGATTTACTGCAAGGGTAATCACTGCGCAGATGCCTATGCTAATGCAGCACACAGCGTATTTAAATCCATTCAAAATAGGTGGTAAAATTAGCTATGCAGAGAAGTGCACAGAAGAACAGAGGTCTGAGCTGAATGCCGGGGACTTTAACGCCAGGTTGGAAGAGACGTAAGTGTTCGCTCAAGAGATCTGCGATCAGGGATCGACGTCTGTTTCTTGAGCAAACTCCCACTGGTTTTTTGGGGCTTTGCAGACTTGAGTTTTGAAAAAACAACAGCAGGGGAAGTTTTCTGGAATGCTATATAGCACATAAGAGCAATAACCTTCTCTCAGAAGTTCTGCTCAGAATAATATGAGTGTTCAAAGACATCGCTATTGTTCTGAACAGAATTGTATTGCTCATGCACCGCATAGCATTCCAGCATGTGCACATAGGTGCCCTTTGTGTGCAGGATATAGGTGCTGCAAACACAGACATCTGTGCATATGTGCCTAGCTTCCTCTCCCAGTTTAGCGCAGGCTTTTTGCACACAACTCATTTGCATGCTGTTTGCTTGCAGCATTGTTGCACAAAGCACCTGCGTTAAACTTGCTTTAGGAAACACTGCGCTGGAGCTTCAATTCTAGCACAGGGCTTCTGCATCGAGTCTTTCGACAGCAATGCGTCTATTGCAGATCCCTCCCAGTAAATCAAAGGGTTTATACTCACTTCTCTTTCAAGCACTGACTTTTCCTGCCCCCTTGGAGCCCGATGTTCAGCTGGCACAATCAGTATCTAAGTTAGGCACTGGCACTAGCTCTTCATTTTATTCATATATTTAGTAGCACTGTCTGTTTAACCAGTGCTGCTGAATATCCAGTTCTTTTGCCTGTGGTGCCTAGTTATAAAACACTGACCACCATAGACTGAATATTGTTCTGTTAGCATATGAGTTCCAGCAACATCTTCCAGGGCCAGGCCTAGGCAGGGCCGGCCCGTCCATTGAGCGAGAATGTTTTTTGCACAGGGCCCCGCGTTTCAGGGGGCCCCGCGCAAAAAACATTCTTTTGAAAAGTAAAATTGGAAAAAAAAAACCCACCTGTCTGCTGCCGCGGTCGGGGCCGCCGCGGCAGAATCGAGCGTGCCGCGGGGCCCCCCTGTGCACGGCAGAGCCTGCCCTCCCCTGTAGCAGCTCTCTCTTTGGAGCTGAAGTCAGACGCGCCGGCTTGCAGAGCGCGAGGGAGGAGTTTCTCCCTCGCTGCTCTGTTAAGCCCGCGGGGGCTGATGGGAAGTTCCCATCAGCCCCCGCGGGCTTAACAGAGCAGCGAGGGAAAAACTCTTACCTCGCGCTCTGCTCTGCAAGCCGGCGCATCTGACGTCAGCTCCAAAGAGAGAGCTGCTACCGGGGCGGGCAGGCACTGCCGTGCCCAGGGGGGCCCCGCAGCATGCTCGATTCTGCCGTGGCGGCCCCGACCGCGGCAGCAGAAAGGTTTTCTTTTTTTTTAATTTGGGCTTGGCTGGGGGGGGTTGTTAGGACTGCTAATGGGCTGGGCTGGGGGGGGGGTTGTTAGGACTGCTAATGGGCTGGGCTGGGGGGGGTTGTTAGGACTCCTAAGGGGCGGGGCTGGGGGGGGGTTGTTAGGACTGCTAATGGGCTGGGCTGGGCTGGGCTGGGGGGGGGTTGTTAGGACTGCTAATGGGCTGGGCTGGGGGGGTTTTTAAGAACTCATACTGGGATGGGGGGCGTTGTTAGGACTGCTAATGGGCTGGGCTGGGGTTTGATAGCACTGAAAATGGGCTGGGCGGGGCTGGGCTGGGGGGGTTTGTTAGGGCTGCTAATGGGCTTGGCTGGGGGGGGTTTGTTAGGACTGCTAATGGGCTGGGCTGGGGGTTGTTAGGACTGCTAATGGGCTGGGCGGGGCTGGGGGGGTTGTTAGGACTGCTAATGGGCTGGGCTGGGGGTTGTTAGGACTGCTAATGGGCTGGGCTGGGCTGGGGGGGTTTGTTAGGACTGCTAATGGGCTGGGCTGGGGGGGTTTGTTAGGACTGCTAATGGGCTGGGCTGGGGGTTGTTAGGACTGCTAATGGGCTGGGCTGGGCTGGGGGGGGGGTTGTTAGGACTGCTAATGGGCTGGGCTGGGGGGGTTGTTAGGACTGCTAATGGGCTGGGGGGGGGGTTGTTAGGACTGGTGGGGGTGGGTTGTTAGGACTGCTAATGGGCTGGGGGGGTGTTAGGACTGCTAATGGGCTGGGGGGGTGGGGGTGGGTTAGGACTGCTAATGGGCTGATGGGGAGGGGTTAAGGACTGATAATGGGCTGGGGGGCTGGGGGGGTTAGGACTGCTAATGGGCTGATGGGGAGGGGTTAGGACTTGAGGTGGGCTGATGGGGTTAGGACTGGTAATGGACTGTGGGCTGATGGGGGGGGTTTAGGACTGGCAATGGGCTGATGGGGTTAAGACTGGAAGTGGGCTGATGGGGGGGTTAGGACTGGTAATGGGTTATAGGGGGGGCTTAAACTGAAAATGGGGTGATGGGGGGTTAGGACTGGAAGTGTTTTGATGGGGGGCTAGGACTGGTAATGGGTTGGGTGGTTGCTATGACTGGAAATGGGCTGAGTGGAAGGGGAGGCTTGAACTGCAAATAGCTGATGGGGAGGGAGCTTGGAATGGAAATGGGCTGTGAGGGAAGGGAGCTAGGACTGAAAATGGGCTGGGAGCAGCTAGGATAGGACTGGAAATGGGCTGTTGGGGGGAGCTAAGATTGGAAATGGGCTGTGGTGGGGGCTTGAATTGAAATGGACTCATGGA
This sequence comes from Ichthyophis bannanicus, assembly GCA_033557465.1. Classification (NCBI taxonomy): domain Eukaryota; kingdom Metazoa; phylum Chordata; class Amphibia; order Gymnophiona; family Ichthyophiidae; genus Ichthyophis; species Ichthyophis bannanicus. Next base: position 680,624,109 of record CM066033.1, read on the forward strand.
GAGGCTAGAACTGAAAGTAGGCTCATGGGGGGGGCTTGGACTGGAATTGGACTGAGTGGAGGGGAGCTATGATTTGACATGGGCTGATGATGGGGCTAGGAAATGACTAGAAATGGGCTGATGGGGGCTAGGATTGGAAATGAGCTGATGAAGGGACTCAGACTGAAAATGGATGGGGGAGCTAGGACTGGAAATGGGTTGATGGTGGGCTAGGACTGGAAATGGGCTGATGCAGGGACTAGAAGGGAATGGATGCTGGGTGAGACTGGAACTAGAAGGGAGCTGATGTTGGGGGAGGATTAGAATGGGATGGGGCTGGGAGAGTAAAATGGAGAGGGGACAAATATTTTGTGTGGGAGGGATGAAAAATCTACAATTGGCCTGGTATTGGGAGAATAAGTGGGGATTGAGGATGGAGGGGTAAAATTTGTGTGGATGAAATAGGAATGAGGAAAGAGCAAAAGGAGAAAGATTAGTATGTTAAAGCAGATGTAGAGAGAGAGAATGGAAAAAAAAACTAGAAGAGAGAAGAAAGAACAAATGGACAGCAGACGATGGACAGTTAGCAGAAAACATGAAGAAACCAGAAGAAAGTGGCTGGAACAATTGCAACTGAAAAAAAATGCACAAAAGGTAGAAATATCTCTTTATTTTGAATTTATTAACTGGAATATGAAACCTCTAGGAAATGTGCATCATTAACGTCTGTGCTTTGTTTGGTACAAGAGGAAATTAATTTATAGTTTTATTTCTACAGTGTTGTTGTACTTCCAAGTTTGGCTTTTGGGGTTCCCAGTTTAATTATTGCCTTCCTGTTTCTAAATTGTGATTCCTTGTTTGGTGATGGTCTATGTTCTGCATGTGTAACTGAGCTGAGGTATTCTGTTTATGTAATTCCTATTTGACATTGCCACTTGTTCTCTTTCCCCAGTATTCTCTGAAATGTATTGGTTTAATATTTGCAGTGTTGCCTTTTGATAGGTAGGGTATGGTGCTTTGTGAGTCCTGGTAATGCTGTCAGGATACGGTGGGTTTGCTATGGGTTCTAAATGGGCAGCGTTTGTAGTGGTTCCTAATGTGCCTGGCGGTTGGCACTGGATTATAGTAATGTAGAAATCTTTTAGTCTTTCTTTATCCATACACTCATTAAGAGACATGTTTACTAAAAGTTAGTGTATGGTAACATTATGCAAATATTTATGCAAATAAGGCCACTTATGCAAATGAGGCCCCGCACTGAGTCTCCGCACATGGCCCCGCACCCCCCTTGGGCCGCCCCTGGGCCTAGGCATGTGATTGTGTGGTTTTTGCACACAGCCCCGCTCTCAGCTCGCTCTCTGTCATGCAATTCACCAACTCTACTTCCCTCTCCTACTCACTGCTCCACTGTTGCTGCCATGCAGAGCTGGAGCCTGCCAAGGACAGCGGTCAGCGCCTCTGATTCCTCTGCAGCACCAGCAAATGACTTGTATCCTTCCGGGAAGAGCGAGACTCCTCTATGACTCACTGACTCACCGCATCCTGGAGGCCCAAGTAACCGGAGGAGGCTGGGTCACACTCATTCATACCTAATGTGCCCACGGTAGGAATGACTCATTGCCCCCACATGCAACACAGCCTACTCCCTGGGCTTCGGGGTGCAAGGTTTGGGGATGTAGGGGTTGGTTCGGGGCAGTTTCCCCAAATGGGTTAGTTTTGCACATGCCATGACAGTCATGAACCTCACTTCTAAGCCAGGGCCTGTGAAGTATGGGGCTGTTTCTGTGGGGGTGCCTGTGATGTGGAGGAATGGAGGGGGTGCTTATGAAGGGGTCTGTGATTTGTGGGATGAATGAGGGGGAGGGGATGGAAGAGGTATCTGAGATTTGGGGAATGAGTGTGTGAGATGTAAGGGGGAGGAGGCTGGGAATGGAGGGGTGTCTATGTGGGGGTATCTGTAAGGTTGGTTATAGATGGGAGAGGAAGTTGCTTGTGGAACTGGAGGCTCTGTCTGTGATGTGAGCAGGATGGATGAGGGGTGGGGATTTTGAGAGTGTCTGAGGTTCAGAGATGGAGGGATATCTGTGTGAGATTGGAGGAAGGAGTGTCTATGAGGTATGGAATGGATAAGGGAGAGAGGATTGTTAGTGGGGATGGAGGGGTGTCTGTGGTGGTGATGGTGTCTCTGAATGGAATGGAGGTAGATTCATTTATTTATTTTATTTATTCATGGGACTTGCTATACGGAACAGGGAAGCCCTCAAGGTGGTTTACATTTGCAGTGAAGTGTGGGGATGGAGGAGGTTGTCTGTGCGACAGGGACTTGAGAATTTGCAAGCTAGAAGAGGCTAGGGTTGGTAAAAGGATGAGAGGCAGAGGATGGTGGATGAAGTTTGACGGGGTGAGTATAGAGGTCAGAAATTGAGAAATAGGGAGTGGGTAAAAGGTAGAGAGGATATAGGAACAAAGGAAGGAGAGAGACAGTGAAAGCAATGGGAGCACTAGACAGGGGGTAAGAATAGGGGATGGAAAGCGAGTAGATAGAGAGGTAAAAAGTGGAAGACTAACGGACTGTAGTGTGAGAGAAAAGGAGAGTGAGGGGTAAAATCTAGATAAGAGTGGATATAGAAGCAGAGGAAAGTTGATGGTAAAAAAAAAAGATAAAAATGAAAGATCAGCATCAAAGACATGTAGAGAGACAAGAGAAGAAAATAGGAGGAGATAGAAAAAAATGGAAAGGAGTCACTGAGAAGACAGAGGGAGGAGTGGCCTAGTGATTGGGGCAAGTTACCTCAGGCCAGAAGGTCAGGGGTTCAAATCCCACTAGAGGACAGCAACCTTGGGCTGGAAGAACTGGGGTTTCTAGTCCCACAGGTGCTCCTTGTGGCCTTGGGCAAGCCACTTAACTCTCCATAGCCCATGTTCCCTGTAAGTATTAGTGTATGTGTCTCATATCCCCTTGTGTTAAATGTATCCCCCAAGTATGTTGTGACCACTTTGATTGAAGGATAAGGTGGTATACAAAACTGTCTAAATAAATAAACAGATAAGAAAGAGAGACTGGAACCAGCTCAATTAGAAAAATAAAATGGGCAGATAACAAAGATAGAAACATTTTTTTACTTTCAATTTAGCGATTGGACTATGTCAGTTTTTGTAATTAATGTGCAGTCTTTATATGCATCTCTTTCTATTTCTCTGGTGTTGCACTGCGTGCAGCGCCTGGTTTCTTGTCCTTTCAGTCTAAAAATAGAAATATGAAAACAAAAATTAGTTTGTGATCCTTTCTCTCTACTTGTTCTGCTTTCCTGGTAGGTGTATGGATTTTCTAGGGCTCCTTTTCTAGACAGACTCCTTTCTCTGGGAGTTGTATTAGTCAGCGCTGTTATGGAATGGCAGATTTGCTCTATAGGTCCTGTGCTGTGGTTCTCACGTTTTATTTTTGTTTCCTGTGGGGGGTACTGGAATATGAATAGTCTTTAAGGTTTGCAGTTTTGTGTTCCTGATGCTGCATAAACTGGTCTTACATTTCAAATATTTTGTTGGTTCAAATTTAAGGAAAACTCAAACTTTAAGGGACTATCTCAGTTCAATTTTGTCTTGTAGCCTGATAGCTTCACTGTTATGTTTCTATGTTTAAATACCTCCGTGGCATAAATGTTCAGGGAGAGAGCCTCTTTCAATTGAAAGCAAGTTCTGCTATGAGGGGACATGGGATGAGCGTGAAGGGAGATAGATTCAGGAGTGATATGCGGAAATATTTCTTTACGGAAAGAGTAGTGGATCCGTGGAATAGTCTCCCAGTGGAGGTGGTAGAGATGAGGACAGTAACTGAATTCAAAAAAGCATGGGACAAACACAGAGGATCTCTAAAGGTAAAAAGGGGACTGTTGTAGTTGTTATGGAAGGACAGACTAGATAGGCCATGTGGTCTTTTTCTGTCGTCATATTTCTATGTGTCTATGTTACTGATTTTTGCTTTTTTTCTAGCTCTGGCACAGTCTAATCTAGCCTGCACACCCTGATTTGAATTTCCAGTTTAGAGGTTTTTGCTCAAAATTATTGGCACTCTCGCATTTTAGGTTTGTTCTATAGAATATCTTGAGAAATCATTGGAAATATTCCAACTGTATGTCATCATAATATTTCAATAGTATGTTCAAAGGTATACAACAAAAAAAAGACGTCTGTGCAACTTAGACGTAGTAATTTTTGAAAAAAATGACCTGGACAGGATTAATAGCACCCTTCACTAATATTTGGCTGCACAACCCTTGACAGTTATGACAGTCTCCAAACGTTTCTTGTAGCCATCTATATGTTTTGTGCATTTGTCTGCTGGTAGTTTCTCCCACTCTTCAACTGTGATTTGTTCCAGCTCATGAATGTTTCCAGGATTCCTTCTACCAATAGCAGATTTCAGCTTTTTCCAAAGGTTCTTGATTGAATTGAGATCAGGACTAATTGCTGGCCAGTTTAAAACAGTCTGTTTTTAATTTTTTAAGCATTCTTTTGTACTTTTGGATGTATGTTCTGGGTCTTTTGTCCTGCTGGAGGACCCATGACCTTCGACCCAGACCTAGCTTTTAGACACTAGCTGACACATTTCCCTCCAAAGTACCTTGGTAGTCCTCTGACTTCATGTTTCCTTTAATATGTTTTAGGCTTCCAGTTCCTGAGTTAACAAAAAGCCCCACAACATTATGGAATCTCCACCATATTTAACTGTAGGAAAGGTGATTTTTTTCCTTATGTTTCATTTTTTTGCCTGTAAATGTATCGCTGGTCTGCACTGCCAGAGAGCTCAAGTTTGGTTTCATCTGTCCACAGAACATTTTCTCAGAATTGTGGTTTCTCAAGGTGGGTTTGGACAAAGATCAGACAAGTCTTTTTATGTCTGTCTTTGAGCAGTGGGGCCTCCTTGGCCTTTGCACTTGAAATCCTTCTTTGTTTAGTGCACAACATGTGGTGTGCATTGAAACCACCACTCCAGATTTTTCTTGGTCATCCTTAAGCTCTTTGGATGTTGTACCTGCAGATTTTCCAACAGTTCACACTACCCTTCGAAGACTTCTTGGATTAATTTTATTTATTTTATTTGACAGGTTTTCTATACTGCCTTATCCTTCAATCAAAGCGGTTTATATTGTAACTTTGAACAGTTTACATTGCAAAAAAGAAAGGGGAGAGGGAATAAGGCATGCAGGGAATTGCATAACTTATATACATTACTTGGTGGCGGCGGCCTCTTCCCACCATGTCCTGGGAGGTTCTTGACAGTTCCATGAACAGAAAACGTATTAATAACATTGCAAACTGTAGACACAGGAATTCCAAGGTCTTGATGTTTAGTGATAATGGCTTTTCTGACAGTCTAAGTCCACTCTCTTGTCTTCACCATTTTTAAAATGGAACAGGGAATGAATGTGGCCATTTTAAATATTAGGGCCATCATTCATTGGTTGATTCAAGTCATGTGAGTACTGACAATTGATCACAGGTGCGTCTAATTGTACTGCAATGGAAATGTGGTTCTTCTGTTCAAACTTATTTGAATTATTTATAAGGGTGCCAATAATCAGGTCCTCTAATAGTGATCTAAATATAAAGTCCAAAGGAATCACCAGATATATATTCTCTCAAATTAAGGTGAAAACCCGACAAACCCATACCTACAATGTCTACCTAATAAAGACATAATCTACCAATTTTTTGTTGAATCACCTATCTTGAGAGGTTACCCTCTCTCACGATATGTCCTCCTTTTAATCAAGTTTATAAAAAGGCTTCAACAGCCAAAAAGCACTCCTAAGGAGAGACACCCATAAGTGTGCCCCCCTCAGAGATACTTAGCTGACATAATGCGTGTCCTTCATCCCACCATTCTGAAGTAGCTTCAAATTGCCGCATTAACATACTTTACTCGGTGGTTTGACTCCTCATGACATGCAGTTGAGGTTTTGTTACTCTGTAAATTCCATGAATATGTCTAATCTCAAAGATCACCGATATTAGAAAGATATTAATGTAAATTCTTCAAAAATGATGATTTAACATCTTAACTACGATCGGTACTGCGACACAACATTGTGTTTCAAGCTCCATTCTTTCCCAGCTCTAAATATGTAGGCAGGACTTCTAGGCCCATTAAGAAACATTTACAGGAACATCATTCATGCATAAATTCTCAGGTTGTGGCCGCCCCAATGGTTTCATGTTGTCTTCAGCGCAGTCATCAATTTGAGGAGCTGAAATGGTTAGTTATAGATTGTGTTCCCTATGATTTACATGGTGGGGATCGGGTCTCCAAACTGCAGTACAAAGAAAAGCATTGGATTTTCAAATTGTAATCAATGACTCCTCATGGTCTCAATATGGATATTGATTGGTGGACTCTGCATTGAGTTTTTGTATTAGTGGGATTGGTATTAGTTCTATTAGATGCCTTAATTTACTAACCTCAACCATTTGCTGTTTAATCATGATGAGAGGTATAAAATCGGAAACGGATGTATGATGGGGTTACTTTGCTTGAGGAAGAGCTGGGAAAGAATGGCGCTTGAAACACAATGTTGTGTCACAGTACCCAATCGTAGTTGAGATGTTAAATCATCATTTTTGAAGAATTTACATTGATATCTTTCTAAAATCGGCGATCTTTGAGATTAGACATCTTTGTGGAATTTACAGAGTGACAAAGCCTCAATTGCTTGTCATGAGGATTCAGACTGCTGTGTAAAATGTCTTAATGTGGCAATTTGAAACTACTTCAGAATGGTGGGATGAAGGATACGCATTATTTCAGCTAAGTATCTCTGAGGGGGGCTTACTTGTGGGTGTCTCTCCTTAGGAGTGCTTTTTGGCTGTTGAAGCCTTTTTATAAAATTGATTAAAAGGAGGACCTACCACGAGAGACTGTAACCTCTCAAGGTAGGTGATCCGACAAAAAATTGGTAGATTAAGTCTTTATTAGGTAGGCATTGTAGGAATGGGTTTATCGGGTTTTCACCTTAATTTGAGAGAATAATCAGGTCCTGGCAATGTCCCAGTTTTTCCTACTATTTCCTTTTTTAATTGGTCTTGTTTTATTTGATTTTTTTATGTGTCAAATATGTGTGCATATGTAGTCCAAAGCATGGGCCACTTTTTTTTAGGAGATATCGGACATTAAGGGGTTGAACTGCAAGGGTTCCAATAATCGTGATCACAACTGTATACAACTGTCCAACATTTTCTCTCACCCTGGCCTTCCCATTCCCCATTGCCTTATTCTCCAGTCTCCCCCCCCCCCCCCCACACACACACACAGTATCTCCTGTCTTTTCCTCTCCTTCCAGCATTTTGTCTCTCTCTCTCTCTCTCCCTCTCCTTCCAGCATTTCCTCTTGCTCTCTCTCTTCTTCATGCAATATCTCTTCTCTCTCTCCCCATCTCTGTGGTTATCTCCCAGCTCTCTTCCTACTTACTCCATGACCTCTTATGTATCCTTATTCCCCCTCGTCTATGCCCAGCATCTTCCCTCCATATTTCTACTCCATCTCCCCTATGTCCAGCATCCAACTGTGTGTCCCTATTCCTCCCTCCTATGCTCAACAATTCCCGTCTGTGTGTCCCTACTCCCCCCTACATCCAGCATCTACCCTGTCACTCTATCCCACCCCCCATATGTTTAGAATTCCTTCTCTGTCTTTGTAACTTCCTCTGTATCCTAGATGCAGGTGCTAGCATCTTCCTGTCACTTCCTCCCTCATGTTCAGCATCTGATCTCTCCTGTGACCCTATTCATCCATGTCCAACATCTCCCCGTACCCTATTTCCTCTCATGTCCAGCATCCCCCCTCATGTCCATCATCAACTCCTAAATGTATCCCTATTCTTCCTCCCCCCAACACCCCCAAGGCCAAGTTAGAATATCACCTCTCACTCAGTGTCTCCCATATCCTCCCACTCCTCATCAAGCCTCTCCTTTTCACCATGACACTATTTATGGTTAATTGCTCACTTGATATGCCGTGCCTTCTAATAGCAGACGGTGTACAATTCCAAAATACAAAGAAATGCACAAAAAGGGTCAGATAGAAAATAAAGAAAGGAACGCCATCTGCAGACAGGAAAGGCAAACATTCATATGAGAGCTAGGAAGAAAGATAAACAAAGGGAGCTCAGGGATCCAGGGGAGGGATGTCAAACGCACAGCAGAAAAGGTGTGTTTTGAGCCCAGCTTTAAAACAGGGATAGGAAGGTTCTGAATGTAAGTCATGGGCAATGAATTCCAGAGTGCAAGACAGAGGTAGTAGAAGGCAGACGAGTGAGTGAACTCTAGGTGGGCATTTGTAGGGGATGGCAAATGAAGGCGGTTAGCGTGTAGTGGACAGAGGGTGCGGGGGGGGCATGTAAGTGGAGAACATTGGATAAGTAGGTAGAAGTGCCAGTATGGATTGCCTTATGGACCAGTGTTAAGAGTTTATACTCTACACAATATTTGAGGGGAAGCCAGTGAAGATGAATCATGAGGGGAATGATGAGGTTGAAGCGTGTGGCATGTGTAATAATGTGGGCAGCAGTGTTTTGGATAAGTTGCAAACAAGCGAGAGGGGTCTAGGACAACTCAGCATGGCCAACTCTGCAGCCAATTCAGCGTGGCCAACTCAGTGTGAGTTGTCCTAGACCCATTACTGGTCACATATATGAGGTGAAATTTGGAAATGTCAAAAAAGTGCAATAGTAAATACAATAGTAAAACATCCAACAACATTTTATTAAGCTATGTAATAATTTCAGATTTGTCAAATGAAATCTAGAATGTCAAAAATGTAATAGGAAAGCATCAAAAAAGATTTTGTATGCTATCTGATAATTATGAGCTATGGCATGCAAGTATTCTATGGGACGCCTAGTACCGTAATCTGACACAATGTTTGAAATACATTGATCAGCTTTGCAGTATTTCCTCAACTTGGCTATAGAACTGTGGCCTGAAATGAGCTGTTCGTAATAGGCATCTCTGCCCTTTTTCACCTTTCTGAGGCCATCAATGAACTTCTAGATCATGGGATGGCACATTCCAAGTTTGGCTCAGAGGCAATGATGAGCAGCTTCAGAATGGTTGTTAGTGTGATCCTCAGTGCCCAGTGTTCTATCATATAGATTCCACATAGATGGAGGAAACAGAGGAGATTGTCTACCGTTTCCTCTCCTATTTGGGAACAGCACCTATTGACGCCAAATGCTTCTTTATGTTCTGAACCAGGTGGAAGAAGCAGCTTTTAAAGTTCACCTGTACTGAGTTGGCCGCACTGAGTTGGCCAGGCTGAGTTGTCCTATTCCTAGGGAAGACCGAGAAGAATGATGTTACAGTAGTCAAGTTTAGCAGTAACCAAGGGTCAGGTGAAGAGTGGGAGGAGAAGAGGATGAACAGAAGGGGCGGACAGCTCCGATATGACAGAGTGAGAAGAAGGCCCGGTGAACCAAGGAGGAGAGGTGTGCCTGAAAGGTAAGAGAAGAGTCAAGAATCACCCCTAAGTATCGAAGGGTGGTCACCAAAGGAATTGGACCTAAAAAAAAAGTGAGGGTTAATGACAGAGAGATATTGGTTAGGGAAAATCAGATAGCAGCTGTTTAAGAGGGTTTCAAGTGTAAAATGTTTTCAGAAAAGCAAGTGGAGATACTAGAGAGACAAGTGTTCGGGGGGGGGCAGATCAGGGGCAAGGGAGTCTGTGTGATGAATGATGATTATGTCATTGGCATAGTAATAAACAGAAAGGTTATGTTGCTGGATGATCAACATGAGAGGGGTCAGGAAAATGATGAACAGAAGAGGAGCCAGAACTGAACCCTGAGGGACACCACAGGTAAGTGAGAAAGAGAGTGAAGAGTATGATGGCGGAGAGCAGCCAAGAACAGAAAAAGACTGATGACATAGGTAAGAGCGAAACCAATGGAGGACAGTACCGTGAATCCCGAGGATTTAGCTCCCTCCTTCTTCCAATGCCCAACTCTGTAGCTCCGCAACCACTGTCTATCTCCTTCTCCCCACCCCCCACCCCCAGTGCCCACCTCTGCTGCTAATGGCAGGATCTGTGTCAGTGGCAAGCCATACCAAAAACTGAGCAGAGCTAAATGGCCCAATTTTATCCATAGAAGCACTAGAAATAAAAGCACAAGTGAGTTAGGTATTTGCTACCTACCAGAAAACACATAACTAGCTTTTATCAGACCCTTTAGCTTCCTCTGGCTCAGGTCGGCAGTGAAGACGTGGGCAGCATCAACGTGTCAGGATTTATGGTCCCCTGAAGAACCTGAACAGTGAAGGTATTTAATGTATCACCTACCTGGGGGCTTTCACTTACCTGGGGGCTTTCTTCACCCATCCCCAACAAATCTAGTTTAAAGCCCTCTTCAGTAGATTAGCCAGTCTACTACCGAAGGTGCGTTGACCTTTCTTGGACAGATGGATGCCATCTCTGCTCTGCAACCCTTGGAACAGCATCCCATGGTCTAGGAAACCAAAACGCTCTCGATGACACCATCCACGCAGCCATGCATTCATCTCCAGGATGCAAGCCTCTCTGCCTTGGCCTTTACCCTTAACAGGGAGGATTGAAGAGAACACCACCTGTGCACCTAACTGCCTCACCCTCTGTCCCAGAGCCATGAAGTCACTTTTGATACGTTCCGAGGTAAACCTGGCAGTATCATTTGTTCCAACATGGATTAGCAACATTGGGTAATAGTCAGTGGGCTTGATGAGTCTCGGCAAACTCTCCATAACATCTTGGATTTTGGCACCAGGCAGACAGCATACCTCTCTGGACATCAAGTCTGGTCGGCAGATGGACACCTCAGTACCCCTCAGAAGAGAGCCTCCAACCACCACTACCCTTCGTTTCCTTCTGGTCACTGATTCTGCCACTTTGGGGTACTTGAGCTCTGGTTCTTCCCTTTCCAGGGATGCTTTCACCTCCTCCACTTCCAGGGCTGCATAATGGTTCTTCATTTCAAGGGCTGTAGAAGTTGGAATGGTGATTTTGCAGGCCCTGGTGACTTGTGTCCAACCATCGACATTCTGTTGGCACCCATCTTCTCCTGTGCTGGAGAGCTTGGTTGCTGCAAGAAACATCTCATCAATGTACCTCTCACTGTCTTGAATGCTCCTCAGCCTCGCCACCTCCTCTCTGAGTTCCTCCACTTGTTTCCTCAGAGCTTCAGCATGCAGACACCCTGCACATGGAACTGGTCCTTCAACTGGCATTAGGACCTCTGTCTGGACCGAGGCAGAAGCTGTAACGGGGGCAACAGCTTTAGTAATACGATTTTTCCCAGCCATTGTTCTGTTCGTGGAGCTTAGGTATATGTTAAAGCAAAAGAGAGAGATCTACCAAGTGCCAGCCGGTTTCCCAGCTGTCCTTTCAGAGAAAAAGCAGTTAAATCTCTTTAATTATATTCAAAATGTGCTGGTCCAATTCTCTGTGATTTGTTAAAGGGGGTATACCTGCTCGGCAGCTGGTGTAAATATATGCAGTTGACGTATGCATGCAGGCAGCGCATTTTCCTAGGAAAAAAGGTACCGGTACTCATCTGCAGGACTCTTTCACTAATACATGAGAACCAGGGACTCACTTTTAGCAGGCAATTAAAAAGGTGCTAGTACTCCATACCCCGCATACCCCCTTGCACATACTTGGCAATCCCCATGCATACTTCAAGGCTCTGCCCACACTCCACAACCAAAATCCTCCTCCAAACATACCTACACCCGGGTCATGTGTAAGTATGCATCTACTAGTTAGACTGTGCACTTGCCTGCATGGAGTAATTTTTTGAGAGGCCGTTTACATACATATAAAGCCATAGACGCATGAAAAAGCCTTTTTTTTATAAAATTACCTCCTTAAAGTAAACCAGATACATTTATCTGGTTTCTTTTAGGACAGCTATTTTCCTGACCAGACTTAGATGTTTATATTTAACCAAATAATGCTGAATATAGACATTATCCATTTAAGCTAGAGAACCACATTCCTGCTATGCCTCTTGTTCCCTCCTAAATTTAACCAGTTATATTCTAACCAGATAATTTATTGTCCAGTTAAAATGTATCCATTCATATGCCCTGGAGATTTAAAGGACATGATTTATCCAGTTAATTCCCAAAGTTAACTGGTTAAATCGCTTTGACTATCGATTGTGTTTGTCTTAATCTGGCTCCCCAGAGCAACAAATTGTTTTATTTAATTAGTGGATCAATAGATCAATGTAGCAAGGAGAAAGCTCCTTTCTGGTTTCCAGTACAGAATCAAGATTCAAGAAACTTTACCGGCATGGCAATTTGTACACGTTGCCAAAGCAATAGAAAGGCCGGATTCAATGAGGTTTGTTCTCATGAACACAAAATGGGAGAAGTGTTTTAGTGAAGTAGGCCCTAAGCGTGGTAAAAGGAAAGAATTATAAAGAACATAAAAGCTATAACAAAGACAATTTCTGGTTTCTGGTGATGTGCGATATTGTCTCTGGTTATAAGGGTGTAGATTTATAATCGGTGCACAAATTCAGTCCTCAAGGGCCACAAATAGGTCAGGTTTTCAGGCTATCAGGATATCCCTAATGAATATGTATGAGGAAGATCTGATCTCATTGGCAAAAAGAACTTGGTTGTGACAGTAAAGAGTTAGTGGGAGTCACTGGATCCTGCAGGCAAAGAGAGAGAGGCTGTACAGGTAAACGACCCATGGGATCCCCAGGTCCCACTGGCAGTGAGCAGTAAAGAGCTGGTGGGAGTTCCCAGGTCTTGCCAGCACAGGAGGCGGAGCTGGGGCATTAAAGAGCTCACAGAAGTTCCTGTATCTTGCTGGATCATATGTCATATTGGGTCACCAAAAAGTCCATCAAGCCCAGTGTCATGTTTCCAACAGTGGCTAACCCAGGTCACAAGTTTTACCTGTCAGGTTCTCAAAAGGTAGACAGGTTCAATGTTGTTTATCCCAGTGGTAAGCAGTGGATTTCCCCAGTCCACTTTAATAATCGTTTGTGGACTTTTCCTCCAGGAACTTGTCCAAACCTCTCTTAAAATTAGCTACACTAATAGCTTTTACTACATCCTCCAGCAACAAAGTCCAGAATTTGATTATGTGTTGAGTGAAAAAATGTTTTCTCCAATTAGTCTTAAATGTGCTACACTGTAGCTTCATTGTGTGTCTTCCAGTCTTTCTACTTTTTGAAGGAATAAACAACTGATCTACGTCTATCCGTTCCACTCCACTCATTATTTTATAGACCTCTATCATATCTCCCTTCATCCCTCTGTTTTCCAAGCTAAAAAGCCCTAACCTTTTAAACCTTTTCTCATAGGGGTATCCTTCCATCCAATTTCTCATTTTGGTCACTCTAATTCTGCGATATCCTTTTTAAGATATGTCTACCAGAAGTGTACACAGTAGTTGAGCTGTGGTCACACCATGGAGCGATACAGAGGCATTATAATATCCTTGGTTTTATTCTCCATTCTTTTCCTTATGATTCCTAGCATTTTATTTGCTTTCTTGGCCACTGCTGCACACTGGGCAGAGAGTTTCAATGTATTATCCACGATGACACCCAGATCCTTTTCCTGAGTGGTGATTCCTAATGTGGAACCTTGCATCATGTAAACATAGTTTGGGTTGTTCTTTCCTAAGTGCATAACTGTGCACTTGTTCACATCAAATTCATCTGCCATTTGGATCTCCAGTCTCCCAGTTTCTCAAGATCCTCTTGCAAATTTCACAATCACCTTGTTTTTCAACAATTTTGAATCATTTTGTTATCTGCAAATTTGATTACTTCACTCGTTGTTCCCATTTCCAGGTCATTTATGCAGATCACTGGGGTACTCCACAATTCACCTTTCTCCATTGAGAAAATTGCCCATTTAGCCCTACTCTGTTTTCTATCTTTTAACCAGTTCCCAGTCCACAATAATATACTGACTCCTGTCCCATGACATTTAGGGGGTCTTTTACTAATGGGCACTAAGGTATTGCACCTAACATTGCAATAGCCCTGAAAACATGGTGCGTTAAGTGCAGCACATCTGTGAAAGGTCAAAGGGGTGTGCAGCAGTTGTTGAATTGATGTGCATCTCTTAGGGGGGAGAGAATAAAGTTCCCTCCTCAAGTCTTGCTGAGTACCTTCACGTGGTGACCCCGTTGTATAACATCTATACCAAATCTCAGCAAGGCGACACTACAATTAGTTAGGAACAAAGAAGAAAAATACATACTGGCCGCATGTCGTCCAGGATAAAAAGGTGCCCACCCATAGCTTAAGCACTAGGGCTAACGATGGTGGTTGTGATAGTGCAAGTGCTGCAGAAGCAGTTAACATCCCTGCCACAGATAAAGGACATGGTGAGCTTGTTCATGGAGCCACTTGGGCAGGAGATAAACTACAGAAATTTATGAAACAGTTAAGAGGATTAACTACAGTTAAGTGGAATTCTGCAGATAAAGAAGAGATAATGTACTGCTATTTTTATGCTACAAACCCTATATTTAAATCAAGAGGGCATACAAAGAGAGTCCGCCAAAAGCTAGAAGAAAGAGGAAAATTGCCATTAGAAAAAAGTAACAGATGCAAATTTAAGATCTTTAATTTTGAAGATCAAGGAAAAGAAGTATGTGATTGATAACATCTTGAAGCAACTAAGGGATTCCGTGGACAAAGAAATACAGGGAGGAGGAGTCCTAGGTGACAGTACCAAAAGAAAGGAAGCCACAGAAAAGGAAAAAGAGATTGAGGGGGAGATGGAGTTGAGAGATTTGGAACTGCACGAACGTGAGCTGAATAAAGGAAGGGTCAACAAGTTAACTGAATTGGAGGAAGCAAAGGAGGATGAAGAAAGGGAAGAGAAAGACCCAGAGGTGGAGGAATTCAAGATAGAACTCCTAGTCCATATGGAAAGAGATGAATATGCTGGTTTCCAGCAAGGGAAAGATTACCCAAGCTAAATTTAACACCTAAGACTAGAAGTATGATAAGTAGGATGAACAAGGCCATATCCAGAATAAAGGGACCATTTATTGACATCACCATAATTAATCAAATACAATATTGTGCAGCTAAAATTATTACTGCAAGAATACTACCATCTAGAGTGCAAGGCCAGAAGAAAAAGAGAACAATAACAATTCCATCTTGGAAAAAGTGCATTGAATGAAAAATACAGTCATCGCATGCAGAGGTATTCCTGCTGGATAGGTATCTAAAAGGATTAAGATCATCAAAGATATTAAGGAAGAGCCAAGATATCAAGTTGAAGCATGCTGCATTAACCAAAGACCTGAAATTTATATGTTCCAACAATAAATTGAAAATAGAGGCAGAAGCGCAAAAACTTCGAAGATATGAAGAAAACAGGAAAGAAAGATATCAGAACAATAAGGCCGCGAGGCATAGTCCGCGATGGCCGCCCTTAAGGAGGAGGCGGAGAGGTGACGTCCCCGCATGCGCACCAGGCAGGGTGCAAGCCGTGAGGCGGGCAGAAGAGCGGCATTATTTGAATCGATTGGTTCCCCTCGCGTGAGGGACGCAGCGGGAGCCAATCATAATGAAGGAAGGCGGCGGGGAAAAGGGGGAGTGCAGAGCGCATTCCGGGAGGCCTGGCTTCGGCGCAAGAGAGCGAGGGAGAGAGCTGGCGGCAGCGAAAGGTTGGACACGGGTTAGCGGCTGCAGTTTGCAGGGGGTCCGGTCTTGGCGGTGTGGGTCTCGAGCGGAGGCAGCAGGGTTCATCCGTGATCGTGTGGAGAAGGAGGTGGTATTAGTGAAGCCGGGAGCAGCGCGAAGCCGGGAGCATGTGGCGGGAGGCCTGGAGAATCAGTGCAGGCAAGTCAGAAGGGGTAAATTTTTGAGCACCGGTGATGCCTCCGCGCAAGAGCGTGAGGGGAGTGGGAGCAGCTTGTCAGGCATTGGGGGGCAGGCAGGGGGTATCCGGCTGCAGGGGCCCGGCACAGGTGGTCAGTCTGGGAAAGGGGGGAGGGTCTTGCTCTGCTTCTGGGCAGGGTAGGGGGGGCATAAAACTTGAATATCAACTCTATAGGGGAATGTTTACTAAAATGTGGTATGTGCTTTTGCTGCCTCTGCACAACATATGAAAAAATGACATGCGGTAGCTGCAAAAACTGTGATATCTGCAGGGGAAGTGTCCAGCTCCAGCCCTGTAGATACCATGGAGGATGTGCAATTACCATGGTGACCCATGATCCCTGCATTGGCAGGTAGCATGGGAAATCCCGCGTTTCCAGCCAATGCACGAATTGCCGGTTACAGGGCCGGAGCCAAGAGAGGACAGAGCAATTACTCTCCCAAGTGCTGCCAATCCCCACTCCATGACCCCCCTTGTTTCCCCCCCCCCTCCATCTAAAGGTTACTAGTGCCATAGATCAAGTGATTCTTGGTACTGACCATAGTGTAAATCAAGCTGACCCCCTTTCCAGCACTCCAAACCCAGACAGCTTCTAAACTCATTGCTAACAGTCCCGGGGTAGGGAACTAGGCACTCCCCCCTTTGAAACAAGGGCCCAGTTAGCCTCATGGGCCAAACCTCCACCCCTTCCTCATCAACTTCATATTCCCAGGTAGCCTGTGGGCCTATCAGAAACTCCCCATCCCCTTCCCACTGACAAAAAATCCTGAGTCCCCATTCAAGACAGCTTCTAATTGGCCCCCCTGGCTTCCCTCCCTTACCTATAAATTCCTAGCTCTTTAATGGCAATAGGGCAGGGGCAGTCCCCTCCTGTTCCTGACCCATTCTCCACTGTCTAACAAAGTGGCGCCAGTCTCGCACTGCTGTTTCCTCGCATCAAGATGTGCTCATGAAGTAGCTTATCTAAAGCTGTGATAAAGCCAATTTGGGCAGTCATCATGTGACAGTTGTTCACTCAGTGGCTGCCTAACATCGGCACACCTTCTCCCGGCTTCTACTACATGAAATGCAGATATTGCAGAAAATTGCCTGCATTTTGATTGCATTAGCTGTCACTGCAGCAGCAACTTTTCCACGTCACTGCCAGGATGATAGCTAATGCATCTTAATAAGCATGCCCCTTAGTTTCAACCCGGAATAGTCGCTGTCCAGGGTGCTGAAGACAGCTGCTCTTTGCTCAGTGTTGTTCACTTTGCAGTTGTCTGGCTTTCATGTAAGTGTGATCCTCTGCCTGAGTATAGGGTCAGCCCCTGGTTTCCTGTGGCTCTATTGCAAGAGTTCGATACATTTTTTCTGCAGTTTTAGGGATTCTGTGGTATATTTGCATAAATGTGTGTGTACTGTAAACGGGTGCCAGGCCTTCGCCTAGGGTGCGAAGGTTGGGGTTACCCTGATATCTTCTGTTAGCAAATAATAGTCGTAAGTCGAGTGTTCAAGGCAAAACATAACAAGGAATTTATTCCCCTTCCCAAAGGATTTTCAAGTGCAAAACAAAACATGGAAAACAAACAACTTCTTCTGAAAGAAAAATATCTTCTTTTCCTTTGCTATATACAAAACTTAGCATAAAGACTCAATGGAGTGGAGGAGTGGCCTAGTGGTTGGGGAAAGGTACTTCAGGCCGGAAGGTCGGGGGTTCAAATCCCACTAGAGGACAGCAACCTTGGGCCGGAAGGACTGGGGTTTCTAGTCCCATAGGTGCTCCTTGTGGTCTTGGGCAAGCCACTTAACCCTCCATAGCCCATGTTCCCTGTAAAATAGTTATCTCCAAGTTATAATGCCCTGTTCAATGTAATTTCGGTTTGTTCAATGTAAACCGCACTGATGCAGAATAGCGCGGTATATAAGAGAATGTAAATAAATAAATAAATAAAATAAATAAATGTTGTCTGCAAGGCATAGCGTATAATCCATAGGAGCATATTCGGGTTCACTAGTGCTACACTCCCATTGCATATCTTCACATTCAGTGTGTGTGGGGTTTGGCTTCAGACCTTTACTGCTGTCTCTGGAAAAACCCCTCGTTGAGAACTCGGGTACCTCACAAGAACACAGTTCCATACAGTGAGGTTCAAAAGTACTTGTAGCTGTAGTGTTTCTTCCCCGGCTCTCCTTTTGTTCCCTCCAGTTATCAGGAACTCCTTTATAACTTTCTGCTGACACTTCTTGTGTTGAGCAGTGCCCTGGCCCTCTGTTCCAAACAGAACAAAATACAAAGCCATCCTACTCACCCACAAAGCTATCCATCAAACACAAGACACCCAGCTTCGCACCCTACTGGCTCGTCCAGCCCACGGCAGATCTACTAGACAAACCTCCAGCATTTTCCTCACCGTCCCTCACAAAAGAACCAAATGCTCGCAATGGACCTGCAATCGAGCCTTCGAACTTTATGCTCCGTCCATATGGAACTCTCTACCGAGCTATCTCAGAAGCAATGCCGACCTACTATCTTTCAGAAAACAGCTAAAAACCATCCTTTTCCAGGAATACTTCAACTCGAACCCCACCGAAAAACCCACAAACCCCTGATCTCACCCACAATGAACCTCTAACTCAAAGCTACCCTAATCTGTCTATGTCCAACGTTTGTCCTATGTCCAAAGTCTTTCCTATGTCAAAATCATCAATGTTGCCTCCCCGGTGATGGCCCTACCCTTGTACTTAATTCCCCCAACCCCATGTAACACCGCTTTGACCCGGTGAAAAGCGGTATATAAATACAGCTAAATAAATAAATAAATAAAAACTTCTGGCTTTCCTTATTATAGTGCTAGGCTCCCACCTGTATGAATGCTGAAGCCTCTCCTCTGGCAGTGAGGTCTGGGAGACTCCTTGCTCTCTTGGTCCAGGTTAGTTCCTAGCCACAGGGTGTGCCTTCCTTCCTTCTGCTGCCCTGGCTTCTCTCTCTGAGCTGCAACCTGGTTCCTCACAGGACCTCCAGCTGCCTGTATTCTGTGTGCCTCTCCAGCCACGTTTCTCTGAAGCTTCTCCTCTGCTGCTTCCTGCTTCTCTGACATGCCCACTGCTTCTCTCTGGGGAATCACAGCACTCCCTTCTCTCGGGGGAATCACAGCATTCTCTTCTCTCGGGGGAATCACAGCACTCCCTTCTCTCGGGGGAATCACAGCACTCCTTTGCTGGAGCTACTCTCCGGCTTTTATCTCTCCGTTCCCTGCAGGCTGGCTCGGCTTTCTTGCCCAGGTGAGTGTAATCAAGCTCTAAGCTTGCTGCTACGTCAGAGCTTGGGTGTGTCAGCTCTGCTCCTCTCTTTCCCTGTTTCTCATGAGCTGTATATGCTGGCTGACTAACAGTTTCAAAGGTAAATTCCTCCTTTCTGTCTATTTGCATAGGTTCTGTGTGGGCTTCTACATCACATATCCCCCCCCCCCTTAAGATATTACGGGCTGGTGAATCCACATTCTCACAGCTCGTAATCAGCGATTGGGTCTCGATATGTTCCTCTACTCTAGACAGACTAGCTGCCGCAGTTCTCTCATGCCAGGTTCTGAGGACATTCACATGGTAGACCTGATGGCACCCTCTGTTGTTCTCTACCACATATGAAACTGGGCCTATTCGCTCTACCACTTTATAGGGACCCTTCCACCGAGTCTCAAACTTCGGACCGGCGTCCGCTATCATCACCATCACCCTCTCCCCCAAAGCTAGTCAACGCGGCTTTTTCCCTCGATCGTAGTATCCCTTTAGGCATTTTTGACTGGCTTGCAAGTTTTCACCGGACACCTGAGAAGTTCTTTGCAACCGACTTCTCAGTTCACGTAGGAAATGTGGTACCCCTACTGTCTCCACTTCGGGCTCCACCCATTGTTCCCTCAGAATGTCTAAGATTCCCCTTGGGGCCCGGCCAAACATTAATTCATAGGGGGAAGTTCCTAACGAGGCCTGCGTACACTCGCAACAGGCGTACAGGACAAAAGGGAGCAGGACATCCCACTCGGACATCTTTCCGTCCAGGCCTCACCTCAGCATTTGTTTAAGGGTCTGGTTTAACCTCTCCACCAGCCCATTGGATTGGGGGTGATAGGTGTCTGTTTTTACGTGGTGAATCCCAAATGCCTCCCATACCTGGGCTAAATATCTGGACATAAAATTGCTTCCGCGGTCGGTAAGCATGTCCCAGGGAAACCCCACTTCACAAAATAGTTTAATTAATTCTAGAGCAGAGATGTTCCTCAAAGGCATAGCCTACGGGAACCGGGTGGCCTGATCTATCACCACCAGAATGTATTGGAATCCTCTAGGTGTCTTTAGAAGGGGTCCTATGATATCCATCGCCATGCGTCGTATTGGTTCCGATATCGTGGGGGTAGGAATCATGGGCACCTCGGTGGATTTAGCGGTGGTAACCCGTTGACATGATGGACAGGATTCACAGAAACGGGCAGTCTCTTTAAAAAACCCCGGCCAATAAAATTGGGCTAAAATTTGATCTAAGGTCCCCTGTATTCCCTTATGACCGCCTACTGGATGATCGTGGGCCAGTCTCAGAACCACTGCCTTGAATGTAGTTAGAACAACTAACTGTTTCCTGACTGCTCCAGTTTGGGGATCATTACTCTCCCTATACAATATTTCCTTATCTATTAGGAACCTCGGGAGAATGTCCCTCTCCTCTTGGGCATACTCAAACGCTCATTTTAACGCAGGATCGGCTTGCTGCTCCTTAGGGAAGGATGGAAATTTCTTAACAAGATCAGCGGGTACCCAGGGCAACCCTTGCCCGGCCTCCATTCCTGCCCTTCCTTGAGCCCTAAGCTGTCTTTCCCGGCGTTTGTCTGCTTTTCTTTTCTTAGTCTTCTTAGAAGGGGCATTAATTAAATCTTCATGTGTGGGAAGCTCTTCTAATGCGTCTCCTGCAAGTCCACCCTCCTCCTCTGGGGGTTCCTCACCCTCTGTTGGGGGTTCAGCTGTTTCCCCCGGGGGTTCAGCTTGTATCTCGGAGGTTCTTACCTGGGACCTCGTGGAGACCATCCCCTCCTTTAGGTGTAGGCCTTTCTCCATCCCTCTACAAAATGGGGGCCAATCCCTCCCCAGGACAATGTCATGGGGCAGTTTAGGGACTACTGCCACTAGAACCTCCTTCCTTGTTCCTAACCCCTTTACTGAAATTCTATACAGCGGGTAAAAGGTGGATGCTCCATGTATGCATCAAATCTTCACCCGACCTTCGGGTTGGCTCGGTACTGACCCGCTGTGGGCTTGTATAGCCTGCCAGAGTTTTCTTGAGACCATACTCTGGTCAGCACCCGAGTCAAGCAATGCACTAGCTAAAACGCCTTGAACTTCCACACTCAGAAGAAAACCTTCCTGTATCCGCTTGCTATTATCAATTATTAATGCTGTACGCATCATACAATCCCTTTGCATGTGACCCATTTTACCACATTTAAAACATTTTCCTTTTGCCAGTCTTTCATCCCGCTTAGGCAAACAATTAGTCACACATTTCACATAGGGCTTTGGCTCCTTTGTTGATTTTCCAAAATTTGCCTCTCCTGTCACGCTCAGAGCGCCTCCTTTTGGCTTACCAGGCATTTCGGCCTCCATGTACCGCTCAGTGAGGAGAGCTGCTTCTGCTGCGGTCTGTCAATTTTGCAAAATCAAAAAGGACCTTATTTCTGTAGGAACTGCTTCCATATATTGTTCTAACACAATGGCATCTGCAACGGACTCGAGGGCTCGAGGAGCGAGCCATTTCCATGCTAAGCTCCGCACCCTTTGGCACAAAGCCTTAGGTGTTTCACCTGGTCTCAGCTTAGTAGTTCTTAGCATCCTCCTGTACATCACTGGTGTTAGACCTAACCTATCACGAACAGTTTTTTTAAATTCGTCATAATTGGTCGCAAGAGCAGCGGGCATGGCTTTATAGGCCGCTATGGCCTCTCCCGTCAGGGATGTAGCAAGCCTGACTGCCCTTTGCTCCACCGGCCATCCCACATTAAGGGCTACTCTTTCGAATGCCTCTATGAAGTCATCTACATTGTCCTCAACCGTCAGTTGTCCAAAAGATAAAACTCCACAGTTCTGTGTGTCCTACCACACAGGCATGTTCTTGTTGTGTTTTCTCGGCTGCCTTCTGGCCCTCCAGCAAAGAAGCTATTAAGTCCACCATGGACTTCTGCTGGGCCTGAAAGGCTGCAACAGCCTGTTCTTGCGCAAGCTGCGACATTTCCCTTTGTTTCTTGAACTGCGAACTCATCCATCGCAGGACTTCATGGGGATCCATCTCCGTGTTTTCCTCTGTAGAGAAACAGAACAGAAAAACCCACCAAGTGTGGCACAAGTGTTTTCAGAGCCTGGCTTTCTGAGTGTGTCCTTAGCACTCCTTCTCTTACGAATCCCGCACCACCTATGCCCAAATACGTTTTACCTGAGCCAGGCGTAGATTCAGGTTTTGAGAAGGTGTCATTGCGCTGGTCTGGGACCCTCTGGCCGATACTGCCAGCGAATATCCAGGCTGCTCCTCAGGAACACAGTTCCGTCGTTTTCTAGTTGTATTCCACACAAAAAATCTAAAAATCCTCAATACTACGCCACTTGTAAATGGGTGCCAGGCCTTCGCCTAGGGTGCAAAGGTTGGGGTTACCCTGATATCTTCTGTTAGCAAATAATAGTCGTAAGTCGAGTGTTCAAGGCAAAACATAACAAGGAATTTATTCCCCTTCCCAAAGGATTTTCAAGTGCAAAACAAAACATGGAAAACAAACAACTTCTTCTGAAAGAAAAATATCTTCTTTTCCTTTGCTATATACAAAACTTAGCATAAAGACTCAATGTTGTCTGCAAGGCATAGCATACAATCCATAGGAGCATATTTGGGTTCACTAATGCTACACTCCCATTGCATATCTTCACATTCAGTGTGTGTGGGGTTTGGCTTCAGACCTTTACTGCTGTCTCTGGAAAAAACCCTCGTTGAGAACTCGGGTATCTCACAAGAACACAGTTCCATACAGTGAGGTTTAAAAGTACCTGTAGCTGTAGTGTTTCTTCCCCGGCTCTCCTTTTCTTCCCTCCAGTTATCAGGAACTCCTTTATAACTTTCTGCTGACACTTCTTGTGTTGAGCAGTGCCCTGGCCCTCTGTTCCGAACAGAACTTCTGGCTTTCCTTATTATAGTGCTAGGCTCCCACCTGTATGAATGCTGAAGCCTCTCCTCTGGCAGTGAGGTCTGGGAGACTCCCTGCTCTCTTGGTCCAGGTAAGTTCCTAGCCACAGGGTGTGCCTTCCTTCCTTCTGCTGCCCTGGCTTCCCTCTCTGAGCTGCAACCTGGTTCCTCACAGGACCTCCAGCTGCCTGTATTCTGTGTGCCTCTCCAGCCACGTTTCTCTGAAGCTTCTCCTCTGCTGCTTCCTGCTTCTCTGACACGCCCACTGCTTCTCTCTGGGGAATCACAGCACTTCCTTCTCTCTGGGGAATCACAGCATTCCCTTCTCTCTGGAGAATCACAGCACTCCCTTCTCTCTGGAGAATCACAGCACTCATTTGCTGGAGCTACCCTCCGGCTTTTATCTCTCCATTCCCTGCAGGCTGGCTCGGCTTTCTTGCCCAGGTGAGTGTAATCAAGCTCTAAGCTTGCTGCTACGTCAGAGCTTGGGTGTGTCAGCTCTGCTCCTCTCTTTCTCTGTTTCTCATGAGCTGTATATGCTGGCTGACTAACAGTTTCAAAGGTAAATTCCTCCTTTCTATCTATTTGCATAGGTTCTGTGTGGGCTTCTACGTCACAGTACTTGTAAATGTACAAAACCCTCTTTTTGTTGAAAGCCCTTACAACCATTTCTTTGAAGTAATTCTTTGAATGTACAAACTTATAGGACATCTGGTCTAAAGCAATATCTGCTGTAGAAGAGACTGAACTGATGGATTGCTAGGAGATGCAGAAACATTGCATAATCCTAGAATGCAATAAACTAAGAAAAGATTCATACACAATCCCGTCTTATTGGCTAAAAAGGTTATTCTAAAATCTTGGGTAAATGATGAAGAGCCTACTTTCAAATAGTGGATGCATTGTTTTGCTTATACAGAAGATGACACTATTTGAACTACAAATGCTCAAAGTGTACAGTATAATATTTCTTATCTACTAGCTGTCAAAAATTTTCTCTATGATATTCAGCTCTTGGTTGTATTATAACTACTCCCCCTTTTTCACACAAAATATGGAATTAGTAATAAAAATAGCAGATAAGAAGAGAGGTGGTTATAATACAATGAAGAGATCAATATCATAGAGAACATTTACAAATGCTCAATGCAAATAAGAAAACAAAAGCATAAAGCTATACTATAAGCAACTACAGAGTCCATTTGTAAAGACAAATCCCAAGTGTAGGTGCACTCGGGGACATGTTTACTAAGCCATGCTAATGGTAGGGGAGGACTTACTGTGCTCTCTCCTCTCTATCTATGATACACGCACAGACAACATAGCTACACACACATACACACAGAGGGGTTATAGAAAATTCCATGAGCCATGCTCCATATGCTTTCTTCACTTATTATTCTTTGCAGTCCAATTGGATCTTGGAAGAAAATTATACAAAAGGAGTCAAAAAATGCCAGTCCATCTGGCTGTCTATCTGGGGAGCAAATAATGCTCAAAAACATTAACAGAATGGGACCAAATTTAGGCTAGTGAGAAAACTTGGGCATATTGAGTTTGAAAATAGGTCAGATTGGACTGGAAGTTCCAGAATAATAATGTCCTCAAAAAATAGTCCAATGCACTTCTCTTGGAGAGGTAGAAACAAAGAAATATGATGCCAGAAAAGACCATATGGCCAGTCTGTCCTTCCATACCAACTACCATAGCCCCTTTTTGTTCCTTTTGAGATCTTCTGTATTGGTCCCTTGCTTTTTTAAATTCAGATACTGTCCTGATCTCTACTGCCTCTACTGGTAAACTATTCCATGTATCTACCACTCTTTATGTAAAGAAATAGTTCCACATATTACTCCTGAGTCTATCCCCTTTCACCTTCATCTTATGCCCCTTCATTGTAGAGCTTTCTTTCAATTGAAAGAGGCTGTCCTCCTGAACATTTATGCCACATTGGTATTTGGGGGTCTCTATCATATATCCTCTATCCCACCTTTCCTCTAAAATATACATATTGAGATCTTTAAGTCAAAGTCTACTGCTCATTTTGGTAGCCACCCTCTGTACTGACTCCATCCTGTTTATATGCTTTTGAAGGTGCAGTCTTTAGAATTGGGCACAATACTCCAAATAAGGTCTCACCAAAGACTTAAACAGAGGCACTATCACCTCCTTCCTCCTGCTGGCCATTCCTCTCCCTATGCATCATAGGTGTAGTTTGGGGGAAGCACGGGAGGGCATAGCCCCCCCAAATGTTGCAAGCACTAATGGTGATCTGGTACCCCTGCCCCCACTGTCCATGTGACTTCCTTACCCTACTCCCCCCCTGCCAAAAAAAAAGAAGGCAAACTTACACTGATGCTATGTACCCAAGCATCTTTCTGGCTTTTGTCATCACCTTTTCTACCTGTTTAGCCACCTTAAGATCATCAGAAACAATCATGCCCAGCTCCCGCTCTTCTTTTGTGGACAGAAATACTTCACCCCCTATACTGTATTGCTCCCTTGGATTTTTGAAGCCCAAATGCATGACCCTGCATTTTTTAGTGTAAAATCTCAGCTGCTTGATTTTTCTTCTAGCTTTGCTAGATCCCTCCTCATGTTAACTACACCTTCCTGGGTATCTACTTTATTGCAGATTTTGGTATCATCTACAAAGAGGCAAACCTTACCTGACAGCCCTTCTGCGATGTCACTACCAAAAATATTTAAAAGATTTGGACTAGGAAAGATCCCTCTGGCACATAACTGGTAACATCCTTCTCAGAGTGAGCTCCATTTACCTGTCCCTTTGTCACCTCGCACTCAACCAATTTTTTACCCAGTCAATCACTTTAGGGTCCAATCCTCAGGTGCTCAGTTTATTTATAGGTCGCCTGTGTGAAACAACTCTCTGGTCACCCACCTAAACAAATAAATCAGATTTGTCTGACAAGACCTGCCTCTAGTAAACCCATGCTACCTCAGATCCTGTAATCCATTGGATTCCAGAAACCTCACTATCCTATGTTTTAGCAGCGTTTCCATTAATGTATTCATCACAAAGGTCAGACTAACTGGCCTGTAGTTCGCAACCTCATCCTTGTTTTTGCTGATGATGTTGTGCATCATCTAGCCTTGTGTTTTCTTGGCGCATTTGGATTGCTTTTATATTTTATGCTGATGCTGCTACCTTTGTTAATAAAGAAGATTAAACAAAAATTGATAAGATACAATTTCATGTATAAATCAAAATCCACTAAAAAATTTGTAATAAGGATAAGAAAGATAAAAAAATATAAAGCTATCAATAATTTATATCAGTCCTGGAACCACAATGTGTAGCAAAAATCAAAGAATAAGCTGGAACCCACTAATTTAATAATACCATATATTAATAAAAGAATATGAGGAGAGCTCAAATATCTTCATGGTGAGAAAACTCACAGGGCCCGATATCGATCTAGACGGTGCTATGCACCACGTTGGCGCATAGCCTGCCCCACTCCCGCCTAACCTGCACTTTCCATGCAGGGGTCATATGCGGCCCCAGCATTGAAAATCCAGGTATCACCACCCAGCTGAGAGGCCGCAGGAGCTACCCGTATAGCACTGATTTTCGATGCTACACGATTAGCCCCAGCACCTTACAGACAGGCGAGGGTTTCCCTCACCTATCTTTAAGGTGCAGAGCGTTAACTGTGTAGCATTGAAAATCAGTGCTACATGGGTAGCGCCATGGCCCACCTCCACACTGCCCGGGAATGACCCTGACATGATCTGATGCTAACCACATAGCATTGTGGCGCGTAAGGAACAAACCAGGGAATTTTAGGAGGCCCTACCCATGTATGTGCCTTCGAAAATTCCCTTTTAAGGCATTTACGTGGGTAATTAGGGAAGTTACCCATTTAAATGCCTTCGAAAATCGGGCCTACAGTGACTTAGTATTCATCATTGCTCTCCCTTTTTTATTTAGGCTCACAGTACTTTTTGCGAAATTTTGTTTTACAATTTTCTATATAGTGTATTATACTAATAACCTTAATTATTCCATTGATGAAAAGCAGCACTTTCAAAAATGTCACTCAGATAAACTTATTTTGACTTATCTTATCTTATATTGTCTTCTCTCAATAAGTTCTCCATTACCAGTAGAAAGCTGTAAATATATAGGGCCAGATATTCAAAGCAACATGGTTAGCAGAGCTGCTAACATAGTGCCGACTATTGGCTTAGTATCATGGCATTCTGGAGCAAAGTGGAGGCGATTCCGATAGCTAACTGGGCAGCGACAATATTGAGCCACTGTCCGGTTAGCAATATGCGTGAAAAAAAAAGGGCAGGAAATCCTATCCTAACTTTCACCACATATCGCTAACCAGGTAGCGGACCATTTAGCAATTGGCCTATGCGGCAAACCCGCCAGTGCTGAATATCGGACCCTTATTCAATAATTCCACCCAACCTGGCCAAGGGTTTCGCCCTGCTAGGGCCTTCTTCAGGGCATTACTATAAAAAATTAGAGACCAAAACAAAATGAGTTTATAAATCACTATAAAAAGTGAACATCTTCCAGCAAAGACGTTCATGAGCGAATTCACAAGATCAGCACTGCTCTCAAGATGAAAAATCCTGTGAATTGGATGCCAGCACATGCGTTTTTCAAACTTGAAAACAAGGGCCGGCGCACATACTCAAATGGCGACTTATCTCAAAAGCCTAGTAATCAAATGACTTAAAATAGATGTGACTACTCGATCTCCAGATTAAGACCATTGAGGATCAAAGTGTTCCAACAAAAGATGTATGATTGTTCTCGTCATGATAATTCAGCCAGCTCAAAGAAAGATGTTGCATCATCCAAATTCTCATACAAAAAAACCCTTACTTTCTTTCTAAAATGCAAATATTTCTCTTCAGTTCTAGAGTCAAAGAGTTCCACAGCACAGGGCACTACTAACAAAATGCCTAACTTCCAGGAGACATACACCTTGCTCTCGCAGTGAGGGTACATGCAGTAACAATTTATCTTGGGATCTCAATGTTCTGAGCAGGACATCATTTTTTGATATGAGCTACCAAATAAGATGGTTCCATAAATTAATAGTACCAAAAACAATCATCAAAACTTTAAAATCAGTCATCCACATCAGTGGTTCCCAATTTGTGATATGCAGACCCCTTGGGATTAATGAGGGCATTACAGTGAACAGTGGCAGTATGAGGGTTTCTGCTGCCCTAGGCAGACTCTCCATGCCACTCTCCCCCCCCCCAAAAGACTGCACCTCCATTCAGCCCACCCCACTTGCACTGAAGTGGTGGCGGCTGAACTGCTGCTTTAGCGCTACATCAGGCCTTAAAGTGCTGCGCACATGTGTGCTCACAGCCTGCTGCTCCAGCACCCTCCCCCCCCCCCCCCCCACACTTTCAATGCAACTTTCTTGGAGGATGGCAGGAGTTGCAGGCCGGAACTGAAGACACATGTGTGGGTGTTTTAAAACCTTTCATGCTGCTGAATAGTAGTTCATCTGCCATTTCCTGGGGGATGTATGTCTATATTTATTGGTTTGATATACCGCCATTCAAATAATAGCATAGCGTTTTACAAAAACAGAATGTACAGAAAAGGCCCAATGGGCCAGAAAAGGAAAAGAAGTTACAATGTGTGACAGGAAAGCACTCAAGACACTTAAATACACATGATCAGAGAGAAAAGGAGTGAGAAAAGGAGGAAAAGGGTAGTTTCACACAAAGGGGGAGGAGAGGTCAAAAGCGGAGGAAAAAAGGTGAGTCTTCAAATCTTTCTTAAAGGTGGGATAGTGCTGTTCAAGTCTCAGGGAAATGGGTAGAGAGTTTCAGAGGGCAGGACCGATAAAAAGAAAGCAGAAGAGCATGTAGATTGTAAGTGAACACGTGATGGAGAGGGGAGGTGAAGGCACTTGATGTGTAGTGAGTGAGTGGGAGTATGAAACTGAAGTAGATCTGCCAGGTACTGAGGGGTATGATTGTGCAAGACTTGATGAACCAACATGAGGATCTTATAGCGGATGCGAAATTGAAGAGGAAGCCAATGAAGATGGAGGAAAAGGGAAGTGACGTGGTCCCGGAGTGAGGAGTGAAAGATAAGGCGTGCAGCAGTGTTTTGGATGCGTTGCAAATGGTTTAATTGTGAAAGAGGAAGCCCAACCACAACTGAGTTGCAGAAGTCGACGTGTGACATAACCAAAGAAAGGAGAAGGGTGGTAAGAGCCTGTGGGGTGAGAAATGGGTGGATGGCTCGGATCTGGCAAAGGAAGAAAAAAGAGGTCTTGGTGACATGAGAAATGTGAGCCCGAAAGGAAAGTTCAGAATCGAAGAAAACTCCTAGATAGCAAAAGCTAGAAACCAAAGGGATAGGTGAGTCTGAGAAAGAGGGAGTGACCGGTGGGGGAGTACTACCGTAAGTGAACCAGATAGCAAGTGTTTTTGTTAAATTTAAGTGCAGTTTGTAGTAAGCCAGTTGGCAACAGCAGAAAAACAGGAGTTGAGGGGGGTAAGGTCAGGATGAAGAGGGGAAGTATGGTGAAGAAGAACCAGATTGACAGCATAGTAGAAGGTGGAAATCCCGAATTGTTGAATCAAGAGTGCCAGTGTGCCAGGAAAATATTGAAGAGAAGAGGTGCTAAAACAGATCCCTGAGGGACACCACAGGGCAGTGGAAAGGGATCAGAAGAGAGTGGTAGGGCAGATGAGGAAATCACCGCGCAGGAGCGAGAAGAAAGAAAAGAATGAAACCAGTGATGAACCATGCTACAGAGGCCGGCCTCACGTAGGCGAGAGAGAAGAAGGGAGTGGTCAACTAAATTAAACGCCACTGAGAGATCTAAGGATACCGCCACCGAGAAATCACCATGGTCGTGAGCTACATGAAGTTCAATAAGAAAACCCAGTAGAACAGTTGAGGTAGTGATGCTGCCCACCACCGCCCTAGGTGACTGCCTAATTTGCCTAGTGGATGGGCCGACCCTACAAAGAGTCTTCAAGACACTGAAAAGAGAAAAAAGAGAGGCCAGTGAGGATTGACTGTGGGAGAGAGATTGATAGGGGCTGACTAGGGGGAGAGAGAGAGACTAAAGCAAACTAGCTTGGGAGAGGAAGAGAGAAAGAGAGTGAGACTGGTGGGGACTGGTTAGGGGGAGATAGACTGGTGAGGACAGAAAGGGGAAGAGAAATAATGAGAGCTAGTGTGGACAGGTTTGGTGCTGGGTATAGGGGGAAGGAGAGTGGTGGGTATGAATGGGGGGGGGGGGTCTGTGAACCCTTTGGAGCTTGTAGCAAAAAAAAAATCTTTTAAGAAATGAAAAATTATGAAAACAGGAAACAACATAAGCATTGGCAAGTTAGATGCAAGGCATTGAAAAGGCAGGCAAAGAGAGAATTTGAAAAGAAGCTTGTCATGGAAGCAAAAATGTATAATAAAACCTTTTTCAAGTATATTCATAGCAAAATACCTGTGAGAGAGTCAGTTGGACCATTAGATGATAGTGGGGTAAAATGGGCACTAAGAGAGGACAAGGCCATACGGGAGAGACTGAATGAATTATTTGCTTCAGTCTTTACTAAAAAAAGATGTAGGAAACTTACCCATGCCAGAAGTGATATTTAAAGGAAATATATCAGAAGAACTGAAATAAATGTCCATAAATCGGGGAAAATGTAATACAGCTATTTGATAAGCTAAAGAGTAGCAAATCACCTGGATCACATGGTACACATCCCAAGGTGCTGAAAGAACGGAAATATTCGATTACAGGCCTAATTTTAGTAATCCATGAACTATCATTAAAATCATCTGTACTACCTTGTGATGGGGTCTATAGAGTGTTACAGGCACCTTTAAGAGAGCCTGCTGCTGAGTTCAGGGCTGGGAGGGTATAGTTTACAGGAAGAGGTTAAAAACCCAGCAGGCTGCAGGAGAGAGGCCTGTGGAGCCAGCAGATTTTTCAAGACAAGCTGTCCAAAGGTAGGAACTTTAACTGTCTGGAGGAAGGGCTGGGAGACCAGCTTTGTGAAGGTTTAACTTGTTTTCCCTGAACTGCTGTCTGTTTGGTGTTTTAACAGTAAACCCCTTCCCACCGCAAGCCATACTACCACATATGGTGGTAATGGTGGGATTTTCTCTACCACGTGATGGAGGACAAATCCATGTTCCTCTAGGGCTGGGCCTCTACAGCAGGACAGGGGTTTTTGTTTGCTTCTGAGGGCTAAGAGGGTTAGCCTTGCTCTAGTTAGAGAGCTTTAACAAGGTTTAATTAGTGCCAGATAGGCAAGCTTTGTTTCAGCCACTAGAGGCCACTAAAGATTTGTTGGAGCTGGAATACTACAGGGTTAACCGCTGCAGAAGGGGAAGCTGTGGTGGTGTTGCGAGGGAAAAGTGACAAGCCAGAATGGAGCAGCTCCTCCAGATTTTGACAGACAGCAGCAAGAGCTACAAAACCAGTAACAACAACATCAGCAGCAACTACAAAATCTTATTCAGGCACAAGGGGAATTGCAGAGGAGTCCCCTGGCTCAGTTGACTCAAGCCCTACAGAGACCACCACTCCACCCTCCAGCGCAGACACTACTGAAA
This sequence comes from Ichthyophis bannanicus, assembly GCA_033557465.1. Classification (NCBI taxonomy): domain Eukaryota; kingdom Metazoa; phylum Chordata; class Amphibia; order Gymnophiona; family Ichthyophiidae; genus Ichthyophis; species Ichthyophis bannanicus. The sequence continues at coordinate 680,655,767 of CM066033.1, forward strand.
ATGCCGGCAGAAAAATGAACCTGATCACTTTTTGGTGAAATTTGAATGAACTGCCCACATGGCTGGGTGGCCGGAGGCAACATGGACTACTTACTTGAAGAATCTGCTAACAGGTAGCAGTCAGGCTGTATTCCAGGATGCCAACCCTGATAGGTGAGCTACATATGCAGCAGTTAAGGCCACCATATTAGAACAGGCTGGCTGTACACCAGAGGCCTAACTCCAGTGATTCAGAAAGGGGGGGCTCTAGATAAAAGAGAGTCCTTGGAGGTTCCTTTTCTGATTGAAGGAGCTTGCATGGAAGTAGCTGCAACCAGATGGAAAGTCAAGGCCGGAGGAAGCCAAAATTGTGCTATTGGAAAAGTTTTTGGAGGGCTTAACTGCCCTAATGAAACAGTGGGTATGTCAGTACCCCAAGCTTACACTGGGGAGTGCATTGGAAAGCCCAGTCGATGACTGAAGCAGACAGTGAGAAGGAGAAGAAGTCACCTGTTAGCCCAGGATGATGGAAGAGGAAGCCCAAATGGATATTAGCTCCCATGTTCTGACCCTCAAAGACATCTCCTAGGCGAGGGCAGGGCCCTAACCACCACCTCTTCATCTGTTTTAGGTGTGGAGCTTGGGGACACTGTGCTCAGTAGTGTCCTCTCGGTGCAGAAGAACCCATGGAGGTCAGCCTAACCACCCCACACACGTGCTTTTGTGGACAGTCCCCCACCCAGGGGCACAGAACTTTGTAATCCCTGTGAAGCTTGAGGGGACTCACCTTCAGGCCTTGATAGACTCCGGGAGTGTGTGGATCCTCATTCGCCGGGAAACAGTAATCCGATTTCAAATTGACTATGCAAAGATAGCAACACTTGCCTGTGTGCATGGAGACCAGAGGCAGTATCCAATGGCACAAGTTTTACTTAAGACTCCAGCTGGGCAAGCCACAGTCAAGCTTGTGGTGCTGCCCTGGCTCCCATATTCAGTGGTGATCATCCGAGACTACCCAAACTTCGGAGAGATATGGACCTGACTAATTAACAGCTTTGCTAAGTTGGACCAAGAAGATGGAAGATTTCCCAGAGATCTTTCCCTTGGAAGACCCAGATCTATATGTCAAGACTTCCAAGTTACACTACCAACAGGATCTGGGGGTGGCTATGGGGGAGGGATCCGGAGAGGGGGACTTCAGAATTGACTCTTTACGTCTGGGGCCGCCCCATAGACCGCCCACTGCCTGCCCTCACCCCGCCTCCACGACCCCCACCCCCTGTCTAAGCCTCCCTGTACAAACTCCTTCTTTGTATGGGGAGGCTTTTGTTGGGGATGGCCAAAGGGGCAAATAGTGTGGATGGGCATACCAATGGGACGTCCATCCCCGGTATTCGCATGTCGGAATAGACCCCTTAGTCCCTGTTTGCAGGGCTATTTATTTTTCTCTCTGAAATCAGAGAAAGAGAGCAGACTGGCCTTCCTCTATGATGCTCAGGGTTGGGGGGTTCTAGAATGTTCCTCTGTGCGGACATAGAGGGCACATTGTGGTGATCCTGCTACATATTTCAATGTAAGCTGAAACCAACCCTGAATTAGAGTTGTACCATTTGTTAGGATTTAAGAACAGGAGGATTAACCAACTGCAATTAATTTACAAGTTTCTAAAAGGTATCCAAGGCTTGTCTTCTACAAGCAAGCCATACCTAGGGAGGGTTTTGCATTTGATTGAATAGTTGCCACTGAAAACCAAATGCAGGCCATTTTTTTGTCAGTTGTTAACACTCTGTTTTGCACAAAATGCAGAATCCTAATAATTTTTTTCCCATTAGGTGGGGTTTTCTAAACTATATTGCCTCTCCCAGTTAATATTAATAGGTGGAAAGAGTTGTATAGGGTATCGATGCCGAGTAAGAGCCTAGAGAGATTGCTTAGGACCAGTCTTTTGTTATAATCCGAGGAACACTTCCTATTAAACTCTTCAACATGTCCTTCCCCTTGAAAAATAGCAGCAGTCCAGACTAGACCAGAATGTCACACTCCTAGATAAAGCCAAGAAGACTGCAGAGTTGGCTAGATTTCTGAACCAGAACATGTGGTAACAATCTTTACGTTTTCAAAGCCTCAGAAAGTATCAAAGTGTGGCAGAATCCCTTTTCCTGACCATCCCACAGGTACAATTAAGCATACAATTCCTTTGGGCATCTTGACTTGATTTTTTCTTCAGCTAAAAGAAATTAAATGGAAAAAAAAGCCACATTTCCATTTGTACCATCTGTGCTACACAGAACATGAAAAGCTCTCGAAGCGTGATACTCAGACAGAAAAACTGTGCTCGGGCTATGAATCTTCGAACTGTGAGCCTTAAGGTTCATTTGTAACCATTTCTTTTTTCTCTCTCTCTCTCTCTTTTTGATGTAATGGGACCCGACAGCAGAGTTTCTTCAATAATAGATTGAGATTATCGAGGCGGGGATTTCTGTATCCGTAACGCACTGAAAATTTGTGTTAGAAGAAATAAAAAAAAAAACTATATGATTAAATTCAAATAGATTTATTTTTTTTTTGGATAGACTTTTTTTTCTTTTGTTTTGCAGAAGATCTCAAGAGAAAACAATTCTATTTGGAAGAAAACCTCTCTGTGCCTGCTGGTAAGACATAATGCACCTTTCTTACTGCCATATTTTTGACTCTAGCTTGTAGCTCTTGGGTAACTGAATTCACCTGTTCCTGTTCAAATATTTGCTTACAGCATCAGCTGTGGTCTCACACATGACAGCACAGGCTTCATTTCAAATCTCTGTCCTCTAATGATCAATTTCTGTATAGAAATGACTTTAACAAAAAGTAATGAAACCTTTGGGTTTCCCCATGTATATGTGGCCATTCTAATCCTATTCCTGAGAGCCGTAGGCGGCTCGCAGGATGTCGGTTTGCCTGTGCCCACCCCAAATCTAAGATATCCTAATATAATTCAGCAAACTTGGAAAGGTGGTCTAGAAATATAAAATGTGATTATTATTACTATTATGCTTCCTCTTATTCTCTGAATTCTTGTTAGCTCTCTTTGAAATCCAGCTCCAAGTCTTCTAACCTCATTCTTATAAAATTATGGTCCAGTAAACAGTGTAGATCAGGGGTTCCCAACTTCTCAGGACAATAGACCCTTTTACAACCTTTCTTCAAAATTTTTATTGACTACCATGTGCCTCTCTTTAATTTCTGCATGCAATTATATGTCATTTATGGAAAACATAGCAATCTAATAACAAAAAAATAATGATATGCATACCAGTATCATTCATAATTTATAACACTTAAGATTAAATAATGCTTACTGATATACACTGAATAAGTAGAAGTGCAGAGCATAGCAGTAAATGCGCAGGAATGTATTTATATCAGATAACTTAGTGGAAATGCAAATATTGTACATAACTGTAATTTGGTTGGTAGGCTACAATCATGGAGGCACATTCCAAGTTGGCTGCCCAGGCCCCTGTGCGCTGGATCGGAAGCAGGACGCACAGAGGCAGACTCAATTCTGATCACACGGGAGCTAGACATGCCCTGTGGGATCGGAATCGGGTCTGGACCTATATGTGCAGGCCAGGACCCGATTCAGATTGGCCTACATGTACAGGCCCCTACCCGGCAAACTCAGTCAGGCTCCTGAATGGAGTCGTGGTGCCACAGCGTCCTGTTGCCATGGCACCGTGGCTCCATTCAGGAGCCACAATCCCTGGCTGCTGGTTCCTTTCCCTGCAGGCTGACCCCCAATCTGGCTTCCCATGGCCAGGATCGAGCTGTGGGAACCCCCTGTACCCTCTCACCCCACTTCCGCTGCCCAGAGATGGAATAAGTCCCCTGTCTAGTTTGCCAGCCCCAGACATACAGGGCCAACTTCAGAATCATGGACTGCCCACTGCCCGCCCTCACCTGCCTCCAAGACATCCCCTCCCGCCCCCGTCTAAGCCTCTCCATACAAACTCCTTATTCGTATGGGGAGGCTTTCATCAGGGACGGCAAGGGGGGCGAATAGTAGGGATGGACTATTCGCATGTTAGACCCCTAGTGGAAATGCATCCACTCATCTAGCCAGGCCTGTCTGGCAGGTTACATGTGCCACGTGTGGATTAAGTTGGTGCAGTAGATTCTTAGTGGTAACAGGGTACGATCAAGAGAAGTTTCAAAGAGCTGGGAGGCTGGATGGTCAGCCAATTGCCAAGATGTGGTTAATCTAATAACCCTACCAACTACACAACTCCGAATAACTCTCACAAATGATACTGCAATCAACACAAGAGTTAAAGTGATCCCAACTATAACCCCGAAGGAAGATAGATGGCAGGATCCTCTTAAAACTGCCAAATGTTGTATGATAGATCTTACTACCATCAAACCATTAACTCAAAGGGAGGGGAAAGGAGGTCTCTGTGTCAGGGTAGGGGGCTGCACTTTCGGTTAGAATTCACCTCATTAGAATTTGACGAATGGATGGATCTAATGAGCAGCAAAATATATCCTCTAAGATGAGTAACTGTCAAACGTCATGGGCAGTGTATTTGATTATGTGCCCATGTTCTAAAGTGTATGTGGGGATAACTTGCCACCAAGTGAAAGCACACTTAAGTGAACATAAATCCTAACTGAAAAATAAAATTTCCTCAGTCCCCATTGTATGGCATTGTTTAGCTTTTCAACATCATTGGCAACAGCTGTGGTAGCTGGTTTTGGATTGGATTACAGATGTTCACATTGGTCATGCTGAGCAGCGTTCTGCCAAATTGGAGCAAAAGTGTATTTTTACCCTTAACTCTGTACAGCCACTCGGATTGAATGAGACATTGGAATGACAGCGCTCTAATCTCATTGGCTGGAGTGCTTTTTTACCGCGAGCCATTGTCTCTTCAGAGTACTCCCTATTGAGGGCTATTGTTTGTTCCTGAAGGTGCATAAAGCAGCTGTTTGATCTGTCCTGAAGCAGCCCTGGAAATTCATGGGCGAAACTCAAGTCAACCTAGGGTCTGGCAGCACCTTAAGCTCTGAGGGTTGGGACTTAGAGACAATGAAAGTTACGTTGTTTTTCAAGCCTTTTAAATGCATTTATAAATTGTAAAAACACACCCAGAGGCCTATGAATGAGAATAAGGGCAGAACAGAAGGGGTGTTGTACCATGAATTCTAACCACAAGTGCAGCCCCCTGCCCTGTCACTGAGGTCTCCTTTCCCCTCCTTTTGAGTTAATGGTTTGATAATAGTAAGATCTATCATACAATGTTTGGCAGTTTTAAGAGGATCCTGCCATCTATCTTCCTTCGGGGCTACATTTGGGATCACCTTAACTCTTGTGTTGATTGCAAGTGTGGTTAATGGCTGTATGGATTATTGTGAAGGTTTGATCATCTCATCCTCCCTCCTGAACTATGGTGGCCCTCTCTCTCTCTTGATCTCTGGTAGTTGTCTCTCTTCTTCCCTTTCCTCCCCATGAACCCTGGTGATAATCCTTATGGCCCTCCAATCACACCTCTTACCCACACATATACACAATCAAGTCCCCTAACACACACCTACCCTTCATCAGTACACTCCCCACCTGCCCTTTCCCCCAGTGGCCCCATCCCTGATTCTTTCCCTCCATGGTCTCTTCTCTGATTCTCTCCAACCTGACTTTCCCCAATGTTCTCTAACCAAGTGCTCGCCATCCTGCCCTTTCCTCTTTGCAGTACCTTCCCTCATGCTCTCTCTCTCCTGCAGGCCCTTCCCTTTGTCTTCCACACAGACTCTAATCCAAATTGCCTTCTCCCATGCAACCTATTGTCAGGTTCTCGCCATCTTCCTCTCAAGACCCCATTCCAAGTGCCAAACCTCTAGAAGCCCCTATAGTACTTGTTTCCAGGCCACAACACATGGAGCAGAACAAGGATTTTTCTGGTGGTGATACCCTGAACTATTCCCCATTTCATTTCTCTGAGGCTCAATGGATTAGGTGGCAGAAATCCACCATGCTAATCTCTGCTTCTTTCATTATGGGACTTATTTTTGTTGGGAAGCTATATGCCACTGATCCACCTCCTCCTCTCAGTGCAGGACTTGCTGAATGGCAATCCTTGGCTGATCCCCCTCCTCATTTTAGAACATGATGGGGCTTCACTTGACAGCAATCTTCTACTGATTCCCCTCCTCCTTTCATGGCAGAACTAGGTTTGGTTGGGCTGCAGTCTTCCTTCTCTTCTTTAAACACAGGACCAAGCTTGTAGATGCAATATTTGAAGAACATAGCAGCTGCACTTCCAGTCTCAGGATCTGTGGGCCATAGGTTGGAATCACTGGTTTAGACTATACCACATCTCTACTTCAGAATTCTTGATCATTGTTGTGGTTTACCAATATTTTGGTGATTGTATCAACCATAGTTGACCCAGTTTTATTTTATTTTACTACAACATTGTGATTCAAGCTCTTGAATATAGCTGACTCTGGTGTGACAATACACAAACCACTTTATAATTTGGTTACCAGTATTCATTCCATGGTCCTAGTCCTGTGGTTGACTGTGGTATCCATTGCTTGTACCTGGTGACCATACTACAGTTAGCAGCCACACCAGAGTGTTACATCCTAATCAGTCAAAGCAAAAAAAAAATGGTTGGCTTATGAGTCAGGCACTTTAATTCCACACATCAGTCTCCCTTATTGTCCATTATGTATGCTTGTAGCGCTATACAAATGTTTAGCAGTAGTAGTTATTGTCCACTGTTCCTGTAATATCATTTTGAAGTCAACTTAAAAATTGTTCCCCTGTGCTAAAACCCTGTCCGAGAGTGAGATTCTTTGGTTGTCTTTAGGCATCCTTTCCCCAGATATCAGTTTATTGGTTAATATTAAGATTTACTCAGAGTGATAAGGTAATAGAAAGCTCAGCTCAGAATGTTATTTTCTTTGGGGGGATTGAGAGACAGACACTGTCCACTCAAGCCCTTACCACTCTTCTTCTCTCTTTAGTTATTACCAGACTAGATTTCTGCAATACTATTTTCGCCGGTCTCCCCAAAATCAAAAACACCGTCTTCAATTGATCCAAAACACAGCTGCTCGCATGATCCTCCACGCTTCTCCCCGCGATCATGTCACCCCTCTGCTATATCACCTCCATTGGCTACCACTTGACTACCGGATATCTTTCAAAGTTCTCACCCTAACTCACAAAGCCATCTATCACTCAATACCTGCTTATCTTTCGGATCTACTGACTTATCATACCCCTTCACGCAGTCTTCGATCCATACACATCAACCGTCTTCATCTTCCAGCACCTTCCAAAGCTCATTTGCAATCCACCAGGAAATCGGCCTTTTATTATTTAGCACCCTCTCTCTGGAACTCTCTCCCCACCAACCTCCGTACAGAAGAATCCTATCCCAAATTCCGCTCCCTTCTTAAAACTCACTTTTTCTCTCTAGCTTTTCCCTTCTAACTCTCCTTTCCTCTGTTTTCTTGGCTGCAATCTGGATACCTTTTCTGCCCCCTTTTCTCTCCCCTCTATCATATATTGTAATTTTTATCTTTCTAACTATTGATTTTATATTGTAAACCGCCTCAATGTTACGGGAGGCGGTATATTAAATGCGAAATAAACAATAAATAAACAATAAACAATAGAGAGAAAGAGAGAAGGTGAGACAGACCAGTGGGTCAGGGTGAGAGGACAGAGGCTGCTGAAGCCAAGATGGGGGGCACAGAGAGAGAGAGAAAAGATGGGTGGGATCAGCAGGGCCAGCCCAAGGGCTTCTGCTGCCCCAGGAAGAAACCCCAGCTGCCCCCCCCCCCCACTACTGCCGATTCTGTCTTGGGGGAGGCGGGTGGTGGCAGTGACAGTATTTTAAAAGTGGTGGCTTTGTTGTCTGCAGTAGGCCATGTGCTTCAGCACACGTGGCCTGTCACTTCTGACCCCCCCCCCCCAACACTAAGTTGCATCGGAGGGATATCAGAAGTGGTAGGTCATGTGTGCTGAAGCAAATGGCCTGCCACAGGCAACAAAGTGACAGCACAAAGGCCTAGCTCATCTAGTGGATGGGCTAGCCCTGGGAATCAGAGTAGGAACGATTGAAAAGAGACTGGTTTGGGGACTAAGCGAGAATGAAAGAGGTATGGGAGGGGCCAAATTTGAAATGATTGGGAAAGAGAGAGAGAGACTAGTAAAACCAGGCTAGGTGGATTGAGAGAGAGGGGAGAGAGAGACAGGTGGGGCCAGCTGGCCAGGGTGGGGGAACTGAGAGAAAAGGAGATTGGTGAGGCCAGAGGCAAGATGAGAGTTTGTACATTGTGTGAGAAAGTAATTGGTGGGGATGAGGAAGAGGTTAAGAGAGTTGTAACACCCCACCTCCCCCAAGAAATGGCAAAATGGACCCCCCCTCTAAGGAGATAATATTCACTACTGTGAATTCTGATTTCTTGAGTTTTCATGTGTGAAAGGTTGATCATTTCTGCCTTTCTTAGTTGATTTTCCTTGAAGAGGCCTTGTCAACAGGAGCCTCAGACTGTGAGCAGGAACAGCGGATGACAAAACACAGAGGAAATAGAGATTTACTTTGAACTCTGTCTGGTTCTTTTGCTCCCAATAAAACTGTTAAAATAAGCACTGACTTATCTGATCTAGAAATCTATAAGACTTTGCACCTACCCATAACCTTTAATAAATGTATTGGTGAATCAGAAAGCTCTGCTCTGTATGCTGTTCCTGTGAGCATCTTGACTACTGTGTTCAGTGAGCCAAAAGGACATTCTCACAACACCACAGTCGAAGGTCCTACTGATAGATACCTGCTTACAGTTGTAGTCAACATTATTGGCACCCTTGCATTTTAGATATGTTGGGGTCTATTTTGAGGCACTCGCTATTCGTCCCCCTTCCCCGTCCCCGACTGCTCCCCGTATGAACAGGGAATTTGCACAGGGAAGCTAGATGGGGACGGGAAAGGGGTGGCACGGAGGCAGAAATGGAGCGGGCAGTGGGCAATCTGCGGTCCAGGATGTACAGGGCTGATTCTGTTGTTTCCCTGTACGTCCAGGACCGGCAGAGTAGACAGGGAACTTATTCCATCTCTGAGGTGGAATAAGTTCCCCTAGACGGCAGGGGACGGCAGGCCCCGGGGCGCATCAAAGGGGCAAAGGAGATTCCCTGCAGCCCGACCCTGGCCTTCGGAGGCCAGATCGGGGATCGGGCTGTGGGGAATGAAATAAGTCAGCAACGGCCAAGGATCCTGTATCCTGAATGGAGCCGCTGTGCCATGGCAACCAGATGCCAAATGGCGCCGCGGCTCCATTCAGCCTTAACTGAATTAGCTGGGCAGGTGCCTGTACGTGCAGACCGACCGGAATCAAGTCCAGGCCTGCACGTACAGGCTTAGATAGGATTCTGATCCCGCGGGGGCTAGATGTGCCCCTTGGGATCAAAATCCCGACTACCTCTGTGCGTCCAGTTCCGACCGGACACACAGAGGCCGGGGCGTCCAAGTCAGAATAGGCCTCATTGTATACAATATTTTGAGAAATATTTGTAAATATTCCAACTGTATGTCATCATAATATTTTAATAGTATGTCCAAAGATATACAAAAAAAAGATGTCTGTGTAATTTAGACATAGTAATTTCTGAGAAAAAAAAACCAAAATATGACCTGGATAGGATTAATGGCACTCTTCATTAATATTTGGTTGTACAACCCTTGGCAGTGATGACAGCCTCTAAACATTTTTTGTAGTCATCTATACATTTTATACATCTGTCTGCTGGTAGTTTCTCCCACTCTTCAACTACGATTTGTTCCAGCTCATGAATGTTTCCAGGATACCTTTTAACTATGGCAAATTTCAGCTCTTTTCAACCATTCTTGATTAGATTGAGATCAGGACTCATTGCTGGCTACTATAAAACAGTCCATTTGTTCCTTTTTAACCATTCTTTTGTACTTCTGGATGTATGTTTTGGGTCATTGTCCTGCTGGAGGATCCAGGGCCTTCGACCCAAATCTAGCTTTTTGATACTAGATAATCCTTTCACTCCAAAATACTTGGTAGTCCTCTGACTTCATGATTCCTCCAGGTCTCCAGTTCCTCAGGGAGCAAAACAGCCCCACAACATTATGGAGCCTTCTCCATATTTAACTATAGGAAGGGCATTTTGTTCCTTATAGGCTTAATTTCTTTGCCTGTAAATATATTGCTGGTCTGCATAGCCAAGGAGCTCAAGTTTGGTTTCATCTGTCTACAGAACATTTTCCCAGAAGGATTGTGGTTTCTCAAGGTGGGTTTGGGCAAAGATCAGGCATGCCCTTTTATGTCTATCTTTGAGCAGTGGGGTCCTCCTTGGCCTTTGCCCATAAAGTCCTTCTTTGTTTAGTGTGTGGCAAATGGTGCAGGTTGACACCACCACTTCAGATTGCTCCAGTCAACCTTAAGCTCTTTGGATGTTGTATGTGGTGTTTTCCCAATTCACACTAACCTTCAAAGACTTCTTGGATTAATTTTCCTCTTCCCACCATGCCCTAGGAGGTTCTTGATAGTTCCATGAGCAAAAGATTTATTAATAATATTGCGAACTGTAGATACAGGCATCCCAAGGTCTTTGGAAATGGCCTTGTACCCCTTTGAAGTTTGATGTTTGGTAATAATGGCTTTTCTGCTGGTCTCAGGCAGTTCTCTTGTCTTCACCATTGTGAAAATGGAACAGGGAATGAATGTGGCCATTTTAAACATTAGAGCCATCATTCATTGGTTGATTCAAGTCATATGAGTACTAACAATTTGATCACAGGTGCGTCTAATTTTATTTCAATGGGAATGTGGTTGTTCTGTTCAAACTGATTTGAATTGTTTATAAGGGTGCCAATAATCATGTCCTATCCTAACCCAAAAACCCAAAAGTGTTTCCCACAAATTCACTATAACCATTCATAAGAGAAACCCTAATCTAATAAATTTTAGTTGGAACGTACACCATGAAGATTACACACTTTCTTCTCGCAGTGTAATGTTCCTTTTTTTTCTTTTTAAAAGGGGACACAACCCCTACAAGGACTAGGGAGACAAGGACCCCTTAGTACACACCGGTACATTTATTCTTTCAAGCTTGGCTGTTTTTAGAAATCAAGAAAAGTCACTTAGCTGATCGAAGAAGATCTCTGCTATGGAGAATCGATTTGCTGAAAAAATTTCCAATTTTAAAGGGAGAAAGCAAAACCTACTCCCATTACCGATCACATGACAAAACGCCAACACTTCAGCTCCAACCGTTCTCCCACGGTTGTTTCTCTCCCGCAGACTTTCCAAACTTTCAGAGACATCTGTGAAAAGCAACTACATTGTGATGATATCATAAACTAGTAACCCAACGTTGTGTTTCAAGCCATAGATCCTCTTGGCTCTTCTTCATACTTCGTTGCTTCTAATCAAAACCCGGAACACAGAGGTCTTTAAATTCCATGCCTTGATCACCTGACCAGTCCAGAATCAATGAAAACCACCAAAAAGTAAGAACTCCCTGGCCCGGGGATTTACAAAATACTCCACCAATCCAGAGAGGAATTTAAGCCCACAGGTGACACTGTATCTAAAGTATAAATCCAAAACTGTTTGCGGTAACGTAAAGCAGAATCAAGATCGCTTCCTCTAACCTTCATAGGTACATGGTCCAAAACTCTCCATCACAAATCAGCAAATTGATGTTAATATTCCTGACAATGGGCAACCATCAGAGCTGACATTACTCCTGTGGTTATACGGGAACGATTTTCTAACAACTGTCTCTTCATAGTTCTAGAAGTCTTGCCAATGTGCAAGACTTCTAGAACTATGAAGAGACGGTTGTTAGAACATCGTTCCCATATAGAAAAAAGTGTGTAATCTTCATGGTGTACGTTCCAACAAAAACTTATTAGATTAGGGTTTCTCTTATGAATGGTTATAATAATCATGTCCTGGCAATGTCCCAGTTTTTATAAAATTTCCTTTTTTTAATTGTTCTTGTTTTATTTGATTCTTTTATCATGGGACAGACACAGTGGATCCCTTTACAGCAACAGGATAAAATCAAAATAAACTGAACCATCTAATTTCTCAACAAATAGGGGTGTCCTACATGGAGTGGTGGGGTCACCCCTAAACAGGGACGTGGGGAGGGTGGCGGAGCGGCGGGTGCACCTACTCTTGCCGTCATGCTGGGCAGACTGGATGGACCGTGCTGGTCTTTATCTGCCGTCATTTACTATGTTACTAGGTTTATATGGCAAATATACGAGTGTGCATGTATAGTCCAAAGCCATTTCACTGGACACTTTTTTTAGGAGATATTGGACATTAAGGGGTTGAGCTGCAAGGGTGCCAATAATGTTGACCACAACTTTATTTATTTATTTATTTATTTATTTATTTAATAGTTTCTTCTATACCGCCCCTTCCAGAGATCAAGGGCGGTTTACATTGAACAGTTAACAAATTTCGTATACTAGTGTATACTTTACATGGAACATTGTATTAACTATATGGAACATGGTTTTAACTATATACAGGTAGTACTGCATAAAACATAACGGAACTTAATTACAAAACATAACGGAACTTAGGGGCATGTTTACTAAACATTCCTAACGTGCGGGGCCGCGCTAGTGTGCCTGTGCCATATAAGGAGTGGGCGGTTCAGGCAGAAAATAGAAAAAAAACGGTAGTAAGCAACCGGACGTGTGTGCGTCGCGCTAATGTGCGGGGGTCGACATTAGCGCGTGGAAAGGCAAAGTGGCGCGCTGCTGAGTATACAAAACAACAGAGCCGTGGTACAACGGTGAAGACACTGACCAATGGTACAGGGGGCCATGGGTTCAATCCCCCAGTGTGCGCAACGACAAAGGTCAGCTGAGGCAGTAACTGTAATGATTAACATTGTTTTAGGAGGCAAATTAATTTGGAACGGCATAAGGCGGCGCACAGTTATTTTTGGGCGGCAGAAGGCGGCGCACAGTGCTTTTTGGGCGGCATAAGGCGGCGCACAGTTATTTTTGGGCAGCAGAAGGCGGCGCACTGGTCCCCTTGGGCGGCAGAAGGCGGCGCGCTGATAGGCACAAGGCGGCGCGCTGATGCACAAGCACAGGAACAGAGCCACAGCACAATGGTTAAAACACTGACCAATGGTGCAGGGATCAGGGGTTCAACTCCTCACAATGCCCAGTGCAAAATGCCTGCTGAGGCAGTATGTATGTTGAGGAGTGCTGTAGGAGGCTGTATAATTATATTTTGTTATCACTACTAGCAAACGCACTCTCCCAGCATGTTAACATACGGCGGCCCATAAGGCACATGTTACAGTGCACTGTTCGCCAAGGCACCCTTGAATGACCCCTATAGGGCAGCATGTATGTTGCGACACAGGATAATGTATAGTGCAACCCTATAGGGATGGCAACCATAAGGTGGCCTACAGGGCGCCCTATGAAGCACCCTCAGAGGCACCTAATGGGTATAGTAAGCTGAGGGTGGTCTTGCCGGCATAGACATATGTACAGTAAATAAAAATACAGCTGTGGACAGCCCTACCAAAGGGCCCCACTGTGGGTTTGAACCCATGACCTCTGGCTGCACAGGCAGTGATGTAACCATTGCGCTACAGCTCCATAGCTGTAAGCAGGCCCCTGGCTGGCTGCAGATAGCCTACACGTCACCGCACAGACAGTCTGCTGGTGTCAACAGGATAGGGTTAGGCCACCCGTACCCATGATGCACTGCACATGCAAATTAGCTGTCCGCAGATGGACACAAGATGGGGAATGCACCCCTACAGCACCTCGGACCTGTTGGGGGAAGTGACCGGGTGCACCCACACAGCACCTTGGCCTAGTATGGGGCACTGACCGGGTGTTTTACTGGCACAGAGTAGCCACACACCGTTACATCGTGCGGGTACTGTGCTCACCCTGAGTGTGCAATGAGGTGGCCAGGACCAGGTCAACAACACCTGCCATGGCTGATGGAGGCCAAGCGGGCGTTCCAAAGCAGTGTTAATTTGTAAGATAGCTAGTTTCTGCACAAACACCATGGATATCCCTGTCCACCGCCATCAGGCACACACCCCCCCCCCTGTGGCAAACATGGTCTCCATCAAGGGATCCACACTCTACCTCCCTGCAAAGGTGGCAGTAGAGGGCAACATCAACCCCAGTCCTGCTGAGGAACACCACCCCCCCCCAGGCAGGCAGCTCCATACACAGCCATAACACAATAGCAGACAGACATAAGCCCAGGGTATGGTAAGCTGCACTCCACCACCAGATATTCCCTTGCAGCAAGCCAACAGCCACTGCACCCTGCAAGCCATTTACCAGCTACAAACAGTCTGCTGGTTAGTCCATAGTGCATGTTCCCAATGGAGATGCATGCACCCAGAACTGGGCTGTCTGCATACACAGCAAGCAGATAGATCAGTGACTGGGCCCCAAAGAGAAACCCATATCTATCACATGAGAGAACTACTATACAGCACCATGGGGGGCAGGGGCGGCCCAAGGGGGGTGCGGGGCCATGTGCGGAGACTCGGTGCGGGGCCTCATTTGCATAAGTGGCCTTATTTGCATAAATATTTGCATAATGTTACCATACACTAACTTTTAGTAAACATGTCTCTTAATGAGTGTATGGATAAAGAAAGACTAAAAGATTTCTATATTACTATAATCCAGTGCCAACCGCCAGGCACATTAGGAACTACTACAAACGCTGCCCATTTAGAACCCATAGCAAACCCGCCGTTTCCTGACAGCATTACCAGGACTCACAAAGTACCATACTCTACCTATCAAAAGGCAACACTGCAAATATTAAACCAGTACATTTCAGAGAATACTGGGGAAAGAGAACAAGTGGCAATGTCAAATAGGAATTACATAAATAGAATACCTCAGCTCAGTTACACATGCAGAACATAGACCATCACCAAACAAGGAATCACAATTTAGAAAGAGGAAGGCAAATTAAACTGGGAACCCCAAAAGCCAAACTTGGAATGTACAACAACACTGTAGAAATAAAACTATAAATTAATTTCCTCTTGTACCAAACAAAGCGCAGACGTTAATGATGCACATTTCCCAGAGCTTTCATATTCCAGTTAATAAATTCAAAATAAAGAGATATCTTTCTACCTTTTGTGCATTTTTTTCAGTTGCAATTGCTCCAGCCACTTTCTTCTGGTTTCTTCATGTTTTCTGCTAACTGTCCATCATCTGCTGTCCATTTGTTCTTTCTTCTCTCTTCTAGTTTTTTTTTCCATTCTCTCTCTCTACATCTGCTTTAACATACTAATCTTTCTCCTTTTGCTCTTTCCTCATTCCTATTTCATCCACACAAATTTTACCCCTCCATCCTCAATCCCCACTTACTCTCCCAATACCCGGCCAATTGTAGATTTTTCATCCCTCCCACACAAAATATTTTTCCCCTCTCCATTTTACTCTCCCAGCCCCATCCCATTCTAATCCTCCCCCAACATCAGCTCCCTTCTAGTTCCAGTCTCACCCAGCATCCATTCCCTTCTAGTCCCTGCATCAGCCCATTTCCAGTCCTAGCTCCCCATCAACCCATTTCCAGTCCTAGCTCCCCCATCCATTTTCAGTCTGAGTCCCTTCATCAGCTCATTTCCAATCCTAGCCCCCATCAGCCCATTTCTAGTCATTTCCTAGCCCCACCATCAGCCCATGTCAAATCCTAGCTCCCCTCCACTCAGCCCAATTCCAGTCCAAGCCCCCCATGAGCCTACTTCCAGTTCTAGCCCCTCCATGAGTCCATTTCAATTCAAGCCCCCACCACAGCCCATTTCCAATCTTAGCTCCCCCAACAGCCCATTTCCAGTCCTATCCTAGCTGCTCCATCAGCCCATTTTCAGTCCTAGCTCCCTTCCCTCACAGCCCATTTCCATTCCAAGCTCCCTCCCCATCAGCTATTTGCAGTTCAAGCCTCCCCTTCCACTCAGCCCATTTCCAGTCATAGCAACCCCCCAACCCATTACCAGTCCTAGCCCCCCATCAACCCACTTCCAGTCCTAACCCCCCATCACTCCATTTTCAGTTTAAGCCCCCCTATAACCCATTACCAGTCCTAACCCCCCATCAGCCCACTTCCCGTCTTAACCCCATCAGCCCATTTCCAGTCAGCCCCCCATAGCTCATTGCCAGTCCTAACCCCCCCATCAGCCCACAGCCCATTACCAGTCCTAACCACATCAGTCCACCTCAAATCCTAACCCCTCCCCATCAGCCCATTTCCTGTCCTAGCCCCCCATAGCCCATTATCAGTCCTAACCCCCCCATAGCCCATTAGCAGTCCTAACCCCCCATCACCTCATTTCCAGACAGCCCCCATCAGCCCACAGCTCATTACCATCTTAACCCCCCCAGCAGCCCACAGCCCATTAATTCCTAACCCCTCCCCATCAGCCCATTTCCTGTCCTAGCCCCCCCCATAGCCCATTATCAGTCCTAACCCCCCATAGCCCCATTTCCAGACAGCCCCCAGCCCATTGCCAGTCTTAACCCCCCCCAGCCCAGCCCAGCCCAGCCCAGTGCCAGTCTTAACCCCCCCCAGCCCAGCCCAGCCCAGCCCAGCCCATTGCAGTCTTAACCCCCCCCCCGCCCAGCCCAGCCCAGCCCAGCCCATTGCCAGTCTTAACCCCCCCCCAGCCCAGCCCAGCCCATTGCAGTCTTAACCCCCCCCCCGCCCAGCCCAGCCCAGCCCAGCCCATTGCCAGTCTTAACCCCCCCCCCCCCCCAGCCCAGCCCAGCCCCATTGCCAGTCTTAACCCCCCCCCCCGCCCAGCCCAGCCCAGCCCAGTCTTAACCCCCCCCCAGCCAGCCCAGCCCATTGCAGTCTTAACCCCCCCCCAGCCCAGCCCAGCCCAGCCCAGCCCATTGCCAGTCTTAACCCCCCCCCCCCCCCCAGCCCAGCCCAGCCCAGCCCATTGCCAGTCTTAACCCCCCCCCCAGCCCAGCCCAGCCCAGCCCAGCCCAGCCCATTGCCAGTCTTAACCCCCCCCCCCCCCCCAGCCAGCCAGCCACCCCCCCCCGCCCAGCCCAGCCCAGCCCAGCCCAGCCCATTGCCAGTCTTAACCCCCCCCCCCAGCCCAGCCCAGCCAGTCTTAACCCCCCCAGCCCAGCGCCAGTCTTAACCCCCCCCCCCAGCCCAGCCCAGCCCAGCCCATTGCCAGTCTTAACCCCCCCAGCCCAGCCCAGCCCAGCCCATTGCCAGTCTTAACCCCCCCAGCCCAGCCCAGCCCAGACCAGCACCAGTCTTAACCCCCCCCAGCCCAGCCCAGCCCAGCCCAGCACCAGTCTTAACCCCCCCCCCCCCAGCCCAGCCCAGCCCAGCACCAGTCTTAACCCCCCCCCCCAGCCCAGCCAGCCCAGCCCCGCCCATTGCCAGTCTTAACCCCGCCCAGCCCATCCCAGCCCTTTGCCATTCTTAACTCCACCCCCCCAGCCCAGCCCATCCCAGCCCATCCCAGCCCATTACCACTCTTAACCCCCCCCCAGCCCAGCCCAGCCCATTGCCAGTCTTAACCCCCCCCCAGCCCAGCCCAGCCCAGCCCAGCGCCAGTCGTAACCCCCCTCCTTGCCAGTCTTAACCTCCCCCAGCCCCCCATAGCCCATCAGCACTCCTAACCCCCCCGCCCATCAGCACTCCTAACCCCCCAGCCCCATCCTAGCCCATCTGCAGTCCTAACCCCCCCAGCCCATCAGCATTCCTACCCCCCCAGCCCCCCCCATCGCCAATCAGAATTCCTAACCCCCCAGCCCATCAGCAATCCTAACCCCCCCCAGCCCCCCGCCCATCAGCATTCCTAAGCCCCCAGCCCAGTCCAGCCGAGGGAATTTTTTTTCTTTTTAAAGCTGTCTTCTCCGCTGCCGGGGCCGCCGCGGCAGAATCGAGTGTGCCGCGGGGCCCCCCCTGCCCAGCACAGCCTGCCCTCCCCTCTATCCGTTCTCTCGTTCAGCTCACAGTCACCCCGCGCCGGCTTTCAGAGCGCGAAGAGACTAGTTTCCCTTTCGCAGCTCGGTTAAGCCCGCGGGGGCTGATGGGAACTTCCCATCAGCCCCCGCGGGCTCAACAGAGCAGCGAGGGAGAAACTCTTCCCTCGCGCTCTGAAAGCCGGCGCGGGGTGACTGTGAGCTGAACGAGAGAACGGATAGAGGGGGAGGGCAGGCTGTGCTGGGCAGGGGGGGCCCCGCGGCACACTCGATTCTGCCGCGGCGGCCCCGGCAGCGGAGAAGACAGTTTTGTTTTGTTTTTTAATTTTACTTTAGTAGGATCAGAATGTTTTTTGCGCGGGGCCCTGTGCAAAAAACATTCTCGCTCAATGGACGGGCCGGCCCTGATGGGGGGGCCTAGCCATGCTGTGGTCACTGCACAGTCAGGGTGAGCGTGATCCCCCAGAAGGACATGCTTTGGCCACCCTGTCTGTGTAGGTGGTGGCCGGACACTACAATATCCCAGCCAATGTCCCTGCCAGGGCCCTATGCCCAGTGCAGATGCATCCTGGCCACGTCACCCTGCCCTGGCTATACCCATGGTACCTTGCACCTCATTATGCACATTGACTGGCCAATACTGGCAACAGTGCTGGCAGTGCGGGCTGTTGAAGGGGCTTGCAGCCAACACCCACTGTATAGACAGACACACACTTCCACACCTCTGCCATCATGGTGCTACGATTGAGGGGGTAAGTAGCCTTGCCCACCAAACCGGTCCTGAGCACGGCAAGGCATGGATATGGTACGCATTACAGCTGGTGGTCACTCCCCAGGGTGGTAAGCACCGTCAGAGGCCAGGGCTGGAGCATGCCCCGCAAACACCTAACAGATTGTTTGGATGGGGTCAACTAGCAGTATGTACGTAACGTATGGATAACTGCCTGCCTGTGCTCCTAGCAAACGTCTCCGAGCTGTGTACCGTATACCTCAGGTGTAGGGTGACAGTGGTAAGTTATGCAAGTGCTCGTTGTGGGTGCTGCATGCACGGTCCAATGTTCTGCCTTTCCAGGAGACATTGGCCAATGGGGCCTGTGGGTGTGGGTGTGTCTGCCCTTGATGGCTGCTGCTTTACGGCACAGATTCCCAAATCCAGTCCAGGTTTGCATCACACTGTTCGGGTTTTCCTGCTATCCCTCATGAATATGCATGGGCTACATCTACATGCCATGGGGGTGGTGCATAGATATACAGCACAGGCATTTGTATGAGTGTCAGCATGGAACCTGACTGGTGTGTGGCCCACCAGGACTGCATTTGGGTGATTCTGCTCTAGGTACTGCCCCTGTTCATGGTGTCTGTGCTCAGTGGGGTAAAAGATAGATGTCTTACCATTGCATATGTCCCCGCCATGAAAGGTGTGTCCTTACTATCACTGTTTAGTTGTGGGAAAAATATGTGGGCAGGATTGGCAGTAGCCCCAGCTGGGCTTTGAACCTGTGACCTTCTGTTCTTGTATGCACTGTCTGTGTGCACTGCACCACTGTGTAGCCACAGATTGGTTGGATTCCCTGGACTGTCCATGACTGTGGATCCGGCAGGACCTGTCTGTTGCAGTGGACTGTGCCAGCCTGCACATGGCTAGGCCTCTGTCTTCTGTGGTTAGCAGCCACTGCCCCCTGCACCACATGTACTTGTCCGCCAACATGCTGGCATGACCTTCTCTCAGAAAAAGCAGTTGACCTGATTGCAATGTGGCAGTATGGGACTGCATTTGGGGGACTTGGCTGTAGGTAATGCCCATTGTTGTGGGGTGTGTGCGGTGTTGGGTAAAATATGGGTGTTTTCCCCATGCATACAGGGGTGTCTGCGCTATCTTTATTTAGTGGTGGGTAAAATATAGGGACTGGGCTGGCAGGTGCCCCAGCTGGGTTTTGAACCTCTGCCCTCTGGTCCTAGAGGTAATAACTCTGTCCGCTGTACCACACTTTGGCCACAGAGACAGTGCAGCCCCTGGAGGCAGTAAGCCTGGCAGGATGGAATCACAAACCCTGCTCTACGCAATTCTACTGTGGGCATATGCACCCTGTCTGGTGACAAACGTGCACATAAACCCCGGAAATGACCACGGGAAATGTGGGACAAAATATCACCACGCTGGGCAACAGTGATATTAATGGGCAACCATAGCAAACACTCCCAGGAAGGCTCCATAACGTGGAAATGGTTTTTGGAAGAGTCTCCTCTCAGTAGACCCTTCCAAACTTCATTTCTTTTTTCTGGAGCTTTGCTGGGTGTGATTTCTGTATTTGCCCATCACTATAACTGTTCCCCAGCTGAATTACTTTTTGTAATAGTTCTGTTGTGGTCATTTTCTATTTTTATTTTCACTTTTGTGCTGTGCACATGTATCACACTGCTCACGTTTTGCTGGTTTCCCCGGTTTTCCTGTACATTGCTGACGGAAATGGTTTCTCTTCCCTTTAAATGCTTTCTACCGCGAGTGTTTCACTCGCAGTAGTTTTTACATGCAAATTCGGGCCCGCTACTGTGCGGGGAGCCTCTCCCCTCCCACTCTCCACCCATTGACCCCGTCCCTCTGCCCCTCCGGAGCCTTCCTCCGCCCTCCTTTCGCCGTTCCACGCCTCTATCGGACATTTGCGGTCCCGCACTTGTACGGTGCCCGTTAGTGTGCCGCGCACCTTTGCGGGGATGACACGCACGTGTGCGGGGCGTTTAAACGCGTTTATTAGCGTTTCAGTGCCGCGTTTCCGTGCGCTCTTTTGCGGCGCGCACATTTGCGGATTTTAGTAAACATCCCCCTTAATTACAAAAGGTTATTTACAAGAACAGTAATAACAACAGATTGGATAAGACTTTTGTGTGTTGGGTAAAGTATGTAAGTAATGTAATGGAAGGTTTTCTTGTATTAGTCGTTTGTCCTATCTTGGGTGCTGTGGATGTGTTTCTGTGATTGTTGGGGAGAGGTTCTCTGTTGATAGGGGATTTCAAAATGGTTTGTGAAAAGGTAGGTTTTAAGTTCTTTTTTGAATTGATAAAAGTCTTTTATCATGCAAATGGTTAGTGGGAGATCATTCCAGAGCACTTTATCTGAGCACCTGAGATAAAGATCTGATTTCAGCTGCATTTAATGGTAGGGCTCCATTAGGTTGGCATGGAGAATGGGACATTAGTAGCCTACCACAAGATCCCTAAATTAGGACACAGGTTCTCTAAACTAGGTGACCTCACTTCCTGGTTACTAGATGCATGTCTGTATCAAAAAATCACAAAATACTGGAAGAATGGCCCCTGAGGGTCAGCAGTGAGGTACACTGTCAGTTGCATATTGGATCTCAGTACTGGAATAGCAGGGACTGCTACAGAGCCAAATGGAGGTACACCAGAGCTGTGTATGTATGCATAGTACAAGCAAAATATAAATTAAAAAGGTTGTAAAAGGAGCTTGCTTAAATGTAAGGGGTGCAGCATCCTATACCAGCTTCTTTGTGAAACACTAGGGGGTGGGGAGAGGTAGAGAAAATATTCTGTCCATAGGAAACAAAACTCACTTTGCTTGTGCTTTGACCGGGCTCCAGGTAAATAAAACGAGTCAGAGCCAGCACCTGTCACCTGTCTCATTAAATCCCCTCAAGTAGGCCAGCATGATGCTCTGGGGCATCTCTGGTGGGATTCCTGTTAACATCACTTGTCAGAGCAGTCTTGCTACTGAGCACCACTGCCCCTCAGCTAGGAGCTAATCAGTCATTTGCTTCTATAGGCTTCCAGCTTAGCTGGAGGAAATTGAAACACATGGTGATGCCTTGCTTAAATATTTCATCCGATTTCCTATGTGCAAATAAAGGTCAACAAACAAGTTGTCGGTGATATCTTTTTACTGGACTAATTTAATGTATCTTTGACAAGCTTTTGAGAGTTATTCTCTCTTTATCCGGTTTCCTAACGACAGCTCTCCTCCACTGACTCCCTTCCCTCAGCAGAACTGTGGCTACGTGTGTGAAACTTTAAGACCTCAATTTAGTTCACTCACATCATTAACCCAATGGTGGGAAGAATATGAGAACAGCAGATAGCAGACTGTCCAGGTCCATAACTCTGCGCTGCAACAGCTACACTTCACCATCACAGTAATCTGAGGAATGGCACCAGCTTTTAAGTTCACTATATGAATTCTCATGCAGTCTACAAATAATGAAAAGCTTTATAAGTACCGCAGCCTAAAAGCCGAATGTTTCTCTATTAAAGAGGGCAACATGACTCTGACACTTGCAGAGTTGGCAAATCTCAGGCATTAGGAGTGTGTTACACTCATTAGAAGACTGACAGTCTCAGACTCTTTGATCCCCTCCTCTCAAGCATTAGAGCCTCAGTGCCAGTGCACTGATCCTGATCACTAGTTTCATGAGAGACAAGTGCAAAGAAAGGTCAACAAACAAGTTTAAGATGATAACTTTTTATTGGACTAACAATATATTTTTGACAAGCTTTCGAGAGCTATACTCTCTTCATCAGATCTATTGTATGAAAGGACAATGCAGTTGGGGTTTAAGTACACTCATTTAGACTCAGTGTTGTCTGAATATCTTATTCATGCTCCTCTCTTATCAAATGTTTTCCTTTCATGTATGTTCTTGAAGTTTCTTTTTAGGACTTTGATTGTGAGGTCATTAAGGGAGTGGCTTTCCTTTGAGAAGTGCTCACCTACTGGGCTGATGTTTTGTATTTTTTTATAAGTTTATGGTGTGTCTGTGAAGGTTAAAGTGTGTCCTCGGTTTTTGGCTTGTTTCTTCAGTATAGCATCCCTTTTCACATCTTTTGTACTGAATCATATATACTACTTTTACACAGGAGCATGAATGGAATATGCAGACAACCCAGAATCTAGATGAGTAACTGCATTTTCTATTCAGAGACCTGATGAACAGAGTATAACTCTCAAAAGCTTGTCAAAATATATTGTTAGTGCAATAAAAAAGGTATCATCTAAACTTATTTGTTGAGCTTTATTTGCACATATCCAAGCGGACTAACACAGCAACTACAATTTTCTGCAATGGCCCGATCGGAGCTCAAGCAGGGAGTGGAAAGGTAAGCTCCGCCCTGCTCCCCACTGGACGCCAATCAGACCGGCAGAGGCTGCCCTTTAAATCCCGGCGTGCTCAGGCACACCTGCGCCTGAGGGCCTTGCCAGAGGGCCCTTTGGCGTGGCCCTTAGGAGTGAACCGAGGAAGACTACAAACACCTCACGGAGCAGGAAGATCTCTGCAAAGCAATTGCCCATTCAAAGCCTGCAGAATCGTCATTGTCAACATGAGGGATTTATTGCCTGGACATCCAACCATGATTACCCGTAAGTCTCAGTAACACTGTTAATTGACTATGGTATGTACTTAAAGACTACTATTGTGGATCAAACACTATTAAAAATCTCACACACTACAAGTCAGAAACTCTATCCATCCCCTCCAGCTTCACCAAATCCTGTACTTAGCAAGCTTGATCAAGTGACTATTGAAATAACCGGGGACATCTAACGTGCCTCATACTATGCACTGTACATTCCATCACATGAAGGAAAGCAACTAAGTTGAATCACTGCCCTACTCCAACATTCTACCTCTCTTACATACACTACTCCACCTGTCTTGTACCTCTGTGAAACCCCTATGCTGTTAAATTAAGATAACTAACTAGTCCATTCTACAAAACAGTACATAATCAGATCTCACCTCCAACCTTAATAATATACTTCTAAGCTATTTTCTACTATCCATTCCTTGGAAACAATGTGCAAAGATCTGAACATGGCTGCCCTGTACAAACTCTACTACTCTCTTCTTTGCATCACACTATTATCCATCTTCAATCGGATCTCATGCCTAATGGAATCTTTTGACTTTATCCATATCATTCACCGAGATGACAGTCTGAGATTAAGATGTACTCCTCAAAGGATAAGAAACAGAGCCCATTCCCCTCTAATCCAAATATCTCTCATAGACTCAACCACCCCTATGCAGCCTACCAGAATAGCTAATAATCACAAACCCCTGCAATGCCTTCTCATTATTGCACACTCTGCAAGAAACAAGATCCAAATCCTATCTGACTTGTCTACCAGACCATGACCTGGACATCATGTGTGTAATTGAATCATAGCTCTCAGAAACAGATTCTATCCTTGTTAACCAACTAAAAAAATCCAAACTATGATATGTTCAGCTGCCCGAGAACCAGTCGCAGAGGAGGTAGAGTATTCATACTTTCAAAAAAGAGCCTGTTGTTTAACATGTTGCTCACAACAAACACAGAAGGAATGGATTTTGCAGTGCTCCTTAAACTGATCTGTACCCACACAAATCCTAATTGCCCTTTGAGTCTCTTGGGTGATCTAAACCTATCCTCTGTACCACAGAAGCAAGCCAAAGCTTTTACCAATGCTATGGAGTCCTTAAACCTCACTCAAATAGTATGCAGTCCCATGCATAATAAAGGCAATACCCTCAAATTAATCTTTGTCCCTTCTCAGTTCCTGGTGAGATCCATCTTCTCTAGTATCCAAATTATACAAGTACCATGGTCTGACTACTACACTGCCTCCTTTCAACTCCCTCACTTGATGCCACCATATTCCAAGGCCACTAACAGCTCAACCTACTGCCACTTTAAACAATTTGACAAGCCATCCTTCATTGATATTGTTATCCTGTTGCTGGAGAGCAACCTGAATGATCTGGATCTATTGCTAACACTTGGTTCAATGCCATCAATGCAACTGCCTCTGCCCACCCTCACCACCCTACTGGTGTCCACCATCAGAATCATATGCTATTAATAGGCCTCTACACCGTGACTGTAAGGTGACTGCTGAGACTAGGACACTGTCTACAAAATAATTTTCTTGTTACTATGAAGGGTATGCTGGTACTAGGCCACTGTCTGCAATATAACTACTTGTTACTGTGAAGTGTAGGCTGGTACTAGGCCACGGTCTGCAATATAACTACTTGGGACTGTGAAGTGTATGCTGGTACTAGGCCAATGTCTGCAATATAACTATTTGTTACTGTGAAGGGTATGCTGGTACTAGGCCACTATCTGTGAAATAATTTCTTGTTACTGTGAAGCGACTGAGGATACTAGGCCACAGACTGCAAAATATCACTTGTTACTGTTCAGTGCCTGATGTTACCAGCCCACTGTCTGCAAATTTCTACCTGTTACTGTGAAGTGACTGCTGATACTGTAGCTTCCAGGTCTAGGGCCGTTACAACCCTCCACCAACCTGCTGAAAAATGGAACCCCTCAACTTTTTTATAAGCATATGTCTGCTCACACTGGTTCCCGCCTACGCCTTCAACTCAAACTTGTACTACTCTCTACCACACATATGCAGTCCAATCTACCTTCTCTACCCCATACAAACGCCTCCACTACCTCCACTCACCCCTTACTACATTACCATCAATGGACCAACGCTCACACTTTCTCCGAGGCTCCCTGTGACCAGGAATAGTAGAGCACAGAGGCACCGCAAACATAAATCAATAAGGCCGCATGTAAACAAACCCGTTCCAACCCAGACCATACACAATCAGTCTCCAAAAACACCGCATGATCCATGTAACATCATCCTAATCAATGCCAGATCAATCAGGAACAAGACCCACGTCATCTACGACATCATCAATGATGAACAGCCGGACATCCTCTGTATAACGGGAACATGGATCACGGAAACCGACTCAGCAATATTAAACCAGATAAACAAACCCGGCTACAACCTATACAACTGCCCACGCACCAACAAAAGAGGTGGAGGAGTTCTCATCATAGCCAAGGCCAACCTGCAACTCTCAAGCACATACCTGAATTCAAGTATAGACATAGACTTGCTTAAAGTGGAAAACGCAGCTTTATCCATCTGCCTGATATACAGATCCCCCTCGCAACACCATGAAGCACTTGCCACGGCGCTAGAGAACATCTCCTCCACGCAAATCAAGAAATTCCAAATCATCTTGGGAGACCTTAACTTAGCTTCAATGCCGCCTACCCACGCAAATACCTTCTTGGAAGCCATGACCCAACTAGGGTATCAACAACTAATAAATGACGCCACCCACGACAAGGATCATACCCTGGACATGGTCTTCACACCCACGATTCAACAGAGCAACGAAGAGAAATCTCTGACAAGGATAACCCCAGTACCATGGTCCGACCATCATCAAATCGATATCCGGATAAAACTGCCCACCGTACCCAAAGACGCGAAAGCTCAGATAGTGATACACCAACAAAGAAAATTCAACAAACTCAACCTGGAAAATCTCATAAGTACCATTACGGCACACATAGATATTGAAAGCATGGTCCTCGATGTTCTAACAAACAGCTGGGACACCGGAATTCAGGCGGCAGCACACCCAACATGGAACACTCCCCCGAACCCAACTAAACTCCACTCTGAACCCAGGTACACAGAAACGCTGACAAAAAGGAAGAGGGAACTCAGGAAACTTGAAAAAAAATGGAGACGAATCAAATCCATCGAACTCAAGACGGAGTACATCAATCACCTCTCAAAGTACAAAGAGGAGGTCAACTCCGCCAAAAGGATGCATCACACCAACCTATTAAACAAAGCTATCAATAAGCCTCGTGAACTCTTCGAACTAGTGAAATCACTAACCAAACCACCCCAGGCAGACCACTATGATAACGTAATCAAACCCCAAACACTGGCAGACCACTACGCAAGCAAACTTACTGCAACCACACCCACTCACTGTTTGAACACAACATACCGGACAACCAGTGTGGAACATGAACAGGCATGGAGCAATTTTCACAACATTGATGATCGGCAAATTATCAACATAATAACAAACATCAATACCACCACCTCCCCGCTAGATCCCTGCCCAGCTGCTTGGGTGAAGGCGGCAAAACAAGATATTGTGCACCAAGTCTTGCACATTGTGAACCAATCACTACAGCAAGGAATCATGCCCGCTCAACTCAAGAAATCAATAATTAGGCCGATTCTAAAGAACAACACACTCAACAAAGACGACCCAGCATCCTACCGCCCCATCTCCAGCATATCTTTCCTAGCAAAGATCATTGAAAAGGCGGTCCTCCTACAACTACAAGATCATCTGGATGACCATGAAACCCTGGATGAACAGCAATACGGTTTCAGGCAATATCACGGGGTGGAAACGCTTTTAATAGCACTACTTAACAACCTCCTCAAAGGCCTTGAAGACAAAAAGAAAAAGTTTATACTCATTTTTATTGACATCTCTGCCGCCTTTGATACAGTCCATCATCCTCCTAAACAGGATTGAATCAATAGGAATATTGGGAACCCCCCCCTAAAATGGTTCTCTTCTTACATATCAAACAGAATGCCACAGGTTCAATTCAATGGCAAAAAGGCGGAAGCATTCCTTCAAACGCAAGGCATACCCCAGGGCTCGGCTCTCTCGGCACTACTTTTCAATGTTTATATGAAGCCCCTCTGTGATATTTTCAAACAGCACAATATCAACTACCACATTTATGTAGATGATATCATGCTATACACACAATTGGATACCGTCAACCCTAACTATAATCAGCTTGAAACATGCCTGTACGAGATGTCAAAATGGTTACAGCAAAACAACATGATGATCAACCATAAGAAAACTGAGGTGATATATATCTCCAGTAAACCAAACTTTGATCCTCCTGCAACAATCACCCTGTGTAACAATACGTACAACACTAAGAATGAAATAAAATATCTGGGTGTCACGTTTGACAGCAACCTAAAGATGGAAAAGCACCTACGCAAAACCAATAAGGCCATTTTCCACAAACTCCGAGTACTACAACCTCTACGGAGCATCATTGAACCTCACGATTTCAGGTCTGTTGCGCAAGCACTCATTATGCCACACTAAGGGGGATGTTTACTAAAAACCGCAAAGGTGCGCGCCGCACAATAGCGCACGGAAACGCGGCACCTAAACGCTCTTAAACGCTCTTAAACGCCCCGGACATGTGCGATGAAGCCCCGTGCATGTGCGCGACACACTAACGGGCCCCGCACAAGTACGGGCCCGCAAATGTCCGATAGAGGCGTGGAAAGGCTAACTGAGGGCGGAGGAAGGCCCCCGAGGGGCAGAGAGACGGGGTTAATGGGCGGGGAAGGGGAGGGGAGAGGCCCCTCGCACAGTTGCGGGGCCGAATTTACAAGTAAAAAATAGCGCGAGTGAAACACTCGCGGTAGAGGGCATTTAAAGGGAAGAGAAACCATTTCCGTCAGCAATGTAGAGCAAAACCGGGGAAACCTGTAAAACGTGAGCAGTGTGATACATGTGCACAGCACAAAAGTGCTATTAAAACTAGAAAATGACCAGCACAAAAATATTAAAAACAGTAAGTCAGCTGGGGAACAGTGATAGCCATGGGCAAATATAACAAATACACCCAGGAAGGTTCCAGAAACAGGAAATGAATGTCGGAAGGGTCAACGGAGCGGAGACCTTTCCAAAAAACATGTCCGTTGTTTGGAGTTGTCCTGGGAGTGTTTTATATGGTTGGCCATTAATATCACTGTTGCCCAGCATGGTTATATGTCATCCCCCTCTCTTGTGGTCAATTGCGGGGTTTATTTGCACGTGTGTCACCAGACAGGGTGAATGAGCCCACAGTCAAAATGTGCAGAGCAGGGGTTGAGACTCCATCCTGCAAGGTTAACTATCTCCAGGGACTGCACAGTCTCCATGGCCACAGTGTGGTGCAGCAGACAGAGCCAGTACCTCTAGGACCAGAGGGCAGAGGTTCAAATCCCAGCTGGGGCACTTGCCAGCCCAGTCCCTATATTTTACCCACCACCAAGCAGAGATAGCACAGACACTCCTGTATTGCAGGGAACATAAGCATAGTGCAAACACCCACATTTTGCCCTACACTGCACACCCCCCATAACAATGAGCCGTACCTACAGCCCAGTCCCACAAATGCAGTCCCGGAGTGCCACAACGCAAGCAGGTCATATGCTGTCCCTGAGAGAAGGACATGCCAGCATGTTGGCGGACGAGGACAGGTGGTGGAGGGGGTAGTGGGTGCTAGCCACAGAAGACAGTGGCCTAGCCATGTGCAGGCTGACACTGTCCACTGCAACAAACAGGCCCTGTGGGATGTACAGTCATGGTCTGCCCAGGGAATACAGCCTATCCATGGCAACACGGTGGTGCAGTGCACACAGACAGTGTATGCAAGAACAGAACGTCACCGGTTCAATGCCCAGCTGGAGTAACCGACAATCCTCTCCACATATTTATCACACACCCACACCGTGGTAGTGAGGACATATGCTACGCATTGGTAATACCCCTCTATTTTACCCCCCTGAGCACAGACACCATGAACTGGTGCATTACCCAGAGTAGAGTCTCCCAAATGCAGTCCTGGAGGGCCACACACCATTCTGGTTCCATGCTGCCCCTAATACAAATGCCAGTGCTGCATATCTATGAAACACCCCCATGGCATGTAGATGTAGCTCATACATATTCATGTGGGACAGCACTAAAATACGAATAGTGTGTGGCATACCAGGACTGGGGTTGGGAACCCCTGCTGTAAAGCAGCAGCCAAGAGGGGCAGACACACCCACACCCACACCCACATGCCCCATTGGCCAATGCCCCCTGGAGAGGCAGGACATTGGGCCCTGCATGCATCTCCCATTACCAGCACCTGCATACCTTAGCAATGCCACCCTATACCTGGGTACACGGTACACAGCCCTCAAATGTTTGCTAGGAGTAATGGTAGATAGACATTCCTACATGAAGCACTGTTTGCTCTCTGAGCAACATCAGAACAAAATACTAATACAGCTGGGGAACACTGATACTATTGATGGGCAAAAACTAAAAACACACCCAGGAAAGCCCCAGTAGAAGGACAGGAGCTGTGGAAGGGGCTATGGAGCGGAGACCTGACCAAAATTCACTTCCGTGTGTCTCAGCTGTCCTGGGAGTGTCTGTTATGGTTGTCCATAAACATCACTGTTGCTCTGCTTGGTTACATTCATTCCCCCTTTGTCGAGGTCAGTTGGGGGAGTTATTTGCACCCTTGTCACCAGACAAGGTGAAAGACCCCACATCACAAATGTGCATAGCAGGCATGTTGACTCTGTTGGTCAGGTCTGCCATCCACAGGGACTGCATTGTCTCTGTGGCCACAGTGTGGTGCAGTGGACAAAGCCAGTACCTCTAGTTTCTGAGGGTCACAGTTTCAAATCCCATCTGGGGCTCCTGCCAACCCAGTCCCCATATTTTACCCACCGCTAAACAGAGAGAGTAAAGACATACATTTATTGCAGAGAATATAAGAATGGTACACACACACATTTTGTACCCAACACTGCACACACACCATAACAATGGCCATTACCTAGAGCAGAGTCTCCAAAATGCATTCCTGGAGTGCTACAACGCACACATGTCATCAGCTTTTCCAAGATAAGCACATGGCAGCATGTTGCCGGAAGGGTACAGGTGGTGAAGGGGGCAGTGCCTGATAGCCACAGAAGACAGTGGCCTAGCCATGTGCAGGCTGGCACCGTCCACTGCAACAGATAGGCCCTGTCGGATGTACAGTCATGGACATCCCAGAAAATCCAGCCAATCTGTGGCAGCACAGGGGTGCACTGCACACAGACAGTGTGTGCAAGAACAGAAGGTCACAGTTTCAAAGCCCTGCCAATCCTGCCCACATATTGTTTCCACAACGAAAATGTGATAGTAAGGATAATCCTTTATTGCTGGGGACATATGCATTGGTCATACGCCTATCTTTCACCCCACTGATCACGGACACCATGACCAGGGGCACGACCTACAGCAGAGTCTCACAAATGCAGTCCTGGCGGACCACACACCATTCCTGTTCCATGCTGCCACGCATAGAAATGTTTGTGTGTCATATCCCTGCACCACCGCCATGGCATTTAGATGTAGCACATGCATATTCATGAGGGACAGCAGGAAAACCAGAACAGTGTGTTGTAATCCTGGCCTACATCTGGGAACCTCTGCTGTAAAGCAGCAACCAACAGGGGCAGACACACCCACACCCACACCCACAGGCCACATTGGCCAATGCCTCCTGGAGAGGCAGGACATTGGGCCCTGCGTGCATCTCACAATACTAGCATGTGCATTCCTTAGCAATGTCACCCTACACCAGGGTATACGGTACACAGCTGTCAAATGCTTGCTATGAGTACTGGCAGATAGATAACCCTACGTTACGCAAATTATGCTCTGTGAGCTCCATCATGACAATCATTCTGTTGTCTGCAGTGGGTGCATCAGGTCTGGTCTCAGACAGTGTTTACCACCCTGGGGAGTGACACCCAACGGTATTGCGTACCATATCCATGCCTGTACTGTGCCCAGGACTGGTGTGGTGGCCAATGTTGACAAACGCCTCTATAGTAGCACAATGCTGGCATACGTGTGTGAGTGTGTGTCTGTCTATACAGTGTGTGTTGGCTGCAAACACCTTCCACAGCCCACACTGCCAGCACTGTTGCCAGTATTGGCCTGCCAATGTGCATAATGAGCAGCAAGGTACCATGGGTATAGATCAGACAGGGTGGGATGGCCAGGATGCATCTGCACAGGGCAGAGGGCACTGGCTGGGACACTGTAGTGGCTGGCCACCACCCACACAGACAGGGTGGCCTCTGTATGTGCTGCTGGGGTTGTACAACACCCTGACTGTGCAGTGACGACAGCATGGCTAGGCACCCCCATAGTGATAGTATCTCTGTCATGTGATATATATGGGTTGTGTTTTGGGGCCCAGTCACTGACCTATCTGCTGGTGTGCACGGCCATCCTAGTTCTGGGTGCATGCATTTCCAACAGGACCAACTAGCAGACTGTCCTCAGTTGGTTTGTGTCCTGATGGAGTGCTGTGCAGCGGGTGATGGCTTGCTGCGGGAGAATATCAGATAGTGGTGGGGCCCAACGTAGCATATCAAGGCATACTGTCTGTCAGATATTATGTCAGGGATGTGCATGTCTAACAGGACTAACTAGCAGATTGTCCGCAGCTGGTCTGTGTCCTGATGGAGCGCCTTGCAGGGTGCAGTGGCTGATGGCTTGCTGCAGGACAATATCAGATAGTGGTGGGGTGCAACCGAGCACATACAGGCCTAATGTCTGTCAGATATTGTGTTATGGATGTGTATACAGCTGCCATGACTGGCCTGTAGGGTGTCTCTTTCACAGTAGGACTGGGGTTGATGATCTACTCTGCTGCCACCATTGCAGGGAGGTAGCATTTAGAGAGGAGACCCTGTGTTGGGAAGAGGAGGGGGACAAATGGTGGTACCTAACCCACCTAGGTGTCCATAAGGGGTTCCCCAGACTCAGACCGACAGAGATATCCAAGTTGTTTCTGCAGAAAGAACCTATCTCACAGAGTAATAGTGCATTGGAGCTCTGCCATGGCCTAAATTTGCCGTGGAGGGTGTTGTGGACCTGGTCCTGGGTGCCTCATCGCACCCTTAGGGTGAGCACAGTACCCGCACAATGTGACGGTGTGTAGCTACTCTGTGCCAGTACAACACCCACTCAGTACACCCTACCAGGCCGAGTTGATGTGTGGGTGCACACGGGCACATCCCCATACCAGGCCTGGAGCTGTCAGGTTGCAGTCCCCATCCTGTGTGCATCTGTGGACTGGTGATTTGCATGTGCAGTGCATCATGGGCACGGGTGGCCAAACCCTATCCACCTCACAACAGCAGACTGTCTGTGAGGTGACGTGCAGGCTTTCTGCAGCCAGCCATGGCTTTTGCTAACAGCTATAGTGCTGTAGTCCAAAGGTTATGTCACTGCCTGTGTAGCCAGAGGATATGGGTTCAAACACGACAGTGTGGTAATGTGATAGGCTTGTCCATCTCAAATCCACCTATTTTTATGCATGATAAAACACCCGCGGCATACTGTACCCATAAGGTGTGTCTGAGGGTGCTTTATAGGGCGCCCTATAGGCCACCTTATGGTTGCCATCCATATAGTGTGCACTATACATTATCCTGTGTGGCAACATATATGGTGCCCTATAGGGGACATTCTAGGGTGCGTTGGCGGACAGTGCACTGTAACATGTGCCCTATGGGCCGCCTTATGTTAACATGCTGTGAGAGTGCGTTTGCTAGTAGTGATACAAAAAGAAAAAACGCCACCTACACCACAACACAACATAATACATACTGTTTTAGCCAGCCGTGTTCACTGGGCACTGTGAGGTATTGAACCGCTGATCCCTGCATCAGTGGTCACTGTTTCAAACATTGTGCTGTGGCTCTGTTCCTGTGTGTGGATATCAGCGAGACCCCTTATGCCGCACAAAACGCCCATAATTAACAGTACGCCGCCCAATGACACCCATAATAACAGTGCGCCGTCTAAAACGCACAAAATGTACAGTGCGCTGCCCTATGTCGTCCAAATGCTAATATGTCTCGTAAAACATATACCCATCAAAGGTGTTGCTACAGCTGGGCATTTCCGTTGCACACAATGGGGGATCGAACCCATGGCCCCTGGACCATTGCTCAGTGTCATCACCGTTGTACCACAACTCTGTTGGTTTGCATGGCCAGCAGCGTGCCACCTAGCCTTTCCACGCGATAATGTAGGCAGCGCACATCGCCGCGCACAAGTCCGGCCGCTTATTCTCGGTGTTTTGTGTGTTACCTACCTGAACTGACCACACTTCATATGCCACATGCCCAGTAATGGGGACCCGCACATATTAGGTGTTTATCAACACACCCCTAAAAGTGTTCATTTCAACATGAGAAATACATCGGTGCTATCTGTGGCTGCAGAGGTCAATAGACATACAGTTGTTCACACAACTACCCACTGTGTATGAAAGCAGCGTGCATGTTCAATGTGCATATTCCCCGCACGCAGCCATGCGGAACGTTGCTATGCGCCTATCTCGGTCGCGTAGCCATGCGCCACGCATGTTTGGCAAACGATGTGCGCAAATGCGGAAGATGAGTTGTGTGCGGCACGGCTGCTACACGTGCAAAAAAGAAAATGGCGCCCCGCACAAGGAAGCCTGCCTTCTCTAGAAGAGAGGTCCGTGAGCTGGCAATACTA
Source organism: Ichthyophis bannanicus (assembly GCA_033557465.1). Taxonomy (NCBI): domain Eukaryota; kingdom Metazoa; phylum Chordata; class Amphibia; order Gymnophiona; family Ichthyophiidae; genus Ichthyophis; species Ichthyophis bannanicus. The sequence goes on from CM066033.1 coordinate 680,689,971, forward strand.
ATAGGGCCAAAACAGGATAAGCTCTTCCCAGGAGCCTCCAGGGGAAGCGACACTGCAAAGGTGCTGAGGGCCTGGGAACGCATCACACGGCGTTTCAAACCGTGTGGCTGAAAACAAACGTGAGGTAAGGGTATGGCAGCATATAACAATAGCCATATACAAACACTGGGGTGATTGTAGGTGACCATGCAGCTGTGTGTAGGTGGTTTACAACAGAAATGTACAGCAGCTACAAACCGCATGTAGATATCTCTATGTATCACATCTGAGTAGTATTCCCTGTATGCAGGTGTTGCTGGATATGGTCACATAGGGCATGATGCAATCCTGCAGTCATGCAATCTGCCTCTGTTGAACAGATAAAACATATTGTAACACAGCTAGGCCAGAGATCGTGCTAAATAGTCTCCGGAAACATCATGTGCTGATGCTGGGGTCTGCATCTGCAGGCTAACACATATGGCCAATCCTTAGTGCTAGCGAAATCTGCATCACATGGTCTGTCTTACACCATGCAGCCCAGGGGTTCTGCGCCAATGTTGTCAAACGCAACTAGCCTATTCACAGGAGCCATGAGAGGCCATCAGAGTTGGCCCTCAATCACCCTGGAGCTATGGGGATCCCCACTAATGTTGCCTAAGCCATCGCCCCTATCCCTGGAGTACAGAGAACCCTTCAAAGTACACTCACACTCACCCTGCAGATATGGGGATGTTTTGCTAATGTTGTTTAAACCACCATCCCCATCCCCAGGAGTACAGAGAAGCCTTCAAACTGGGCCCTGTGTCATCCTGTAGATATGGGAATGTCAAATACTGTTGTTTAACCCATCCTCCCAATCCCCAGGAGTACAGAGAGGCCTTCAAACTGGGCCCTGTGTCATCCTGTAGATATGGGAATGTCAAATACTGTTGGTTATCCCGTCCCCCTGATCCCCAGGAGTACAGAGACGCCCTCAGAGGGGGCCCCCTGTCATCCTGTAGATATGGGAATGTTTACTAATGCTGTTTAACCCCACATCCCCATCCCCAGGAGTACAGAGAAGCCTTTAAACTGGGCCCTGTGTCATCCTGTAGATATGGGAATGTCAAATACTGTTGTTTAACCCATCCCCCTTATCCCCAGGAGTACAGAGAAGCCCTCAAAGGGGGCCCCCTGTCATCCTGTAGATATGGGAATGTTTACTAATGCTGTTTAACCCACCATCCCCATCCCCAGGAGTACAGAGAGGCCCTCAAACTGAGCCCTGTGTCATCCTGTAGATATGGGAATGTCAAATACTGTTGTTTAACCCATCCACCGAATCCCCAGGAGTACAGAGAAGCCTTCAAACTGGGCCCTGTGTCATCCTGTAGATATGGGAATGTCAAATACTGTTGTTTAACCCATCCTCCCAATCCCCAGGAGTACAGAGAAGCCTTCAAACTGGGCCCTGTGTCATCCTGTAGATATGGGAATGTCAAATACTGTTGTTTAACCCATCCTCCCAATCCCCAGGAGTACAGAGAAGCCTTCAAACTGGGCCCTGTGTCATCCTGTAGATATGGGAATGTCAAATACTGTTGTTTAACCCATCCCCCTTATCCCCAGGGGTACAGAGACGCCCTCAGAGGGGGCCCCCTGTCATCCTGTAGATATGGGAATGTTTACTAATGCTGTTTAACCCCACATCCCCATCCCCAGGAGTACAGAGAAGCCTTTAAACTGGGCCCTGTGTCATCCTGTAGATATGGGAATGTCAAATACTGTTGTTTAACCCATCCCCCTTATCCCCAGGAGTACAGAGAAGCCCTCAAAGGGGGCCCCCTGTCATCCTGTAGATATGGGAATGTTTACTAATGCTGTTTAACCCCACATCCCCATCCCCCGGAGTACAGAGAGGCCCTCAAACTGAGCCCTGTGTCATCCTGTAGATATGGGAATGTCAAATACTGTTGTTTAACCCATCCCCCTTATCCCCAGGAGTACAGAGAAGCCCTCAAAGGGGGCCCCCTGTCATCCTGTAGATATGGGAATGTGTGCTAATGTTGTTTAACCCATCCTCCCAATCCCCAGGAGTACAGAGAAGCCTTCAAACTGGGCCCTGTGTCATCCTGTAGATATGGGAATGTCAAATACTGTTGTTTAACCCATCCCCCTTATCCCCAGGAGTACAGAGAAGCCCTCAAAGGGGGCCCCCTGTCATCCTGTAGATATGGGAATGTGTGCTAATGTTGTTTAACCCATCCTCCCTATCCCCAGGAGTACAGAGAAGCCTTCAAAGGGGGCCCTCACCCACCCTGGTGATATGGTGGAGTGTGCCTATGCTGTTTAATCCATTCTCCCCATCTACAGGAGTCCTGACACCTGTGTATGGTTGTCATTTAAACGACCTACGTAGATGATGCATTTCCCTGCTAAGGTGCTGTAGGACACACAACACCCATGGGGCTGGAAAGCGGACTGTAACGGAGGGTATGTCTGTCACACATATATCAGCTATGTTGGATAGTCGACACATCTCATACAGTCTATGGGTCTGTGAGCTTCACAACACACAGCAGGGGATAGGCAGCAGACAGATGGTGGTCACAATATTCTATGTCCATGTCGTGCAATCACGTGTTTAGGCCGGAATGTTGTTTCCCCAACCTATGTTTGCATATCCACAGGTGGAGGACCTGAGGAAGAAGGCCCGTGAACTGAGGCTGTACCACCCGGAGTATCTTGAGCGTTTCAGCAGGGGGCCGGGACAACACCAAGATGGTGAGTTATCCCAGGAATAACTTTCATCAACAACTGTCACATTGACCTACCAGCCGGTGTGTTACCTGCATATGTACAGGTGTTATGTGACACACATGGACGGCCTGTAATGTATGTAATCTTTCCCATATATAGACCACAGCAGTGATGGACCCAGAGACTCCCCACCCACCCTCAGACGGCCCACCACACACCGTGGACGGGAGAGAGAGGTGGCGGAGGTGCAGGAGGAGGAGGAAGAGGTGGAGGCGCAGGTGTCGGATCTGCAGACAGAGGATGTGGAGGGGTCAGAGGATGCAGATGAGGAGGAGGGGCCCAATGAGGACGATGTGGTGCTGGTGCAGGACTCTGACGTGGAGGGGGAAGATGGGGAGGAGGGGAATGTGGGCCACCATTCACCAGCGGATGGGCATGCTGTGCAAGGTGTGGGGGATGCGGGGGAGGGGGGGTGGGGGGGGCATGGTGGGGATGTCCCTGCGGGGGTGTTAGCATGGGTGGAGGGGGTATTGGGGGGAGTTTGGGGGGGGAACAGGCAGGGCGGGGGGTTTGGGGGAACACAGCACAGCACAGGTCTCTGTGGACCCCCGTCAGACACCACAGGCAGGAACATGGGACAGACATCGTAGTGTCACCGCGCCATCCACTGCCACCAACATATCACATGCACATGCCAGCACACAGACCACCGAGACTGTTTGTCTGTGTGCTGGCAGGTGTATGCACGATGTGTTGGTGGCAGTGGATGACGTGAGACGCGACATCCGTTTGGTGTTTCATGCACTGCAGTGTCTGACGGGGGCTGTCCAGCAGGTGAACGCTGATGTTGCACAGCTGCAACATCAACGTTCATCTGCTGGAGACCGTCACAGGCAGCATTGATGGCACCTGTGATGGCCACATGTGGCCTGTGCTGTGCTGTGTTACACAAACATACAGGCTGTGGGTGTTTGTTGTATGGCATGTTGCCATTTTGTTTTTACGTTACTCCAATTAAAGTTGGACGTTGTTTTCTGGACACAATGGTCATGTGTTTCCCTTACACACTCACCATGGATGTAAGCATGGGATATGTATGTGGAACAGGATATGCATTGACAGTTGACATGGATGTCATATGTGGACTTGCTCTAAATGCATTCATGGGGTCCTATCCATGTGTGCGGGTGTGTGACACCTTGGTAGGCGTATGCGTTGTTGCGTCGGAAGGGATTCCCGGGAACATCCATGTCACATGGGTGGGCGTGACATCCACAGATCTGTCAGTGGTCATATGGCAAACACATATGCATGCCACCCATGTCTGTCAATGCCACATGCATGCCATGGTGTTGTTTGCGCAGCCATGTTATCAGTGTTCCAGCCAGGGGCAATGGTCACACATATGCGATCAATGTATGGTGTATAAGGGTATGCAAATACTGATGGGTGTGAGTAGTCATCATGCAAACCCTGAGCAGTTCCCCAGCCACCACATCGGGGGGTGTGTAACGGGGCATGCTACAGCCAAGGGCCAATGAATACACTCTGTGCAGGTGACACACGACAAGTGGTGCCATCTGTGTAGATGTACCTGCCACTGCAAACAGGACAACAGGAAACTGCTTGGGTGCTGGTCAGATGTTCAGCAGCAAAACATGCATGCACACACTACATAGGGGAGCACAGGGACAATGATTGTATGCACACGTTGCAGCTATGTAATCATATACATTTATTCACACAGATTTACATTTTCCGCCGTGGCCTCCCACGTCTGGGCCGTCCCAGTTCCCCCTCCCCTGTTGGGGCACGCCCCTGCTGTGCATGTGGTGGTGGTGGAGGTGGTTCCGAGCGTTGCAGCAAACCAACGATGCTCTCCAGGGCCACAGCAATTCGTTCTGACGGCATGGCTCTCACATCATCACGCAATCCCCTAAGTTCCTGCCGTAACAGGTCCACAGAATTGCAAATAGCTGCAGCTGCCTGATGATTGCCTGTGGGTGGAACAAAGGGTGGCCATGAGACACATCCCGAGTAAACAACCATCACATACAACAATGTTACGTATGTAGCACCACATTCTCCTTGTGATTGGACATTCCATATTGAATACATGGACATATTAGCAGAAAAACCTTGTCAGCAATTATACTGTCCCAGCCACACACAGCACATTGCTCAGTTGTGTGATGTGGGGGTGAACACAGGTATACACTGGATGCGCAAAAACGCCCACATAATGCGTACTTTACAATAGGCCCAGGAACAGATAGCAGACACATGTCCACTTTGTACGGGGGTGCAGCAAGTGCGCTGGACAACATCCACACCTGGGGAGTTGCATTGGTGATGCTGTTTGTTTGAGGACAACTAGGCCAGGTGGCGCCACACTTGTATTAATATGTGCAGCATGGACAGGTCACAAATCAAGCAGATGTGACTCTGCAAGATGCGCTGGCAGCACCAGCATTAGCAGCCTTACATGGCCAGGTCCACTGATGACACATGTGTCTCTGAACACAGAGGTTTACTTGCACCTAGGGCCAACAGAGAAAAAGGTCTCATAACAATGCACGTACACCTCCATACACATGTGGAGGTTGTGGACAGAGCATGGGTAGCACCAGATGATGCAGCACAGGGGGACAGACGGCACGATTGAACACACATGGTTATGATGTGCAAACACCTGCACATGATAGCCACTAGGGATGTGTGCTTAGGGACAGAGCTGGGGGGGGGATGTGTGACCCAGGTTGGCAGCAGGGGTATCACCTGTGTGGTGTATATTCATTCCAAGAACAAAAGGGGCCAGGAGCTGAGCTGTGTGGTCAGGTGTGTGGGTCCCAACCCATGGTATTGTGAAAGACATTGTTAGATCTAGAGAGGAATGGCACATGCGGATAGCCCTGTCTGGATGTCTAGCAGCATACCTTTGTATTGTACATACAGTGAGTCTGCAAGGACCTGTAGGCCACCCAAACCATACCTACATGACCAGTCGCCCTGTCAGTTCTGTACACTGTGCAATATGTGTGTCAACACACATTTGAACTGCGAATGCCACATCGTATGATTGTTTTGCACCAGAAACACAGACTGTAGGGTGTGGGGTCGTTGTGACATAGCAGTACACACTCTGTTCAGGTTTGCATATGGTAGGTCGGATTCGCAATGGACCAGGGGACATTGGGCATTGTTTCACCTGTCACACGCCTGTGCTGCTGTGATGAGGCTGGCTGTTGCTGTTCCAATTGGCGTATTGAGGTTATGACCCATAACATGCTGCAACATAAACAACATCTCACTTATGTGTGGCATCTGTAGGTTTGAATGTACCATAGGCTGTTATGTTGTGCGGCACAGTGCGATGAGCTAACATACACTGTGCCGTTCTGTTGTTCAATATGTCTACAGTCTACGGTAATTATAAAACAATTGCTCCAAAAATTGCAAAAATGCTGATATATATTAATCTTATGCACTTAAATAGGATCAAAAAGAGTGACCCAATAAACTTCTCATATATATAAGATAAACCCCCTACAAATATATATATATATATATATAAATATATATATAAACCCCCTACAAATATGGATTTGTACAGTCTAACGGTAGGAGACATGTCCACAGCTGTGTATGGTATTCTCTGACATCCACCACACACCCCCCAAACAGGGTTTAATGGTTTGTGTGTGGTGGTTGTGCCAGACCTTGGTCACCACTGTTGCCTCTCATCTGTGCGCATGTGTGTGGGGACACATCTTTGCATGCCTTAATAACCACGTCATGACTGAGTGCACAGAATGTGTGTCTCTGATTAAGATCAACATCAACACATATTTGTTAAACTGGACATGTTATGCTGTATGTCAGCATTGCAGAGGTGCTAGGTTATGTCCCAGTGAAGTTACTGTGTTGCACATGCGGAATCCTGACATGTGGTATAGTGTTATGTTCATGTAGGTAGGCCGGCCATTGTGTGGAGTGGATCACATATAAGATACTCCCATACGATGCACAGCTGATATTGTATGAACACTCAGCATACAAAACATTGGGGGTAACAAAGTTTTGCCACCCACCTTCTGCATCTTGACGTGCAGATCTGCCATGTGCTCTCAGCTGTGCCAGCAGCACATCCTCCCCACACACCTCCTGGCTTGTTGGATGTCTTGCGGCTGGTGAATGAGAACCCATCGTCGTATGGCGCATCATGTCTGCCTCCACGGGCCCCTCGGCAGAGGTTATGCTGTCACCAGACACACCAACCTCTGGATCCTCCATGATGTGTGTCGCACGCATCGCAGCCCCCTCCGCCACCTCCTCCTGCTCCTCCTCCTCCTCCTCTCCCCCCTCCTCATGTGTCATCATTGTACTGTAGTCACCTGTATTGTGGGCACAAGATGACAACACACATATGACTGTGCAATACAGCTACGTATACGTGTGTGTTGCAGAATACACATACCTGCTGGTGTGGGGACCCAACACGTGTGCTGCAGACAGGGCCCCCTGCACACTCACATACCTGTCTCTCTGCAACATGTACCTGTACCAGGGAAACAGGTGTGTGTGTACCCTCTGCACACCTTGTGTGTTTGCCATGCCTCTGAGTCTGCTCTAATTGTGCATTTAGCCCCCACCCCATTTCTCAAACCACTGGCCAACATATGTGCACACACGGATGCACATAACTGACAGGTACACCTGTAGTTGCATACACCGGTGTGGGTGTGCCTGCCATCTTGAAGGGCATATCACATTGGGACATACTGTCATCACAGTGCTCCATGTGTTTGTCTCCAACATACAATGGAGGTAGCTACCAATGTAAATCAACACTGGGCCATTGACAGGCACATGCAGCACTGTGCGTATAGTATGGCACATAAACATTCACATCTCACAGGCGACTGCAATATGACAGCTGAGGAGAGGCAGTGTTGTGGGTGGAGGTAAGGGTTTGTTAGACGTAGACATGTCTGGGACAGGTTGGGGGACTGATAGGATGAGGGACACATGCTGAATGTGTCCCTGGAACATGGCAACAGAACATGGTGACACAGGCCAATACACAGATGTCTGCAGCTCTGAGGATGTACAACATGTTTAACTCAGGACAGATGTCATCGTCCCAACACAGGCCATGTTTTCATGTCCCCACAGGGTCAGGTGTTGTATGACACATCTGCCCTTACCCCATGGGCATACGTGTATCACTGCACCTTGACAAGTCATTGTCAGACACATGTGATAGGGAAGGTTACCAGACACCATGCTGCACTCGGTACCTGCTGTGATGCCAGGGCGTACATGCACTGCTCTTGAGATACGCTCCTTATGTCATACACTGTGGTCTCTCAGTCCTTTCCAACAGTCACATATGTCCACATTTGCTTGCCGTGTGCACATGTGACTGTGAGGTGACAGACGGCGATAGCACAGTCACAGATCTAACGCGTTGTGTGATGTGCATGACCTCTACGCCTGCCAGATCTGCAGTGTCCAACTGCTCCATATTGTGGAGTGACCTAACCCTGTCACACACTGTGTAACGTTAGTGGGCAAGGTGTAGTCCCACTGGTATTTTGGAGGGGGAGGAGCACCTTTATAGGGACACCTATTGCCCCCGTGGCTGACACCACAACCCAGCCTATGTTGGTTACGGACATATGTCTTTGAGAACACTATTCAGCTGTCCCCCTGTGTATTGCACCTCCTGGTATTGGCTTGATGTAACCTTTGGGGTGTGAGTGTTCTGTTTCTGTTTCACAGAACAGGGTATGAAGGTGTAGAGCACACACCTCTGACATCAGCATAGTTAAATGCTAGAACAGTTACATACATTTAAAAGGTGATCTCTGGGAAAAGCAGGTATCAGTCTCCACATATGGGTACATCGGCAACCAATGGAGCCTGAAAAGGCATACCTACCCGTTTCCAAACAGTAAGCCTTGGGCAGCATACCTGGGGCCTGTACACTGACGTCCCGCCCTCGTCAGAGCCTCTCTCCATTAGGGTTCCCAAGCTGAGACAAGGGTGAGTTGCGAATAGGAGGATAGCTGAAAGGATAAAACGCATGGGGGAGCTGGGAGGGTTGTCCAGACTACTACGTGCTGTTCACAGACATTACCTGTTACACCTAGCTCCGGAAACAAGCAGGAATGTGTGTTTCACATATGTGGACTCCCTAGCTATGGAGGCCAGGGGAAGCTCCCTGAGATTTGCAGTGCCGAGGCACAGGTGGGCATCAGTCCCTCACGTATCTCCACCATCCCATGTGGGATGGAGGGTGGGATTTGGATGAATGGACCTTCAATGAAAGACAAACAACTCACCGAAGGACTCCTGGGGGGGGGGGGGAGTCCGCAGTATGCATTATAAGTGAATTACACAAATCAAATTAACTCACAAATATAATTTTTACGGAATGGATTTTAGGAGTGGAGGGACGGATGGGGTATGATGGATACGAAGTGACGGGAGATTGTCACGGCGACATCACAGCAGTGGGATGACGGGGCCTACCTGGAGCGAGCAGGTGATCCAGGTGTCAACTGGTTTGGATTGTGATGGCACGTCCCCAATGGCAAGCATTATGGGACACATCTGGGACCTTCTGGAGACCCCATCTTCCAAAATAATTAGGTATGACAGACGCAGACCGACGACCCGACTGAGAGACACCTATCCCAGTCCTTGCGGGGAGAGCGGTTTTGGGGGGTAACCGCATTCCCTAGTAACATACGATGTGTCATCAAAAAAGGGGAATACATGTACACTGTCTGTCAAGCTGCTAAGAGATATGAAAGACATATACGCACGAAGCTTCAAGGGTAGGGAAACCTAAGTAGACATGGATGATGATAGCATCATACTGCATTCATAGTGCATAACAGGCTCTTCATACTGAAGAATAGTGTGCGGAGGGGGATATACACTGTCTGATACGTCAGTCAGTTCACTCTCTTAAATGGACAGTGAGCGTGAACGTTGTCAGACGGCTGCCTAGGGTGAGCACTTACACAATCTTTGGACGATGCATATATTCATATGATGCTTGCAAGTTATTGTGGGTAATTGTAGTTCATTCAGCTCCCAAAACACAGCAGATGACAATAATTTGAGTTGTGAAACCAGTTGGTAAGATCAATAAAATACTGCTTTTATTGGCTTGGGTTTAATTCACCCAGCACATGTAGTGCTTGCTAGCACTATAAATGAGGTTTACTTGCTTGCAGTGTTTAAAATGGATAACAAACAGTCACAAAGTACACCCGAAACAACCCTCAGCTTTTCAGGCAATTATCTACTGTTTTCTTAGCAAATAATTACCAAATCCAAAGCCCCAAAGTAAAAGAATAAACTTTGCTGGTTAGGTTAACTTCTGCTGATTCTCCCCGCCGATCTCATCAGTGATTCTCCCTTGCGTCACACACCCCAATCATTGGCATCTAATTACTATCAATGGACCAGCTGAAAGCGCCTTTAGCTGTGCTGGCTGCTACTGGGTGAGCCCAAATCCCTGCGTGTAAGAGCTGTTTTGCAGTGGAAATCAAGAACAAAGTTAGGTTTCTTCTTTGTGATGGCTGATGTGTTTTGCTCACTGTAAACTAGCAATGAGCATTTCGGATAGAGAACAGTCCATATAAATAGTTTCATTTGCTGTATCTCCCTCTTCAAATCAATCAGCATATGGTCACTATCATACACTGGCACAGACGAGTCTTTCATTAAGGCACTATCAGGATAATGCTCATTCCCTGGCTGCCAGTCTCCTGTTATAGATAGGGGTCTTGGATCAGTGTTCATACCTGAGCCTCTCCTGCTATCATTATTCCTCCTCTGTATAGCCTGGCCAATATGTAACCCAATTCTGATTTCCAGCTGGCTTCCCATCTTGATCCCTGGACACTGGATCTTCTCTCACATCCCTTCTTGCCTTGGTCTGCAAGTCACTTTCCCACATGCAGCGCTTTCTCTCTTCCAGGTAGCCACTGGTGATTCCTATCTCTTCACTCCATTCCTCTGGCTGAAATCCAGTCCAATGGACTCTGCTAGCTTTTGGAATACCTCCCAGTATGAGTACTGCCTTGTACATCTCCCAGACCCTTCCAATGGCCTTTCTTCTCTTCCTTCCAGAGAGTTTTCCTTCTCTCGTCGATCTGCGTGGCTTTGTGCTGAAGCCTGTTCTCCAAACTCTCCTTGAAGCTGTTCTTGTAGCTTTTGCTGTCGTCCTTATTCCTTGAAGCTGGTTTCTGAAAGAATAAGCTCTATTCTTATCCTGTTCTAAAGTGTGCTGTCCCCTAACACAGCGTCAGCTGTCTTGAATCAAGCCCCGGCCTTTGAGATGAGTCTTAGGGATTATACCTCATAGCTCTCTTGATTGCACACACATTTTCCTCACTTCAGCCCCTCTCATGGCTGCTGGAAACCTGGTGCATTCTGTGACTGGTAGTCTTTTTATGTGAAAAGCTCTGTTTTCCTCACTTTCTTTTTTTTTTAAATTCTTTATTTTCATTTTATAACAACAAAGGAAAAGGAAGACATACCGCTAAAAGACAGATACATAAAGTGTAATACATACACCAAAGTAAAACCCCTGCCCACCCCCCTCCCCCCTGCTTCTTCTCTAGAAAACTAATCATTCCCCGAAACGGGCGTGTACTTACGATATTGTGTTACAAAACCTATACGGTGATCTGAGACATGATGATTGCAACATTATACAGGCAGGTTAGAGGCATGATCAGATTGGTCATAATCATTAAGCATCTGGCCATTTAGACAAGTGAGAGGGAGGTTTGAGCATGGGGACTAGCTTGCTCCAACGGTAGCTGGCATATTTACTATATAGAGCAGATCTAGGTTCCACCATTCCTTAGACAGTAAGTCCGAAAGCTATCCTTCCAATGTCCCGGGGATTGAAGCATATGGCAATCACGCCAGCATGAAATCAAGGAGAAAAGCGACCCTTCTTTGGAAGCGAGGGGACCCCTCCACCACAGAGCGGAGTCCCACTATCTTCCAAGAGAGAGGTTCGTGAAGGTTGTAAGAGAAATTGAATACGACCCCAGACCCGCCCCCAATAAACCTGTATTTTGAGGACATGCATAAATAACATGAGCGAAGGTTCCGACAGCAGTATGGCAAGTACCAACCACTGGTCCCTAGCATTTGTGTGTCCATTTGGTCTATTGTTTTTTTCAGGGGTATAAAAGCATCTGTGGTGCACAAAAGAAGAGAGTTTGGGTACCAGATGCAGACAGACCGGTAAACCCGCACTACTTTTGCTCCATAAAACATCCATTGCACAGGGGGTAAAGTGGTTGGCAGTTCGCGCTCCCAGGCTTGTTGTGCTCTAAAAGTAGCCATGTCCTGTCCCCTGCCATAATATTTTTTAAAAGTTATAGGCTACGCCCATGTGTACTACTAATAGAGTGAACTATCTTCAATAGCCCGTCCTCAAGTAGCGGGCAGAGGGCGGGGCATGATTCGAGCCCTTGTGTGCAGTGTTTGAAGCGGTCATCAATGTGAAAAGTAGTGTTTCGCTTGTAACGCCAATTCCTTTTGTACATCAGGAAAAAGGTTTTTCCACGGGCAGCAGAGAAAAGGCTGTTGGGGTGTACCGCTTTTCCCCCCATTTAGTACCAAGGGTTTGTCCATGCTATCGTTCTCTTTAGGACTTGAATTCTGGGGTTATTCTCATATGTGGAGTCCGTCCTGAGGAACATACCTTCGGGGGTCCACAGTGATATAGTAATGATAGTGGGTAAAAAAAAAAGGCCGCCATAGTTAGGAGTCGACAAATCATTGGTGAATGGGCGGGTGTCTACTTGATCGGACCATTAACCTGGGAGATGGGGGCCAACGGAATTGGGCTACTAAGCTCCTCTTTCTATGTCAAGCCAAAAACTGGTCTGCCTGTCTGTTGAGTCATCTAGCCATACGGCACCCCGCTTGCTAAGAGTAGGAAGGACTGGGATGATATCTAAGAGAAAAATCAGGACATCTGGTACCCCATCTTTCCTTTGCAGACTGTAGTTTTTGTTTAGCTATCCTTGGTGGCTTTGCCCTGCCAGAGATAAACTGACGAGAAGGCCCTCAATATCTTTATACGTATGTTAGCGGGAGTAAGCATGGCCGAGCATTTCTAAAATGTGGTTCCTTTTGGGGACTAGCATCATTTTGCACAGTTTCTAAGAGCGCCACCACCATGTAATAGAATTAAGGGAGGGACCAACGGGGGATTCGGGAGCTCCCACTGACTTTGGAGACTACCTCTTTGGCCATTAAAAACCTGATAGTGTCTTCTAAAGGAGGAACAGTACTGTACCCCGAGATACTTCACCCATGGCGGGACTGCCACAAGGAACGCGGAAAGGCCTGCATGTCCAGCCTAATTTACCCATCTTTCAGTGGGAATGCCGACAGGATTTGGCTCATTTATTTTAATAGCCCGATAATCTGTGATATCCTTCTATCAGATCCAATACACAAGCTGGAAACCGATATCGAGGTATACGAAAATCATAAGTTTATCTGCATATGCAGCAGAGTTTAATCTTCCTATGATTAAAAGGTGAGCACCTCGCATTCGTTGCGGGACTGTCCTAGATCAAGGAAGGCTAGGGGTTCAAGAGCTAGATCAAAGGAGACATTGGTGATAGGGGTGCAACCCGTGACGCTTTGCGCTCTTTGGAGATTAAAAAATGGCTGAGACTTGATGGCATTTTACACAAATACGGGCGACGGGTTTTGAGTCATACCATGACTTGGGAAAGGATATCGGAGGAAAATCCTCCCCAAAGCCATACCATCGGAGAACTGCAAGTAAGAAGGTCCCATTCTAGGCGGTCAAATGCTTTTTCCGGCATCCAGCGGAACGACCCCACCATGGATGATCTAGATTGGCAGCACCAGGAAAGCACATGGCTGGCACAAGGTTCGAGTCATTGTCAGCATTTGATCTCCCGGGGTATAAAAACCACATTGGTGCGGTGGGTTGAAAAATTAGGGTGTCCATCCTGTCAGATAGCCGAGTGGCCAAGATCGGTTGGCGAAGATCTTATAACTCGGCATTAAGTAGGGAGATTGGACGGTAGTTGGCGGTTAGTGGCTGGTCTCTGCCTTCTTTTCTCAAATACTACCACATTAGCTGCAGAAAAGTATCCCAAAGAGGATGTACCTACCGCAAGGGCAGTAACATAGAGTTTTAAATAGGGAACTACATCTTCACTGAACGTTCTGTCAGAATTCGGTCGGAGAGACAATCGGGCCCTGCGGCACGGCCCAAGGCTGTGCGTTTTAGGGCAGATTGGCTCTCTGAAGTAGAAAACGAGTTCCATCCCTCGCATCCCTATCATCTTCAGAGAGAGTCCGGCTAGGGCCGCTGAAATGCCAGAAAGGCAATCGACTCTCGAATGTCTCCTGACGAGAACTCACATTCAGATTGATATAGGCGGGTATAGAAATCCCGAAAGAGCTCTACAAATGGCGGAAGGCTGTGGTCAACTAGGCCCCCCTCCCTGTGGAGCTCGAAGGGACCACTACGGCGTTTGGCTTCTTGTTGACCAGTTCAAGCCGTTTGGCCTAAGATTCGAACCGGACTCGGTTTATTTTCACGATTACTATGTCCCTCTCTGAAGCTCAATGATCTCCTTAAAAGCTGCAGTTTGAGGAGGATTGAATTATATTGACAACATGCGACGCTTGTAATCGTAATTTATACACCATGGATCAGTACGTGAAGTTAGAACTCGTTCGCGCACTGGCTTTTTAGTTGTTTGATCTAGTATGAAGTAGCTGCTGTTTGCGGTTGTTTTCCGCAGGCGGATTTGATAGCTAGTGATCGTTGCACGAATGGCCGCTTTGAAGCACGTCCCACCAATCCCAATTCGCAGATCCTGCGGTAGATAAAAATGGAAGTAATCCCTTTTGGTGGCTGCTCGAATTTCTAACTGGAACTCTGGCTGAGTTAACAAGGCTCTATCAAAGAACCAGGCCCCCGAATTCCCTTGGGGTTGCAGTAGTGTGTTATTGAAAGGACGAGGGCAGCATGATCTGAAATATGTTGGGAGTGAATCTTTGCAGTGTTCCACGCTGAGGAACTAACAGTTTTGATATTAGACAGAAGTCTATGCGAGACTGGGATTTCTGAGGGGCTAGATAAGTGGGGGTGAAAGCTCAAATGCTCATTGGTGGGTTGTAATAACCTCCATAGATCAACAAAGCAAGATCTTTGAATCACCCAAGGGAGGTAAGCGTGGTGTTACTCTTTGGGGGGACCACTTGTCCTAGGCGGCTGTTTGTCAATCAGGGGATCAAGGACTAGATTGAAATCCCCCCAATTATCAATGAAGTATTAGCAGAGGCCTGCGCTACCTTATCAATGGTAGCAAAGAACGGCCGGTCATCCACCTAAGGAGCAAAAGTCATATACATGTAACTTCAAGGCTACCTATCTTGAGGTGCAGCTCTGGACCATCTACCTTCTGTATCTGAGCTCGTCTCAATAATAGTACCATGCAAAGATATCCTAACCAGTATGGCAACCACACATTTCTTAGACACGGCTGGGTAATAGGCGGCCACCAGGTAAGGTTTAATATTGCTTTTAAGAGTTTGCCTTTCGAATTTAGATGCGTTTCTTTGAGAAAAATCAGAGGCCGCATCTTCCTGACTTCGGTAGCTTAGGATTTTCTTTCTTCCCGTTTTCATCGGATTCTTGATTCCTTTTACGTTCAATGAGAAAATCTTACATGGTGCTCATCAATCAGTAATAGACATCTTGGGTAAGGGCCGCTTGAAAACATACAACATAATCAGATCCTGTGCAACAATGACATAATCCCCGATTATTCTGGCTAATACACCCCATTTGGAGAGGTATGTACCAAAGTAATCTTAGAGAAGAAGCAAAACCACCCCCAAAGAATATGGCGACCATATTTCTGCGGGAGGATGCCCTAGAGAGGAAATAGAAAAGACATTAAAAAAGAAAATGAAACACCAGAGTCCATAATTACCACTGTTTCTCTGATACTCATCGAGGCACTACTTTGGTAGATGGAGTCGGGTCACAGATATCCTCAAAATTAAGGCAACAAAACTGCCCTCCGCCTGACCCGCTTTGCTGGGCTGCGGCCGATCCACTAATGGCAGGTACAGCGGTCTATGATACTACATGCAGTAATATTCGGGAAGTCAGCGCATCAAGTCGGCTTCTTTTGAATCCAAAAACTCCGCTATTAGGTCCAGGGTCCCTCAAATGTTTCTTGTCTTATTGTGAATCGTGACGTCGGAGCTTTGGCCCGGGTACATCAGGCCATACGTGTGCTTGTAGTTGTTGACGCCTCGGCCGGACTTCCAGAAAGCTCTTTCCGGCGGTCGATTTCCGTGGGTTTAGCCAAGTCGGGATAGAAGGATATCTTGTGGCTCTCAAACTCCATATTGGCCCTGTGCCCTAGAGGCCTTTAGAAGTTTGCTCAACGTGTTGACTCTCAAAAGTCGCAAATGATAGGCCGCGGGGTCTTCCTTTTGAGCGTTATGCTTGTGGGTACACGATGATCGCGATCGATCTCCAAATCTTTGGTAACGGTGCTTGGAGCAGGGAATGAGGGTTTTTTGCATAAAAACCCTTTTCATGTCTCCCGATTCCGCTCCCAAATCCGGTATGCCCACGAGTCGTATGTTTGTTGCGCGCGCGCTAATTATTTTCCATCTTCCACTTCTTTCTGCAATGCCCCGCACACTGAACGTTCAACTTTGTCGAGTTTGGGACAACCGAGCCGCATGGGATTGCCAATATGCTCTCCCCATTTTGGTCCTGACGCTAAGAAAGCCCTTCTAGCTTGCTTTGCAGCACACCAAAATCTTCCCCCGGCGGCTCGGAGTTCTTCAACCCAACCGTTTGACTGCACGAGGTCGTTGACTCCTTCTAATCTCTGCGAGGATTTCCTGCTGCATTTCGGGGCCCTCACGCAAGGCGCAGCCCCTTCTGCGGTGACGGAGGTTCAGTTTTGGAACGTTTGCCTGTGAGAAGCCGCGGGAGATCCGAATCCCCCCGGCGCGTGGGTTTGGTCCCCCTGCCATCTCACAAATGTGCCACCGGCAAGATCAGAGTAGAAGTTCCAAGGATGTACTGTGTTCATTCAGGAATTCTGAGTAGGCCTCTCGTTAGCCTCAGCGTTATGCCGACCATCCCGCTGTATATCAAGGCTCCGCCCCCCTGGTATTTTCTCACTTCTATCTACCAGAACTGACAGGTTGCTTTGTTCCAGATTCACATCGCTTTTCTATAGCTTCCTACCTGAGCTATGATAAGCTTCCTTATCACATACACCCCTGCTTAAGTTATTACGGACTGGTTTTATAAACTGGTGAAACTTCTTCTCTACAGTCCGGATACGGGAAAGTGCATCCGCATCCTTGTGTAACTTCCCGGCACGGTGTTCAACTTGGAAATCAAACGTCCTGTAAGGCCATGTACCAGCGTGTCAACCTGTGCATTGTGGTTTTTTCTGCATTTGCTGCAACCACGTTAGTTGGGGCATGGTCCGTGACCAACTGGAACTTTTCTCCCTGTAAGGTAACACTTAAACTGCCTCCACTGACCACGTTGATAGCCAAAGCACTCTTTTTCTATCGTGGACTACTTTTGTTGCAGCCAGTGACAACTTCCCTGCTCAGGTTACATCACAGGAGGCTCCTCCCACCTGGCACTGGGATAGGACGGCTCCTAGCCCTACATCCCGTGCAATCGTTTTGAACCAGAAAGGGTTTCTTTAAGTTCTTATACTCCTTTCAGTACCGGGCATGTACACAATTTTACTTTAAATACTGAAAACGCTTTTACAGCTTCTGGAGTCCACTTGATCTGGGTTGGACAATTAATTCGCAGCATATCCGTGAAAATGGCAGTTTTCTCTGCGAATTGCGGTATAAACCTACGTTAGTATCCAATAAGTGTCCTCAGAAACTTCTTAGTTTTTTCTTGGTTGTTGGATGAGGAAAAGTCCTGATGCCTATCTATTTTGCTTAATATAGGTTTAATTTATTCCTCTTCCCACTAGGTTGGCCCTAGGTATTTAACCTCCCTATTTGCAAAGGCACCTGTTCTTCTTCGGGTTTAAAGTGATTCCCGCTTGCTTCAGAGAGCCACAAGACTGCCCTGATCCTCTTCAAATGCTCCGCCCAGGTGTTACTCTATGGATTATGACAGTCATCCATGTAAATGCAAAAGCAATAACTTTGGTGTGGTCGAAGTCCCTGATCCACTAACCTTTGGCAGGTAGCCGCTGCTCCATGTGCAGTCCGAACGGCATCCGCTTGAAACGAAAAAGGCCAACAGGGGTGCTGAACGCCGTTTTTTCGGCTTCGAACTCCCTGGTGAGAGGGATGTGGCCAATATCCCGTTTGTCATATCAAGGGTGGTTACGTATTGAGCCTGTCCCAGCTGGTCTAGCAGCTCCTCAATTCGTGGCATTGGATATGCATCAAAAACGGATATGGCTTTTAACACCTGCCGGAAAGTCAATACAAAATCTTAAGGAT
Source organism: Ichthyophis bannanicus (assembly GCA_033557465.1). Taxonomy (NCBI): domain Eukaryota; kingdom Metazoa; phylum Chordata; class Amphibia; order Gymnophiona; family Ichthyophiidae; genus Ichthyophis; species Ichthyophis bannanicus. Next base: position 680,708,256 of record CM066033.1, read on the forward strand.
CCATCAGGCTTTCGGCACCAGGACTATGGTGCTATTCCCGGGACTCTCTTTGACTCCTCTATTACCCCCATGTCCAACATCGCCTGGACTTGTGCCACCTACCACCTCCTGTCTTTTGGCTTCAGGCAAGCTGTATGGCCTTTGAACGCACCAATTTCCCAGGTGGAGTTAGTTATTTCATGGGCCACCAAATGGGTCTCCCCATGTATGGGTGTCAACACATCTTGGAATTCATTAAGCAACTTCCTGAATTTCTTTTCTTCCTGTGGTAACCATTGTCCAGTCCTCACCTATTTGGGGCTCTGATTTTTCTTTTACAATCAGATACCTGGGGTCCCAGAACATCCTCTTCACTCACCTCCCTCTCTCGGTGCACAGGTGGCAGCTAAGCTTTTAACCCAAACCCCTTGACATCAGTAAGAAACCAAAGCCTTTGGCTCGCACGTTCAGAATTCTCTAGGTATGTGACCTCCTCCACAGAGGTGGAAGAACCCAGCCTCTCACAAATCAATTGGGCAAATTTTGTCGCCTTCCTTCACATGATACTCATGTCTGTCTTCTGTCCAAAGTTAAACAACATAACTTTAATTATTTTGCCCCTGTAATCGGGATCAATTACGCCTGCCCCCCAATCGAAATGAAATATTTAAGGGCTAAGTCCCGGACCTTGGGGCCTACCTCACTCTACCATAACATCCAATTGGTATTTTTCCACTTTGGAGACCGGTGTCAACCATGGCTCTCCCTTGGCCTTAGGTACAGTCACATTTCTATATGCTGCATAGGTCAACCACAGCAGACTGAGGGGTATGCCCCCCTAGGAGCTTGGCCTTTCTCAGAGACCTTATGGTCCTTTTAGGACGAATACTCGGCTTTGGGGTAGCTTGGTCTTTTTCTGGACGCTTAAACCATCTTTTTAGCTGGGGTCTGCGGGACTGTCCACATAAAGGCCCGGGAGCTACTACCATTAACTTAAAACCTCTCTCCCCTCCTTTTTTTCCTCAGTCCTTCCACTAGACCCTCCTTAACTCTTGGCCAGTCTCTTCCTAGCACCAAATCAAAGGGTAGCCTCGGTTACCACTGCTAATCAAGGACTATCTCTTGTTTCCCTAGACACCTTACCTTTAGCCTAGAGGTGGGATATGATGATGCAGCACCATGAATGCATCTGATGTGAACTTGGCTTTCAGGGGTTCTAGGCACAAATCTTTCTTGGGCCTCTATCCTCTTCCAAAGCCTTTTTGACATCATACTCTGGTCTGCCCCAGAGTCTAATAATGCATTTGTGGTAATTCCTTGCACATCAACCATCAAAAATCCTTCCTTGGGCTGTTTTAAATCCAGACCCATTAAACTAGTGTGTGTCTGGCATCTCTTCTCTAAGTGTCCCACTTTTCCACACTTGAAACATTTCTTTCTATTCCACTGTGTCATCTGGTTTGATACAGTACATTCATTTTCAGAAACATTCTTAATTATTCCTTTTTCTGATACAGCACATCTAGCCTCAGCATCCATCTTTAGAGGGCCACCCATTCTATGGCAAGCCTGCGTGGCTTCCAAGAATCTCTCTGCTAGCATGGTTGCCTCTCCAAGATTTTGGCAATTTTGCTGTATAAGAAAAACATTCAAATCTTTAGGTACCCCAAGCATAAATTGTTCCAGCATAATATCTAATAACATTTCTACTGTCTTTTGCTCAGGCTCCAACCATTTTACAGCTAAACTTCTGATTCTCTGACTCAGAGCCCTGGGTGTCTCACCCACTTTCAATGTAACAGCTCTAAACATTCGCCTATACTCTGAAATAGACAACCCTAGGCGATCTCTAATAGCTGCCTTTACATCCTTATAAATCAAAGCCTGGGCTGCTGGCATTGCTCTGTAAGCTGCTAGTGCCTCACCAGTTAATGAGGCTGCCAGCCTTACTGCCCACTGGGTCTCTGGCCATGCTAAAGCCTGTGCCACTCTTTCAAAAGACTCTAGAAAATCATCAACATTATCTTCTGGAGTTAATTTCCCAAAATTAAATGCCCCAATCCCTTGATTGAGTCCCACAGTGTCCACATGTGGTGCACCAGTACTAACTGCTGGTCTTGCATCTGTTCCACTTTGGCTCTGCAGCTGAACTAGAGCTTGCACCAGATCAAGCACTGGTTTCTGCTGTTCCATTAAGGCCTTCATAGCAGTGTCCTGGGCCTGCTGTGATAGCTCCTGCTGCTTGCTAAATTGGGCTGCCATCCACTGAGCCATCTCCCTCGGATCCATCTTGACCCCTGCAAGAAAAGAGAAAAAAAACAACCAAAGAGCAGCACCTTCCAACCAGGTGTGTTTTTTTTTTTCAACTTTTTTTTTTTTTTCAATTACCCCCTGTGCTTACACACATCCACCACTAGACATGCCCAGGTACATATTACCTTGTCTCAGTGATGAATCCAGCTTTGCACAGGGTCTTTTCCTCTGGGACAGCTTCCTGGAACAACCACTTTTCTTCCAAAGTGCAGATGAGGGAAAAAAATCTTCTTACAGCTTTAAACTTGACTTTTATTTGTAATCCACAACAAGTAAATCCTCTTGGTGCAAGAGCAATCCGAAAAACTACGCCATTTGTCAGACGGCTGCCTAGGGTGAGAACTTACACAATCTTGACGATGCATATATTCATATGATTCTTGCAAGGTATTGTGGGTATTGTAGTTCATTCACTCCCAAACACAGCTGATGACAAAGAACCAAGTGGTAAGATCAATAAAATACTTCTTTTATTGATGGGGTTTAATTCACCCAGCACATGTATGCTTGATAGCACTATAAATGAGGTTACTTGCTTGCAGTGTTTAAATGGATAACAAAAAGTCACAAAGTAAACCAGAAAACAACCTTCAGCTTGTCAGGCAATTAGCTAATGTTTTCTTAGCAAATAATTACCAAATACAAAGGCACAAAGTAAAGAATAAACTTTGCTGGTTAGGTTAACTTCTGCTTATTTTCCACCCGATCTCAGCAGTGATTCTCCCTTGCTCACACACAATCAGGTGCAGCCCTAATTACTATCAATGGACCAGCTGAAAGCCTTTAGCTGGCTGGCTGCTACTGTGTGAGCCCAAATCCTGCTTTAAGAGCTGTTTGCAGTGGAAATAAAGAACAAAGTTAGGTTTCTTTGTGATGGCTGATGTGTTTGCTCAGAAAACTAGCAATAGCATTTAGATAGAGAACAGTCCATGTAAATAGTTTTTCATCTGCTGTATCTCCCCCTTCATCAATCAGCATAGGGTCACTATCATACATTGGCACAGATGAGTCTTTCATTAAGGCACTATCATGAGAATGCTTATTCCCTTGCTGCCATTCTCTATTATAGATAGGGTCTGGATCAGTGTTCATACCTGAGCCTCTCCTGCTATCATAATTCCTCTCTGTATAGCCTGGCCAATATGTAATCCAATTCTGATGTCCAGCCTTCCAATCTTGATCCCTGGACACTGGATCTCTCTCTCACATACCTTCTGGCCTTGGTCTGAAAGTCCTTTCCACATGCAGTCTTCTCTCTTCCAGGTAGCCACTGGTG
>CM066033.1:680712323-680764837 GCA_033557465.1 Ichthyophis bannanicus
TTTAGTGCTCAACAACAGTGATAGCTATCGAATTGTCTACGTGGAGTGCCCCTGTGAGCAACAGCGATCATCACACAGGGTGGTTTGGATATAAAAGCCTAGGTACAGGCCAAAATGAGCAATCTCAAAGTCCTAAACTTCAAAAACACTGACTTCATAAAATGGCCAAGTACCTAAAGGAGGAGATGCATGGGTAGAAGGAGATAAGGGAGAGTGGAATTGTCAATGTGGCTAAACTAAAGGTGGCAATAAAAGGGCAACCAGATAAATATGTAAGAAAGTAAATAAAAACAAGAGGAGAAGGAAACCTATTTGGTTTTCCAAAGAAGTGGCTGCTCAAATAAAGGGCACAAACACAGCTTTCCCCGCAAAATTGCAAAATCTTGGCAAACAGAAGAACACAGAAATGAATACAAGGATCAAACTCCAAAGAGTCAAAAGAGAAATAAGGATAGAAAAAATCAAAGGCAGAGGAAAAGAATGACTAAAGATGTTAAGGGTGGCGACAAAACTTTCTTCAGGTATATTCGGGAAAGGAAGAAGATCAGAGTTGGAATTGCAGGACTCAGAAGTGCTGGGAAAGGACTGGTGGAACGTGACATTGAAAAAGCGAAATTGCTAACAAATACTATTTGCTCTGTTTTTACTAAAGAAAATCCTGGAGATGGACCAGCTGTGCCTCGCTCCCGAAATATAAAAATGGGAATGGAAAAAAAGTAGATACACACACCATTCAGCAGAAGATGAAGGGTGTTAGAACACCTTGCCTAAACTGAAAGCGGACAAAGCCATTGGACCGATAGATACATCCCAGGATACTGAAAGACTCAGAGAGGTTCTTGCAGGGCCATTAAAGGATGTTTTCAACAGATTCCTTGGAACCAGGAGAGTGTTCCTTCAAGACTGGAGAATGTCCGTACCTCTCATCAAAAGTGGTGACAGGTAAGTAATGGGTCAAACTCCAGGCCCGTGAGCCTTACCATCTGTGGCGGGAAAAGTATTGGACGTCGCTCCTGAAAGAGCGAATAGTGAACTATTCTCAAAAACCAACAGGTTGCAAGATCCGAGGCCACATGGTTATTGAAACTCGAAGGACGGTCTTGCCAAACAATTCTGATTTCAGTTCTTGTGACTACGGGGTGAGCCAACGGAACTAGATGCAGGGGCATTCGAAATGGATGTCATCTTAACCTGGTTTCAGCAAAGCCTTTGATACTGTTCCTCATAGGAGGCTTGTCAATAAACCTCAGTAATCTTTGGGATGGTCTCAAAATAGTACACCTGGATTAGAAATTAGTTGACTGACAGATGACAGAAGGGGTGATGGTACAATGGTGAGCTCACTCTGACAAAATGGAAGGTGATTAGCGGGGTGCCCTAGGGTTTCGGTCTTGGGCCCGGTAAAAAAAAAAAAGCACTGTTCAATGTATTTGTGAGTGATATTGCTGAAGGACTGAATGGAAACGTCCTGTCTTTTTGCAGCATGACACAAAAATTTTGCAACACGTAGTAGAGACCTCCCCCGAGGGAGTGGATAACATTAGGAAAGATCTACAAAAAGCTGGAAGAATGTTCGAATGCTTTGCAGTTACAATTTAATGCAAAAACAGTGCAGTGTCATGCACTAAGGTAGCAGAAATCCAAGGGAAATGTACGCGATAGGGGGGCTAGAGTTTGGTGTGCCATACGGTTCAGTAGAAAGACCTTGGTGTGATTTATCTCTGATGATTCTCAAGGTGCAAAACAGTGCGACAAGGCGGGTGGCAAAAAGCCATGAGGATGTTGGGCTGCATACAAAGAGGAATTTACCAGCAGAAAGGAAGAGATGACTTATGCCACTGTACAAGTTCACTTGTGAAGGCCTCACTTGGAATAACCGAGTGTTCAGTTTTGGAGACCCATATTCTTTGCAAAAGATGTAAAAAGACTGGAAACTGTTCAGAGGAAGGTGGACCAAAAGGATTGTGGAGCCTGCGTCAGAAGCCTTATGAGAAAAGACTTGAATACCTAATATGTACACTCTGGAGGAGAGGAGGGACAGGGGAGATATGATTTCAGACCTTTAAATACTTAAAGAGAACGATGAACAAACAAACCTCTTTAAAGACGGTAGCTGTAAAACTAGAGGGCAGAAACCTGAAGCTGCAAGGTGGAAAATTGAGAGGCAATGTCAGTAAGTATTTTTTTCCGCACTGAAAGGGTGGTAGAATGCTTGGAATGTCCCCACCCGATGGAAGTGGTGAGGGCCAACATGGTGACGTAATTCAAAACGGCATGGGACAAACCACAGTGGATTTCCTTTACAGCAACAGGATAAAATACAATAAAACTGAACCATCTAACTTCCTAAACCATCTAACTTCTCAACAAATAGGGGGTGTCCTCACAGGAAATGGTGGGTTCACCCCCCTAAGCAGACATGGGGAGGGGTGGCCTGTACAGAGAGACAGGGTGCAACCTACCCTTACCATCTTGCTGGGCAGACGGGATGGATCCCATGTTGGGCTTTATCTGGCCATCATTTACTATGTTACTATGATAGTTTAATTGTGAATTTCAAATAATTGTTTTAAGATATTAAGGCACTGTATAAATCTAAATAAAGGCGACTTTTGGATGCAGTCCAAATAAAAAAAAAGTCCTCTAAAAATATTCTTTCAAAATCACTATAAATAATGTTGGCAATTGACGGGCTAATGAAGCCTCTTTGCTATGCCCTGACATTGCAGAAAAAATTGACCATTATAATAAAAATAGTTATGAGTAAGTAACCATCCTCTGCCAGCTGACATAGAAAAAGATGCTGACATTCTATGATCCCCCTTCGGCTATTAACCAACGATCGTTGAATTAAACATAACACCAGAATCGGTGTTTGTAGACGTCTGCGTATATAGGTACGCTATGTCCATAGACACTAAAAAATGTGTTTCCCAGGCAGACAAACCATATCCTGCTTTAAAAGAGTCCATGTCCAGCAGGCTCTTCTGGCAGTTTTAAACATTTCCTTATTGTGATCCACTTTTGTGGCTTACCGGTTAGCAGTCTGTATGCTCAGGTCTGTAAATCCCAAAGCTTGGCAGCAAGTATCCATGCCAGGATTTGTGTCCTTAAAGGGCAGAAACCTTCTGAAATGGGGTACATCTTTATCAGTTCAGGTTGTATTTTATTTTTAGTTTAATTTATTTAACAGTATTTCTAAACCCGCCTTATCATGATAATCCAGGTGGTATCACAGCAAACAATCTGGTAGTTGTTAGTGTGTTTATACATGCAGTGAGGGTGAAAGATTTTAGTTTTTAAAACATGCACAAGAGCTGGAGCCTCTTATTTTAGTGAGGTCCTCACACCTCTCCTGAGGTGTTTTTGGACACCAGAAGTATTGTTGTAGCAAGTGCAATCAAATGAATAAATCCAGGAGTCATTGGACAGGGTCCAAGCCAAGTTTATTGTGCACAGGCCCAGTCAGTCAAAGCTTCAAAAGGGAACTGAGCAAGAACGGTTTTTTTATTTACACAGATACATAAGCCATTTATAATACCTCTTTTTCAGTTTGATACATAAGAACTTTCTATTGTTTCTAGCTTGATATAGGCACACTTAACATCTCATTGGTTTTACATGTTCCCCTTGCACCTGGTCCAATTAGAAATCCCTCCGGAGCCTAGCAACCAGCCCCCTCCCTTAGGATTGTTCTAACCATGGTGCAGTTCTTGATTTTGTTTCCCTCTCTACTGCAAAGGTTATCCCTAGCTCCAGGAATGCATGTATTGAAACATTTCTTTTCTTTCACACACAAGAGAATAATGAAAGACTAAGTGAATTCATAAAAACTTCTTATTAAGCATTTTAAAACAGTTTTCTCCATAGCCTACCACATTCCCCCTTTGATTATTCTCACCCGCAAGTGAGAAGGTGTGAGAATTAAATCACTCGTTAGTCAATTAACACATTATACAGGTGTAATAGCATCATCGTGGGTATAGGATAATATTGCCACATAGCTAATATCTTTGTTAGCTGCCTTCCTTTCTACATTGCTATCATGGCTGCTGACTTTTATTCAACTGTGATGAATCCAGTTTCGAGTTTTTGGCAACTTTAACTGCTGTTGGGGTTAACAAGATGACAACATATGTCCCTTCCAATGCGGTGTCAACAGTGTCTTTCTCCACTCTTTGATCCACACCGAGATTCCAGGCTTGAGAGGATGCAGGGGTTCTGTTAGATGGATGAGCAGCTGGTCTTGTACCCACGGATGAAGACTCTGCAAAACAGAACGTAAAACCAATAGTTCTTGTCTAGTATTTCAGATCTAATCTGTTCCATATCTCCCTTTATTTCCTATACAATAGGCGGGTGTCGCCCAGACAGAATCTCAAAAGGGAAAACTCCTAAAGACTTAGCAGGGGCTAAGTATATCCTAAGAAGGGCTATAGGAAGAACCGGGTGCCACTTCAGGTGAACTTCTTGGCAAAGTTTGGACAACTGAGATTTCAGGGTTCTATTCATACATTCTACTTTTCCTAAATTCTGAAATCTGTAGGCAAGTCTCGGGGCCATACTTAATGGACTTGCTTCCTGAGGTATCCACCCTCATTCTTTGTACAGGGCCCCATGTGCATGCAAGGTTGTAAGGGCATACTTGGAATCTGGGTACACATTTAGACAGAGCCCCTTTTCCTATGTCAGTGCTCTAGTAAGAGCTATCAGTTCAGCCTTCTGTGCTAAAGTTTCCTGGGGCCCAGGGCTGAGTACTCAACTACCAGATCAAGGGTCACTACTGCATATCTGGCACAACAATGTCAATTAATGATGACAAGAGTGCTTCCATCTACAAAGAAAGTCCTTCCAGGGTTCTCCAAAGGAACATCAATCAAATCAGGGTGACTTGAGAATATAGTGTCCATAGTTTCTAAACAGTCATGATCAGGGGGATCAAGACCAACTGGTAACAACGTAGCAGGATTCAGAGCTTGACTGACCTTCAATTGTATCTGGGGGTTTTCACACCAGCATACTCTGATACCTCACATTCGTGAATTATCTAGAAGTTTCCTTTGTGTTTCATAATGGTTAGAACAGAGTGTGGTACAGTAACTTGAAGATGGCTCACTAGGAGTGCTTTAGCTGCAACAGCTCTCAAACAAGGGGACAGCCTTTTGCAATTACATCCGATTGTTTGACAAATAGGCTACTGGTTCGTTGCCAAGATCCAATGAGATTGAGTCAACACTCCTAGAGCATTTCTTTGTGACTCATGGACATAGAGACTGAAAGGTTTTCTGACATATGGTAGACCCAGAGCTGTGATAACATCAGAGTGGTTTTCAAAGATCAAAAGGCTGCATCCTGTTCAAGTCCCTATTCCCAATGGAGCCTTTTGAATTCCTTTGGTAGCTTGATACAATGGTTTTGCTAGCAGCGCAAAATTGGGGATCCATATACGACAGTACTCTGCAGCACCCAAGAAGGCTCTCACTTGCCTCCTGGTGGTTGGAGTAGGAATACTGCATACAGCTTCTTTGCGTTCTGGTCCCAGGCGTCTAATTCTGCTGGACTACTGGAATCCTAGGTGTTTAACTTGTTTGACATAATTATGCCTTGGCTCTTGAGACTTTATATCCAGCCTCATTAAAAAGGTGCAAAGAGTTCACTGGTGGCTTAAAGACATTCACTTTCTTAGTTGGTGGCTATAAGCATGTTGTCCACATTCTGGAGAAGAACCCTTTCTCCTGGGTTCACATAGTAGCTTGAAAGATCTTGATTTAAAATAGCACTGAAGAGAGTAGGTGAATTCTTGAATCCTTGAAGTAATCTAGTCCAGGTGAGTTGGCCCTGCCTTCCTGTTGTGGGGTCTTGCCATTCAAAAGCAAACAAAAGTTGACTGGTGGGGCTAGGCGTACACAGAAAAAGGCATCTTTCAGGTCCAGGAAGGTAAAATGAGTAGCCTCAGCAGGGATCAGTCCCAAGAGAATATAAGGATTTGGTACCACTGGGTGTATAGTTTCAGCTGCATCATTTACCCGCCTTAGATCTTGTACTGGGCAGTAATCCCCTGTCCCAGGTTTCTTAACTGGGAGAAGGGGGGTGTTCCAGGGTGACTGGCATTCCTTGAGAAGTCCATACTTCAGCAGTTTCATGAAATGGCAGTGGATTCCTTCAATGGCTTGTTCGAGGGAGAGGATACTGCTTCACATGCACTGGTTCCACTCCTGGCTTGAGGGTGACAATGACAGGGGCTATGTTCTTTGCTAGGCCAGGTGGATTATCTTCTGGCCATACTCCAGGTGGGGCTATAAGGTTGGTGGGTATACAGGAACTAGCTGGCTTGATTGGAGATGCACTATAGAACCACTACTCTTCTTCTCGGGGAACAGTCAGCACCATCAATCCAGCAGGCTTTGGGTTCACTGTCATTTGCATTTCTCCATTTCAGCAAAGGATATTTGTGCCTGGAGCTTAGCAAGCATGTCTCGACCCAGAAGTGGAATAGGGCATTCAGGCATATACAAGAACTGGTGCGTTATTTTCTGTCCCCCCTAGTTCACACATGCGGTTCTGCAGGAGAGGCTTTGTGGCTTAGCCCCAGTACTCTGACAATGGTGATGCATCGAAAAAACAAAGGGCTACTGGCTTTAGAATTCTGCTCCTGTATCCCCCCATAAAGTCCACATATTGGTCCCCTATTTTCAGACTGACCATAGGCTCCTGGGGACCCAGGGAAACTTGGAGTCCAGTCTGGCCTAGTCTTCATCCATGCTGTAGCCCCTTTTCGGCTGCCACTCACTCTATAGCTGCTTCCCTCTCTTGCTGGAACACTGTGCTTGGTTTATTCTTTCTAAAATCAAGTACTCCCTCCTCCCCTCCTGGGGGTGGAGTCAAGATACGGGCATTCAACTTCTCTAATGTCCTTTCTTCTCTGCAATGGGCGCACTGATTCGCACCCAGTGGGGGCCGATCCTTTTCACGACCCCTTTCACTTCCTCTGCTCCTTCGATTAGGAAAACCCTCCTCCACATCATTCAACTAAAGTATCAGCAAGAAGATCTGTTTTCTTCCTTATCTTACATTCACTTTCTCTGTCACATTTATTTCCACAATTCACAAACTTTCTGAACAACTTCCAGTAACTGTGCTGTATTCATGCCCGCAAATCCATCCAGATTCTACAATTTATGTTTTAAATCTCTCTGGGACTGACTGACAAAAATGCAAATTCTCCTGGCTGCTGGATCACATGGGGTATATAGTGAGGGCTGCCTGCGCTATTTGGATCCCACTTGGGGCCATCAAGGCTGATGGGTCTGCATAATACTGTTCATTAGTTCAATTAAATCCTATGGTTTTCTCAGTGTAGGAGGCATAATGCAGCTTTCAGTTCAGTAAATCAGTGGCAGAAACAAAGCTGGTCAGCTGGCTAGTGCAAAGCTGGCCCTGGACCTAGTGCAATGTGATATGTGACCCTCCCTTTTACTGGTAGTTGTACTTCTGAAGGCATACGGCAATCGGGACTGTCTGGGTTCCACTTCATGTTCTTGGGCGCTGGCTGTGAGTGACCCTGAACTGGCAAATGAATCCCTGCTTGTAGTGTCATCGGTGGACTGTGGCCTACTCCTGAGTACTTAAACTGTGCCGGGGCTTTCGGTCAAGAGGGGGTGTACGTCCTTCCTGCTGCGGAGGTGGCTGGTGACATTTGCAGGGAGGTATCTCCCCCCCCCCCCCCCCCCCCCCCCAGGCTCTGCCCGGGTGGTGGCAGCGCTGAGGGAACTGGCCTATAAAGATAATAAACGGGCAGGTTTTTTTGTTTTTGTTTCTCTCAAACATTTAACCAGGAATCCTATGTAGGGGAACTGATCAGGGAACATTCTCTGTACAAATCTGATAAACACGTGAAACTAAGGAGCCATGAAGTAGCTAACACTGGCCACTCCCTTCCACAGAGCATTTCTAATAGGGACAGAGACATTTTAAGTCTGTAGTCTTCAGCAAATTCCTAGTCATACATTTCAACAAAATCTGCATGGACTCTGACCCCCGACCCCCCCCCCCCCCCACACACACACACACACCAGTCAGGCTGCATTTTCCTGTGGACTAAGCATATTGGATGTGTGCTCATTCTAAATAAGTACAATTTAGATAAAGTCCTTAAAATATAAAACTATTATTTTGCAACATGTTATAACAACAATCCCAACAGAAAGAACTATAGCTCCTAACATGACGGCCACTTATCTGTTATGTATGACTGGAAAAAAATTACTTGGCATGAAAACTAACTGCCAGCCGTAATCAGCATGTCTCTGCAAAAGGAATTACTTTAAATCTTACAGTTTTAGGAAGCAGATATTCAAAAGACATTCCGAATACTTTTTCCATAAAGTGGGTGGATATCTAGAAAACATATTACTTTTTCCCTTCCTATTTTATTTTTATTAACAATAGGTATGTCTTCTATGAGGTGCTTGCCGCAGTATATCAGGAACTAGAATTCAAGCATGATGAACTCCTTTATTCACTCAGGATTTAAATCACTTTCAAGTCGCGATCTGGTACTACTGGCTCGTGATGCTTCATAGTCCTGTCAGGGTTCTTAACCTCTACTTCGTAGGACAAAGGGAAAACAAAAGCAGTTTCCTGAATTTTTCTATCATTTCCTATTTAAACCATTACAGTGCTTACTGAAGGTTTGAACATAAATAACACAAAACAAGCTAAGCCCACAAATGCATTATACCTATAGCCCTACAAAACTTCTTCTCACTTGGTCCGTACAAGTACAGGAACTCGAAAGGGGTTAATAAGAACTTAACCCTTTCCAGGCTAAGCCCAAAACTATCGGGATCCACAATCCTGACTAAAACATTCTTATTAAATGATATACAATACATGACCATAGCAGAAGGAACATCACTATTAAAACATATTGAATTAAACAGGTACAATTTTCCTGAAATAAGCACAAATTAACCCAGCTGCAAAGTGTTGAGATTAAGCCTTCACAGGGTTAAAAAGACACTGCACATTCCTTTTCTTCTTCAGACACGCCCCTTCTCTCTCTGCTAGCCAGCTTCATGCTTTGTGAAAGGAAAAAAAAAACTGGGAATGCATGAGACAGCTTCTTTACTGAAAAAGTGACAACTGAGTTTGTTTCCTTCTGTCTTCTTTTCTGCTTAATACTATTTCTTATTCGGTAAACTGTTCCACAATTACCCAACAGAATAATCTCACATTTATACCAGAAGGGAAACTCGCAGTTTCAACAGATAACAAAAATCAGATACACAATAAGGACAGACAAACACCAAATGCTTCCTTCTTTTCGCGACCTGGGCGCAGTCGCCTGGCCAGGAACTGCGCTACTTAGGAGTCTGCTCTCGCTCGGTCTGTATTTCAAGACCTCTCACTCAACACAAGCAGTCATATTTTAACAAGAAATCATTTTTTCAAGTGCCCAGGTTTTTCTGACTAACTGACTATTTCAAAACAAGAAGGATCGATGGCTTTGGCTTCCGCTTTCACTTACGCGGAGCTTACTAGGACCACCCTTATGGGAGGTGATCAGACTCCCTTGTCTCGCACACACTCATGCGAGATTTTTCCCAGTTAGTCCTATACCAAATATACCAAATCAGTCTTGCGCATACTCATGCAGACTTTTTCCCCAGGCTGCACTGACTTTTAAACAGAAAAATATCTACTCACCGGATCCAGTTCCTGATACCAAACCAGTTCTTGTGTTGGACCCTGGACTCCCCTCGGGTTCTGAGGTGTTAGCCAGCTGGACCCAGTGGCCCACCGAGGCAAGGCAGAACCCTCTCCGATACAAAGGGATCAGCGGCGCCTGAGAAGTTCCCCTGCGGTCGGACAGACATGGTTCCAACCGGACCAAACCTCGAGGCGAATTTCGTAGATTATTCACTTGAATACCATTTACTACTCGCACTTCCCGGCCCAACGCACCAAGAATATGTTGTAGCAAAGTGCAATCAATGAATAAATCCAGGAGTCAATTGACAGGGTCCAAGCCAGTTTATTGTGCACAGGCCCAGTCAGTCAAAGCTTCAAAAGGAACTGAGCAAACGTTTTTACAGAGACATAACCATTTATACCTTCTTTTTTCAGTTTGATACATGAGAACTTTCTATTGGTTCTAGCTTGATATATGCAAACTTCTCATTGGTTTTACATTCCCTGCACCTGTCCAATTAGAAATCCCTCCGGAGCCTAGCAACCAGCTCCCTCCCTTAGGATTGTTCTAACAATGGTGCAGTTCTTGATTTTGTTACTTCTCTACTGCAAGGTTATCCCTAGCTCCAGGAATGCATGTATTGAAATATTTCTTTTCTTTCACACACAAGAGAATAATGAAAGACTTATGAATTCATAAAAACTTCTTATTAAGCATTTTAAAAAAACCGTTTTCTCCTTTTTCACAGATTTTTGGTTCTTTTCTAGTTATAATGGGAGCTAGGATCCAGGCCTAACTTACAGGCCTTTCATAGTAGCAGGCCATGCTAGGCCATAGCCTACCATAGTATTACATCATGGCCTTGCAGCTTTTTACAGAATCAGAATGGCTGACATTCACTTCTGTCCCCAAAGAGGTCTGCATATACAGCAGCTTTTCAGCTTCCATCGTTGTAAGGTAGAAGTCTGGTCTGTATGGATCTGTTGCAGCGAAGTGCACACAATGAATAAAACCAGGAGTCAGTTCGAAGATCCAAGCCAATTTATTGTGCACAAGTCTCAGGCAAAATTGTCACATTCAAAATGGTCTGAGCAATGGAGTCCAGGTAAACAATACCCTTTTATAACCTTTCTCTTCTTCAGTTTAATACAGGCAAACTTTCTATTGGTCCTACTGACCCTTGCACCCATCCAATTGGGATCTCTCTCTGGGCCTAGCACTCTGTTCCCCCTGCTCAGAATTCTCTAACAAAGGCACAGTTCTTAAACTTGGATAAGTTTCTCCTACAAGGTCACTGCTAGCTTAGAAAATGTGTGAATATAGAGTACTGGAACATGTCTGTCATCAGCATAGAAGAATTCAACAAAGGATTTATACAACCTTATCAAAAAGCAGTTTAAAGCAGTTTTCTCTAACTCTTACTGACTTTGGTTTTTCTCAGCATTCTTATTCTCAGGTGGGGGCTGGGACTCAGGCCTAGCTTACAGGCCTTTCGTACATTTACAGGCTATTCTAGGCCATAGCCTGCCACATTTCCCCCTTTGATTATTCTCACCCGCAAGTGAGAAAGGGTGAGAATCAAATCATACATTACACATGGTCATCAGCATCATGTTGGGGTACAAGGGAATATTGCCACATAGCTAATACTTTTGTAGCTGCTTTACGTTCAACAGTACTGTCAGTGGTTGAGTTCAGCATGCGCAAGCATAAGGGTAGGAAACATGGGAGAAACAAGCAGATAGCCAATATGAAGAGGACAATGAACACAAGTGTTTTCAGGCCTCCCATTCCTGAAAACAAAGAACTAAACCATCCATCGAGTTGCAAGCCATGCCAGGTCTGGACTGGTACATAGGTTTGTTTTCTCATGTGATTGGCTATATCTTCTACAACTTGTCCTTCATTATTGATTTGCAAACAACCGTTTAGTTAAATTCAGCTTTCCACATACTCCTCCTAGCGATTCTGATAAATGGCTGTACTAGGGTTGCCAACTTATTCACCGAGAAAAAACCCGACACCTGTGGCCTCGCCATGCTCCACCCATTCTCTCGCCCCTAGTCCCACCCCTTCCCCGCCCCCAGCCCCACCCACAAAAATTACCGAGGATACGTGTAGGCTAACTTCCTTGGTCAGATAATAATTAAACTGGGAACCCCAAAATCCAAACATGAAATGTACAACACTGGAGAAATAAAACTATAAAGTAATTTCCTGCTTGCACTAAACAAAAATGCAAAGATGTTAGCAATACACACTTCCCAGACCAGACATATTCCCAGTTAATAAATTCAAAATAAAAAGTATTTTTCTACCTTCTGTTTGGGCGTTTTATTTTTCAGTTGCAATTGCTCCAGTCACTTTCTTCTGGTTTCTTCGTGTCTTCTGTGAGCTATCCCTTTGGCCTTTCTTCTCTTTCAGATGTTTTCCATTCTCTCATCTATTTCGGCTTTAACATACTGATTGTTTCCCTTTTGCTCTTTCCCCCCAATTCTTTCCTTATTCCTTTATCATCCGTTTAAATTTCACCCTTCCATTCTCAAGCCCCTCTTACTCTCCCAATACCGGCCCATCATAGACTTTTCTTCCACACAAAATATTTTTTCCCCTCTCTATTCTCATTCCCCATCCATTCTAGTCCTCCCCCCAAATCAGTTCCCTTATAGTTCTAGACCCACCCAGCATCCACTCCCTTCTAGTCCCATTCTCCCATGCCCCACATCAGCCCATTTCCAGTCCTATTCCAGCTCTTCATCAGCCCATTTCCACTGCTAGCCCTCACATCACAGGCCATTTCCAGTCCTAGCTCCCCCCCCCCAATCACAGCCCATTTCCAGTCCAAGTCCCCCATCACAGCCTATTTCCAGTCCTAGGCCCCCCCACCATCACATCCCATTTGCAGTCCGAGTCCCCCCGCACCATCACAGCCCATTTGCAGTCCTAGCCCCCCTAATCACAGCCTATTTCCAGTCCAAGATCCCCCTTCCTCCACCTTCGCCATTTTCCCGTCCATGTTCCCCCCCCCCCATAGCCCTTTTCCAGTCCAGGTCCCCTCCACCCCCATCACAACCCATTTCCAGTCCAAGTCCCCCCCCCATAACCCTTTTTAAGTCCAGGTCCCCCCCCCATCACAGCCTATTTTCCAGTCCAAGTTTCCCCCCCCCCATAGCCCTTTTCTGGTCCAGGTCCCCCTCCACCCCCATCACAACCCATTTCCAGTCCATGCCCCCCCCCCCCCTTATCCCTTTTCCAGTCCAGGTCCCCCCTTTAGCCCTTTTCCAGTCCAAGTCCCCCCCCCCCCTTAGCCCTTTTCCAGTCCAAGTCCCCCCCTTTAGCCCTTTTCCTGTCCATGTCCCCCCATTAGCCCTTTCCCAGTCCAAGTCCCCCCCCTTAGCCCTTTTCCAGTCCAAGTCCCCCCCCCTTAGCCTTTTTCCAGTCCAAGTCCCCCCCCTTAGCCCTTTTTCCAGTCCAAGTCCCCCCCCCCTTAGCCCTTTTGCAGTCCGAGTCCCCCCCCCCTTAGCCCTTTTCCAGTCCAAGTCCCCCCCTTTAGCCCTTTTCCAGTCCAAGTCCCCCCCCTTCCCCCTTTTCCACTCCCAGTCCCCCCCCCCTTAGCCTTTTTACCTTACAAGTCCCCCCCCCCTTAGCCCTTTTCCATTCCAAGTCCCCCCCCCCCCCTTAGCCCTTTTCCAGTCCAGGTCCCCCCATCACAGCCCATGCAGTCCTTGCCCCCCCCCCCCCGGACCAGCATCGCGGCTGTCTGAGGGCTTCAGAGGGAGCCGGGGAAGCCCGCGCGAGGCCCCGGCTCCCTCTGAACAGCCACCAGCGTGAAGAAGCCTTTACCTTCACGCTGGCGTCTGTTCCTATGAAGCCGCGAATGCTGGGAAAGGTTAAAGGGCAACCTTTAACCTTTCCCAGCATTCGCGGCTTCACAGGAACAGCCGCCAGCGTGAAGGTAAAGGCTGAGAGGTGATCAGGCTCTCGTTACCTTAAACCATATTAGTCTCGCGCATGCGGGACTTTCCCATAGCTAACTGACTATGAACCAGACAAATTGCTACTCACCGGATCCGGCCACTAATGCGATGCGCAACCAGTCCCCTCCTTGGGTTGAATCCTGGACTCCCCTCGGGTTCGGAGGTGTTGGCCGGTCGGACCCGGCAGGCCGCAGAGGCAGGGCAGAACCCTCTCCGATACAATGGGACCGGCGGCTCCTAGGGTCCTCTTCGCTGTCGGTCGGCCGCGGTCCCGACCGGACCAAACCTGGAGGCGGTAATACGTGGTATATTCACTTGCACACCATTCACGTACTCCACCTTCCCGGCCAATACATCAGGAATATGTTGCAGCGAAGTGCACGCAATGAATAAAACCAGGAGTCAGTTCGAAGATCCAAGCCAATTTATTGTGCACAAGTCTCAGGCAAATGTCACATTCAAAATGGTCTGAGCAATGGAATCCAGTAAACAACACCTTTTTATACCTTTCTTCTTCAGTTTAATACAGGCAAACTTTCTATTGTCCTACTGACCCTTGCACCCATCCAATTGGGATCTCTCTCTGGGCCTAGCACTCTGTTCCCCCTGCTCAGAATTCTCTAACAAAGGCACAGTTCTTAGACTTTGATACGTTTCTCCTACAAGGTCACTGCTAGCTTAGAAAATGTGTGAATATAGAGTACGTACTGGAACATGTCTGTCATCAGCATAGAAGAATTCAACAAAGGATTTATACAACCTTATCAAAAAGCAGTTTAAAGCAGTTTCTCTAACTCTTACTGACTTTGGTTTTTCTTAGCATTCTTATTCTCAGGTGGGGGCTGGGACTCAGGCCTAGCTTACAGGCCTCTCGTACATTTACAGGCTATTCTAGGCCATAGCCTGCCACAGATCTGCGATATAAAGTATGAGCATAATTCCATCCCAGACGCACAGCACCTCTGTATGTTCGGTTTGAACCGGACGTACAGAGGGGGGTCACAATTCTGATCCTGCAGAGCATGTCTAGCCCTATGGGACCAGAATCACGAACAGCCATGTATGTGCAGGCGGGGACTGCAATTCAGCCCGGCCTGCACGTACAGGAAAAGCCCGACTAACTCAGTCAGGGCTTTACAATGGAACCGTGGCACCATGGTGCCCGGTTGCCATGGCACCACGACTCCATTGTAAAGCCGTGATCCTAGCAGCCAGCTTAACAAAGGCTTTCCCCACAGCCCAACCCACGATCCGGCCTCCTAAGGCCAGAGTCGGGCTGTGGAGAATGTCTTCGGGCACCCCCTGCCATATCCGCACCCCTGGCTCATCGAAAAAAAACGTCCAGGGAAGTTATTCCACCTTGGAGGTGGAATAACTTCCCTGCACAAGTCGCCGGCCCTAACTCTGCCCCAATCCGCCCCTTCCCCGCGCCATCTAACTTCCCCATACAACCATTAGGAAAGTTAGACGCTGGCAGGGAGGGCACGAATAGCGGGGATGGATGCCCTGTTGGAACGTCTTTCCCTGCTATTTGGGGGACAGAATAACCCCCTATGTGATACAATACAGAAAGCCCAGTCAACTCCTACAGTGGAAGGAGAGAAACAAATGTATTTTCATTTATTCTGTCAATCTTCGATAAAGTATACTAACTTTCTATCCTATCAAGAGGCACATCACCATTTATTGTTTTTTGTTCTAGTCCCTCCTCTCTACATTTGGGATAACCATTGACAAGGTGGAATTGAAGAGACATGCTAGGGTTTTTCCTCCTTAATTTGCTTGTGCTCCAGTGAACTTGTGACAACTTATACCCCCCGATAGAGACCCTTTGCACTGTGAAAGCGGGAGTCTCGGTGAATTATACTCCTGAGATTTAGCAATACAAGATGTTGATCTGTCTGAGAATGAATGGATTTTTTAGAAAATCATACTTAGGTGACAAAAAAATAGATAGTAGAAAATAGCACGTACAGTGTATTCACTTCCAAGCATAAAGATCCACAGGCAACTTGCCTGTCTTCCCCTCTCCTTGCTTTTGTATTTGGGATTCTGTTCATCTTTTTTACCATTCTGCAATAAATCAAGAAAAAACAATTCACTAACAAAGCTAGCTAGTGGAGGAATAGCCTAGTGGTTAGAGCACTGGTTTAACACTCAAGGGATCTGGGTTTGATTCAAGCTGGCGCTCCTTGTAACCTTGGGCAAGTCACTTTACTCTCCATTGCCTTGGAAGAAAAGGCCTGGCAATCTACATTTAGTCATACCTTGTCAAGAAAACCCAGGGGCTGCTGGGTCATCAGAAGTCAGTATTGACTTGACCACACCTTAAAAAACAAAACAAAAAACTAGTAGCAACCTATGGTACAGAGCCAACATGTCAATGCCTTTTCAACATGAAATAGTAGACTTGTAGTCTATCACTGCTAAGGTTATCAGATGCTCCTGATTTTCAGGGAGAGCCCCAAATCTGCAAACTTATCAACAAATGCTTCATTACCAGTGGCTAATTGTCCCCAAATGTGAAAGAAAACTACCTATGCATACTCCATCCATCTATGACAACACAAGGGACTGAGAAATTTAGTGTCAATACCTTGTGCCGCCACAGATGAATGGAGCATGCCTAGGGGGGGTTCTTTTTTTGCATTCGGGAGGAAGAGTTACAGAGCAGCAGAAGCAGGTTAGCAGTGCCCCACCGTGGCAATTGAAGAGGCCCAGTCTGCAGTGAGAGCCAAAGAGCAGATTACACCCCTTCCTTAACTAGGAAAGCCAAGAGAAGAGCAGCACTGCCTACGTCCCAGCCTGCCCTCTCATCCTAGAACAGTGAGCAAGAGCTGAAAGGCCAAACCATGCTGGCGAATGGAAACTCCAGGCCCACGTGGGACCCTCCTTCTATCCAGTATGATCCTGCACAGCTAGAAAGAAACAGGAGAACTGGACTATGGCAGCAAGAAGCGATCCATCCTGGCCCTACAGTCAGCCGGAGAAAGGAGCAGAATAGGATATCAGATCATGGCAGTCAGAAGAGTTCTGCCATTGCCTCAGCCTGGCCTGATACTGGTGCACAGCGAGAGACACAAGAGCGCTAGCGTGAGAGGAGCTCTGGCTTCTGTACCAGGTGGGAGAACGTCGATCATAGCATAGGCAGAAGCAGAAGAGCTTCATGGCTATAGACACGGAGGACCAGAGTCACAGTATACTGGCCACACACTGTAAAGCGCACGTCTTTCCTGTTCAAAGGAGCCAAGGCTAAGGGTAGGAGTGTTTCAAAGCAATCTGCTGCCTGAGGCAAGAGAAGAGCTGGTGCCCTCTCCCCCAAGTGGAGGACCCTTCTCAGGGGCTCCTTTCACTCAGAACACTAGTCAGGTTGTTAGCCCAAGAAGAAGAAAATAGATGTTCCTAGACTATATAATTAAAAAACAACAACAGCTTTGCAATGCTGTTTATATGAGGGAATACTTTAATTATGTAGCCTGGGAATCTAATATAAATCATAGTGACTCCCACTGAACCAGCAGAGTATTAAATGTATATTCTGCGAAATATAAAAGGGGAGGGGGGATATTCAAAGGCAGTTACACAGTTTGCAAACTGTCTAAATGCCGGTTAGTGCAAAATTCAGCAGCACTACTTGGTTAGTACCACTGGCTATTTGCGGGTGCTGCTGCTACACGCCCCGATGCTACGCGGTTAGCGTCGGGCATGTCATGGGTTTTCCAGGACAGCATGGAGGCAGCACCCATTGCTAACCGGGCAGCGGCAATATTGAGCTTCCAGGCTGTTTGGCGGCCTGGATATTCAATGCCGGTGGCTAGATATGGCCCAGGCATTGAATATTCAGGGTTAGTATTCAGAGACGACGACTATGCGCTTTACATGCACTACCTGTCACCACTGAATATCCCCCCCAAGGTGCTTGCACACCAGTGAACAACAAGATAAAGCAAGAGCCACAGCGCAGTTTATAGCACCAAAATAACATTTCATTTTAGTATTATAAACTGCACTGTGGTTCTCGCTTTTCTTTTGAACATACATTCTGCACTCAAAGAAACCCCCTCCCAATAAAGGGTGCAAAGCAGTACTACAACATTTCCTCATAGAACTCAAGATACAAATAAAAAGTCTGATTCTAGTGTCATCTCAGTAACAGCAATATGAACTTTCATGAGTGCTGGGTATTTTGTGAAATAATACCACATCTCACAAAATAGCTCAGAACTTATGAAAAAAAAATCAACATATCATAGCAGTATTACTTCCAAACTCACACAAGGAGCCTACTCGAAAAAGAGCAGCACTATAAATATTGCAATGGGACCTAGAGCATCCTTAGACCTATTCAGAAAGAAACCTGAACAAATTGGATTACTATAGTATAGATTCGTTCATAGAGACTCCACGCTAACAGAACACTTTGCCCCAGTCATAAATGCAGAACACAGATAGACTCTCACCAAGTAGAGAATAAGTGATCAAAAACTAAAAATAGAAATATGTAGACAAACATTAAACTGAAACCTCAAGAAGCTAGACTGCATACAGTAAAACATCAGAGAGATAAAGAGATGTAAATGCCTATAGTGTACAAACTATAAAGACTGACATATTCCAATCACTAAATTGAAAATAAAATTATTTGTTTCTATCTTTGTTGTCTGGCTAGTTTATTCTCTACTCATGTTGATCCCAGTCTCTGGTTTCTGCTTTCCTCTGTCTTCTCTTAATTTGTATTCTAGGGTCTCCAGTCCATCTGCCACTTCTCTCCCTTCTTTTTCTTCTTAATTTCCTTCCATCTATGACACTAATCTTTTTCTTTCAGTTTTTCCCAATTTATTTTTCTATCTCTCTATCAACTCAGACTTCACTCCTCTTTCTTACCTTCCAGTCCTCAATCTTCCTCTTTTTATTGCATCTACCTATCATTTTTCAACCCTTAGCAGAACCTTCTCCTTCCCATACTCTCTCTCCTTCCCTACATTCTTAGTTCCCACTTTTTAAATAACTCTCCCCCTTATTTCCACCCCTCCCCTGTGTCTAGCATCTGTCCCCTCTTCTCTCCTCTCCATCCAGTGTCTCACCTCTCTTTCTCCACATTCAGGGCCCCCCCCCCCCCCCGCCTTTTTCTTTTTATGGATGTGAAAGCTGGACAGTGAAAAAGATAGATAGGAAGAAAATTGATGCCTTTGAATTATGGTGTTGGCGGCGAATACTGTGTATACCATGGACTGCCCGAAGAACAAACCAGTCGGTCCTAGAGGAGATCAAACCTAAGCTTTCTTTAGAAGCTCAGATGACAAGACTTCGACTTTCATACTTTGGACACATCATGCGAAGAGAAAGATCATTAGAGAAAGACATCATGCTTGGCAAGATAGAAGGTCAACGCAAAAGAGGAAGGCCAGCAATGAGATGGATCGATACAATAACAGCAGCTACAGGTACCAGTCTGTCAACAATGAGCCGCCTGACTGAAGACCGAACACAATTTAGGATAGCTATCCAGAGGGTCGCCATGAATCGACTCCGACTCGACGGCACTTAACAACAACACCACCTATGTAAGCATTCCCCTTCTCTCTCCCTATCCTCCCAACCTATATCCAGCATCTCCCCTCCTTCTCTACCTATCCTCCTGTGCCCAGGATCTCCCCCCTCTTTCTCCCTATCCCACTCCCTTGCTCGCTATCCCCTCAAGTTCAGGTGATTATACATGGAGAAGAAAGATCATGAAGGAGGAACAGAGCACCATAATGGAAACAATCTGAGAATAAAGTGCTAGGCAAAGAGAAGTCGAGGAGGTGGTAAAATGTGGGGGAGGAGAACAGGCAGGATGATAGGAAAGGGAGAAAGGAGAAAAGTGGAAAAAAATCAGAAGATGGCAGAATTAGAAAAATATAGAAGGAAGGATAGACTAAAATTTATTTTGGTAAAGAAAAGAGACAATAAGGAAAGAGAGAGAGAGCTGAAACAGAAAAGAAAAAAGGACATCAAAGAGAAAACTAAAAATGAACAGAAAGGAGAGACTGTATAAATCAAGCCAGAGACAACAAAATTTGGAAATCTTTATTGTTTGATGGTGAATATCAATAATTAATCAGTGTAATCCTGAGACCCACTTCAAAGATTTCGGGACCTGGACTGTGCTCCACATAGAGTTTTACATGCTGGAAACAGCTGTATTTTGTCAGCCGATTTAGTTTTTTTCAATGGAGAATTTTTCTCATCTATGCAGGACATACTTAGCAGTCTAAGACATTTTTTATTACTATATGTCCTATATATTTTGTGATGAGAAACATTCGAGTATAAAGGAATTGCATATTTTGAACTCGGATTATTTTGATAGGGAGAATTGTCCAGGGCAGAGGCTCCCAACTTTTTTAATTGGGTGGACCCCTTCATAATCTCCAAAAGGTTCATGAACCCCTCAGATCATCTCCACCACTTTTCCTGGAGCCCTCTCCTCAGTACCAAGCCTGTCCTCACTAGTCACTCCTTCCTGTCCCCACCAGTCTCAGTCTCTTTCTCTCTTCCTCCCTCCAACCAGTTCCCTCCAGTCTCTCTCCCTTCATCCTAGACCAGCGATGGCGAACCTATGGCACGCGTGCCAGCTGTGGCACGCGAAGGCCTTGCAGCTGGCACGCGGGCCATAGGTCCGCAAAAAAAAGAAAAAAGCTGTCTCTGACTGCTGCCGCGGACGCGGCAAGGGCAGAATGCAGCGTCCCGCGGGGCCCCCTCCGCCCGCTAAGCCCCTCTGCAAGAGCTTTCAGATTCGCGAGGGAGAGCGTCCGCTCGCCCTCGCGAATCTGAAAGCCCTTGCAGAGGGGCTTAGCGGGCGGAGGGGGCCCCGCGGGACATTGTAATCTGCCGCGGCAGCAGCCAGAGCCCTGCTTTTTTTTTTAAAAATTTGCGCGCGCGGGGGGGGGGGGGGTTAGGACTGCTAATGGGCAGGAGGAGGGGGGGTTAGGACTGCTAATGGGCAGGAGGAGGAGGGGGGTTAGGACTGCTATGGGCAGGAGGAGGGGGGGTTAGGACTGCTAATGGGCAGGAGGGGGGGGTTAGGACTGCTAATGGGCAGGAGGAGGGGGGGTTAGGACTGCTAATGGGCAGGAGGGGGGGTGTTAGGACTGCTAATGGGCAGGAGGGGGGGGGGTGTTAGGACTGCTAATGGGCAGGGGGGTTAGGACTGCTAATGGGCAGGAGGGGGGGTTAGGACTGCTAATGGGCAGGGGAGGGGTTAGGACTGCTAATGGGCAGGGGGGGGAGGGTTAGGACTGCTAATGGGCAGGAGGGGGGGTTAGGACTGCTAATGGGCAGGGGGGGAGGGTTAGCACTGCTAATGGGCAGGAGGGGGGGTTAGGACTGCTAATGGGCAGGAGGGGGGGTTAGGACTGCTAATGGGCAGGAGGAGGATGGGGGGTGTTAGGACTGCTAATGGGCAGGAGGGGGGGTGTTAGGACTGCTAATGGGCAGGGGGGAGGGTTTAGGACTGCTAATGGGCAGGGGGGGAGGGGTTAGGACTGCTAATGGGCAGGAGGGGGGTTAGGACTGCTAATGGGCAGGAGGTGGGGTTAGGACTGCTAATGGGCAGGAGGAGGGGGGGTGTTAGGACTGCTAATGGGCAGGAGGGGGGGTTGTTAGGACTGCTAATGGGCGGGGCGGGGGGTTTTAGGACTGCTAATGGGCTGGGGGGTTTAGGACTGCTAATGGCAGGAGGGGGGGGGTTAGTACTGCTAATGGGGCGGGCGGGCGGGCGTGGGGGGTAGGACTGCTAATGGGCTGGGGGGGTAGGACTGCTAATGGGCTGTGGGCTGAGGGGGGCTGTCTGGAAATGGGGTGATGGGGGTTTAGGGCTGGAAGTGAGTTGATGGGGGGGGCTAGGTGTGGGATTGGGTTGGGGGGTTGCTAGGACTGGAAATGGGCTGATGCAGGGACGAGAAGGGAATGGAGGCTGGGTGAGGCTGGAACTAGAAGGGAGCTGATGTTGGGGGAGGATTAGAATGGGATGGGGCTGGGAGAGTAAAATGGAGAGGGGAAAAATATTTTGTGTGGGAGGGATAAAAAATCTACAATTGGCCGGGTATTGGGAGAGTAAGTGGGGATTGAGGATGGAGGGGTAAAATTTGAGTGGATGAAATAGGAATGAGGAAAGAGCAAAAGGAGAAAGATTAGTATGTTAAAGCGGATGTAGAGAGAGAGAATGGAAAAAAAAACTAGAAGAGAGAAGAAAGGACAAATGGACAGCAGATGATGGAGAGTTAGCAGAAAACATGAAGAAACCAGAAGAAAGTGGCTGGAGCAATTGCAACTGAGCTGAGGTATTCTGTTTATGTAATTCCTTTTTGACATTGCCACTTGTTCTCTTTCCCCAGTAGGTCATGTATTGTTATTGTCTGAAATGTATTGGTTTAATATTTGCAGTGTTGCCTTTTGATAGGTATGGTGTGGTGCTTTGTGAGTCCTGGTAGTGCTGTTAGGATACGGCGGGTTTGCTATTGGTTCTAAATGGGCAGTGTTTGTAGTAGTTCCTAATGTGCCTGGCGGTTGGCACTGGATTATAGTAATGTAGAAATCTTTTAGTCTGTCTTTATCCATACACTCATTAAGAGACATGTTTACTAAAAGTTAGTGTATGTTAGCATTATGCAAATATTTATGCAAATTGACGTGCTGGCACTTTGAGGAAATTCTTTGGTTTTGTGCGGCAGTTTGGGCACTCGGGCTCAAAAAGGTTAGCCATCACTGTCCTAGACAATGCCCCATTCCCCCGTAGCCTTTATTTCTCTTTTCTCTTTTATGCATCCAGTGGACCCCTTCAAGGAATTCTGACCCAAAATCAGCCTCAAGCAGTGAGGAGCCCTTGTAAGTGTCATATTTCTAATCACAGTTGATTTTATCTCTTTAGTACTAGTTGAATTTTGTTTCTGGAAGCTTTCCCATTTGAGTTCCAAGGGATTATCAGAGATCAAAAAATTCTTCACTAGTGGGTCATTTGGGTCAACACGCTCACAGAGTTCTTTGTGTACAGAGTCATGGAGCACTTTATTAATCCCACATGTATTATATATCAACATAACTCTCTGGTCACGTAAAGTGAGATTATTTTGAACTTGTATACCAGCCTGGTCAACAGCCTCCCAGGTTTGTTACCAAATTTAGAACATGTATTTCGTGTAACACAGAGAGCCTTATGCTTTTTGTTCCAGCAAAACTTCAAGACTGCCTGAATCCCCAATTTCCATCTTTCCCCCTTCTGTTCTCTGCAGCCATGTTCATGAAGGCTCTCAGTCAGTTGCTACAACTTTATCAAATGCAGTAAAAGAAATTATATCCACCACCAGAAGTGCTCTTCAGCAGGAGAGGACCTGGTGCAGTAATGAAATGAGGGACTTTTCATATATAGACAGACAATTCACAAATACAGCCACATACTGCATATGTACATAGATACGTATAAGTGATTATAGACAGAGAAAGAGGAGGAATTCTGGATCATTGTTTCTGAACTGTCAGCTCAAGGAGCAGCCATGTGAAATTATTAGTCCAGCACTGTTCTGAGCTTTTTTCATTCTTCTAGCGAATGCATCAGTACTGCCTTCTGGGGTATTTATAATAAAGTCGGAAGAGCCTCTTCTTCCCCATCTCCCTGGCTGGTGGACGTCTCCTTTATGTTGAGACCAATCCTGAGGCCTGATTGCTGGAACAGTAGCAGCAGCTGACTTGTAAGGAGCAAGCCAGGGTGGAGACTGGGTCAGCATCAGCATGCACGCTGCTCTCAGGCTCCGCCTCCTGTGCAGAATCCAGGAAGGGACGACACCACCTAAGGGCCTGGCAGCAGTGCACATGCTGACTGAGTCTCCATCCAAGCCTGTTCCTGAAGATTCAGCTGCCACCACTGTTCCTGGAATAGTCCCAATTGGACCTTGGAATTCTTCTAACTTAATAATACTGATGGTTGGTTAGGGGAGGGGGAAAGAGAAAAGGCAGAGAGAAGGAGGGATTCTGTCTGACCTCTTTGTTCAGCCGCAGATACTGCTTGAAGTCAGCTTGTTTGATTCATTTCCGTTTATCCACCAGATTCAGGCACTCGTCCGAAATCCAAGATTAAAGAAGAAGAAGAAGAACTTGGTAACCAAGAGATCAGGGTTTGATTCCCACTAGCAGGACCATACCTAGCCATGTGCGAGCGGTGCGGCCGCACGGGGCGCAAAGGCTTAAGGGGCGCATTTCAGCTGTCTGCCGTTGCCTGCCGCTGCCACTTTTTCTTCTCTCAGTGGCGGCAGGCAACGGCAGACAGCTGAAATGCGCCCCTTAAATCTTCTCGCGGCACGCTAAGCCAGACCTGCTTAGCGTGCCAGCGACTTGCACATCGGGTGTGCACCTCTTCTCTCCCGCCCCATAAAGTGGCTAGATGGAGGTGCAGGGGGGGGGGGCACGCGCCCAATTTGCAAGTCGCACAGGGCGCATTTCATTATCAGTACAGCCCTGCCCACTAGCATTCCTTGTTGCCTTGGGAAGTCACTTAAGTCTCTGTTGCCTCAAAAGAAAGGCCTAGCAATCTAATGCCAGTCACACTGCCAAGAAAACCCAGGAGCTGCTGGGTTGCCAGGAGTCAGCGTTGACCCAAAGGTGCACATTGCATTTTTACTACCTTCCTGAAAGGACGTGGACCAACTGCAGAGCAGACTCCTAAGGTTGATGAGCAGGTGAGGGGAGGAAGAGCTTCCCCTCCCCAACTCACAGCTTCCCCCTGCTCTTCAGTTTTCAAGGGACACTTCCTCTGCAGCTGGTCATGTAGTTTAAGGGAGTTAGATAGCCATTCCCTGTAACACAAATGGAGAAATACTGTTCGGTTTCTTCCTGCTCCTTTAAGCTTCCAGTTCAGTCACAGTGAGCCTTTGTTGGGCTGTAGTGCCGTAAGCCTTCATTTGCAACTACTGTGCTTTTCCTCCTATTTTTATAGTAGCATAGACGATGGCAGATAAAGACATAGTTGGCCCATCTAGGCTTCCCAGCAAGGTCTTAATCATGATCTGTAGCCCAATCCAGGGCAACAGGCCACAGCTCCATCCAGAACCAGCTATATGGAAGCCCTAAATCTGACTAGTAGGTGTCACTATTGAGGGCTGGCTGAGACTCCCCCAACATCCTCTGCCCAGGTTGACCCAAAGAACAGAGACTGGTCCCAGAAATCGAATCCAGGTCTTCTGCTGAACCACCAGGACAGTCCATCCTTACCTTTTTCTATTTTTTCAAAATTAATTTTTATTGGAATTTCAAGTAGCATGTTACAAAGAGAAACAAAGGAAGCATACCTTCTAATCAATCCAGAATAATATGCACAATAATATATAAAAAAATCAAACTTGACCTATTTCTATTAAACCACAATGGGGAAAGGAGTTAACCGCTCAATGAAAATTACAGAAAAGTAAAACACTGAAGTAAAACCTAATATGGCCGAATCTATACATGCAGCCCTTGAACTGCTAAAAACCATCTGTCTTACAATATTTTGGGATTGTTGCTCCTGGCTCTAAATAAAACTCCACACATGGGCTGGCTCTGTAAAAAACATATGTGTAATGTGACTGGTGTAAGACTGGCCGCACTGCAGAGTTCTGGATAGATTAACCCTGGGAGTACTGATGGGGTCAAAAGTGACCCCATTGCAAGTTTCACAACGCGTATCTCGGAAACTAGTTGTTCAAGAATGCAATCTTTTTATGACTTTTCACATGTCAATATTCTCTTTATATTGCACCATGAGAGGAATAATTTTTCATCTGCTAGGTGACACTAGTGATGAATTGCAGTGCAGAGTACCAGTGGGGTCATTTTTGACCCCAGTTGCTGACGTCCGGTTTGGACCGTGATACAATTTGCAGTTTTGTGAATCTTTTGATCTGACAAAGGTATTTATCATTAATTATGTATCATTTATTTTTTGTACTCTTATTTTATGAAAATTACACATTTTCTGTAATTGATATCATACGCTCTCTCATTATTTCTGATGAAATCTAAAGGCTTTCAGCTCGTTCATCACGATTATTGTACACCTATAGTAAAACTGCTTTGCGTTTTATTCAACTTTATCTTTATTTATTTTAGGTTATTGTTTATGATGTCAAAACTAAAGTATTCAGCTGCCCAAGTAAGAGAAATATTGCAACGAGATGCTAACAGTGACGGCTCTGAGTCGTCTGATGATGCAGCATATTCAGCAAGCGAAGAAGCATATCAGCCAAGTTTTGGCGATAAATCTGATGATGACAGTCATGATTCAGATGACGACAGCAGTTGGTCGCCAAGTGAATGTGAGACTGATGTTGAGCCGGTAACATCGCCTGCAGCAAAGAGTCAAGTTACAGGTCGAGGCTGTGCTGGAAGGGGAAGAAGGCAGGAGTTCTCGGTGTCAGTATCATCTGTGAGGAATCTTAGTTGTGCTCATAGAGGAGCTAAGAGGTCATCAACTATAAGCACAAATGTTGCCATTGAAGCCTATGTATCTAAGGATGCCACATCATGGAACAGGAAACCTATAAAGCAAGCTGCTGGAAGATACGCCTGAGCTAATGTCATGCCCGTACAGCAAGGTCCTACAAGGTATGCTGTACGAAATATGATGGCCCTCTCGCAGCATTCCACTTGTTCATGAGGAAGAACTTATTGAATGAAATCATGATGTGGATGAGCAAACAAGGAAGACACATTTATGACGACACCTGGAAAGATTTGACAGACGGAGAATTTCAATGTTTTCTTGGACTTCTGATCCTCTCAGGCATGTACAAATCATGAAATGAATCCATAGTTCAGTTGTGGAACCTTAAAGATGGTCATTCTGTTTTCGGCAAAAATATGGCCCGTAACCATTTCAGCTAATTTCTTGTGCTCTCAGATTTGATGATGCAACCAACAGACGTGAACAACGAGGCATGGATAAGCTTGCTCCAATCAGACATGTTTTGATACCTGGGAAGCAACTCTAAGTGACGCTTTTGTTCCTGGTGAAAATGTTACCGTGGATGAGCAACTGCTTACATTTCATGGCCGTGTTCTGTTCAAACAATATATTCCCAGCAAACCTGGGAAATATGGCATAAAGCTATGGATGTGCAACATCATATGTTCTGCGTCTTCAAGTATATATAGGAAGGGAACTCAGACAAAATAGGGAACAGAATCAGGGTGAAAGGGTTGTGCTGCAACTCACTGAAGGATTGACGCGATCTGGCAGAAATGTTACTGTTGACAATTTCTTCTGCAGTTTATCCCTGTCAAGGAAATTGCTAGAAAAACAAATGACACTTTTGGGGACAATTCAAAAGAACTGAAAAGAATTACCTCCAGACTTTGTAACAGCAAAGGGCCGAGAGGTATTCACTTCACGGTTTGCCTTTCGCGATGACGCCACTCTGGTTTCCTATTGCCCGAAATAAAAGGAAAAGTGGTTGTTCTTCTGAGCAATTTGTATGATCAAGAAGAAGTAGATAACACATGTCCAGACAAAAAAAACCACGCATGATCTTGGACTATATTTCTAGTGAAGGTGGAGTAGATACAGCAGATCAAATGTTGCGCACGTATACCACAAAACGAATGACAAGACGCTGGCCAGTGACAATCTTCTACAACACGTTGGGACATCAGTGCTTTGAATGCCTTCATTGTTAGGATGTCACTAAATCCAGAATGGCAGTCCAAGTCAAAGCACAGACGTCGTCTATTCCTCTGGAATTAGGAAAGCAGCTGCTTCAGAGTAATTGCAGCGAGACTTCTTCCAGCATTGAAGAAGCCACTGATGCTGTTTGCAATGTTGGGATCCCAAAGAAAAGGGCAAGGTGTCACTGCTGCTCCAGAGGAAAAAGACAAGAAAAAGCAATATA
The DNA here is from genome assembly GCA_033557465.1 of Ichthyophis bannanicus. Lineage (NCBI taxonomy): Eukaryota > Metazoa > Chordata > Amphibia > Gymnophiona > Ichthyophiidae > Ichthyophis > Ichthyophis bannanicus. Next base: position 680,739,893 of record CM066033.1, read on the forward strand.
GTTTACACCTCCTGCAAGCGCAGTGTTTGCAAAGAACATTCAGAAATTGTCTGTGTCTCATGCAAATGACTGTAGTACTTTACTGTGTTCATCAAGTGCATGCAAAAAACTGCTTTCATGGCAAATCTTCTTCATGCAATTTTATGATAAAGCATTAAAATTTCAAAATATTTAACCTTCATATAATAAATAATTAATTTGGAATAATATTTTGTCTGTTTAGTTTAAATTTTTCATGGTCAACAATTAAAATTCGTCGTGGGGTCATTTATGACCCCAACGGTATTCAGCGTGTGCAAAAAATCTCAGTAATTCAGGGTTAAAGAGGATAGAGATGACACTGAAGTAGACCAGCAAGGAGTTTGTTGCAGTAGTCAAGAAGGGAAGTGTCTAAGGAGTGAATAAGAGTTTTAGTGGTGTGATCCAAGAAGAAGGGGTGAATTTTTGCTAATGTTAAACAGAAAGAAGCGACAGGTTTTAGCAATCTGCTGAATGTGTGAGAAGGAAAGCAAGGAGTCAAAAATGACGTCAAGGTTACAGGCTGAGGAGACTGGTAAAAGAAAAGTATTATCAACAATGATGGAGAATGGAGGAGAGAGGGAAGATGGTTTAGGTGGAAAGATAAGATAAGGTTCCCTCTTCCTCCAGCAAAGAGATGGCAGCTGGGGCTTCCTCGGCGTGCTCGAAGTGAGCATCGACACTACTAATCCGGACGCGCTCATCACCCCCTCTACAAGGAGTTCCAGGTTGTGGTGGGGCAGGACGCTCATCGGGGATCAAAGAAACCTCGCTTCCAGTCGAACCTGGTGATGAAGACATCAATGCCAGGCCAGCTGTAAGATCGCCAGTGCTCCCCCGAAGCATAAAATTGAGGGACCTCTGTATCACCACCACCAAACTCACTGAGGATGCTGAGGCGAGTTTCTTCAGCTTCCGCTTCTGAAACGGCATGTCCAAAAGCGGTATCAGCAATGGAGTAAAGTCCAGGTGAGAGCATACTCAGGAGCGCCTTAGCACGAAGCCATCTTGCTTCAGATAAAGTTTGGGCACTGTCACTGTGGGTAAGAGAAAAAGAAAAAAGAAAGAACTAGTGTGGTATTAGGTTGGATTGGAAGGCAGTTTTTTAGACCCATGATAGAGTTTGGGAGCTTTTCTCATTGAAGGATGGAGCTAGCACTGAGGTCTTTTTCCTTCCTTGAATGTGGTTTTGAAGTAAGTTAAAGCAATAATTAGTATCTCCCATAGTTGTGATAAATTGTTTTCTATAGTTAGTATGGTTCTGTAAGTTGGGTCTATATCGTAGGCTGATCTTTCTGCATAGTCATATCTGAAGTATCATTAATCAACTAGTTTCTAGCTCCTTAAGGAACCTGGAAACATAAAAGTTCTTTGAGATAGCAGAAGAAGCCTAATAGAATTTTCTAGCCTTTCTACTTTTTTTCCAGAGCTAAATTAACCTTTGAGCTAAGCATCATTAGTGGCAACACAGCGCCGGGACTACCATTAGGCAAACTAGACGGTAGCCTAGAGTGCCATACTTTGGAAGACGACAGAAAGGGCCCAAAAAAGCCGTCTCCAATCACTCGCACCTGCCATTAATGCCACTGTCACATCTCTACAGAACAGGCAAAGGTGGCAATGATAATAAAAACAGAAGAGAAGCACCGCGCGGAGGGAAGCTTCCGTATCCTGCCTCCTCTGATGCAGACTTCCTATTGCATTTGGAGTGGGGACCGGCTGCAGCGTGCAGAGGTTCAGCGGCTTCCCTCCATGCTGCACTCCTGTTCTGTTTTATTGCCTTGGCCTCTCTGCCACCAGTCCCACAGAGATGTAGCAGCGGCAGAGATCTCAAGAACATGAGCTGCCAGTGCACCTAATGTCCTCTAACAGCCAATCCGAGACTGACGTTCTACACTTACCCTCTCAAACTCTGAATCAACCAGCATGAATTTATCATTTCCTCAAAAACCTACAGAGCTAAGAATGGCAGTTTGATAGAGCAGACTCCATCCTTGCCACCCCAGATGCCAAATCTCCAAATTAGAGACCTCCCTCAGTGGCACCGCTAGAATCTGCTTCCCTCTTGAAAGAAAAAGCAGCAGGTTTTATAGCAATGGATTACAATGGATACAATGACTCCACCAGAGATTAAAAAGGTCTTTCTGCCTCCCTCAGTATTCACTATATTAAACTCTGGAGTTCATTATCCCAGTGCTGCTAGTTCATTGTTCCTCATTGTTTCCTTCCATAGACTGTTCGCTTCCATCCCGAGGCGCACACTCTAACACAGTCCCGGCTTTGGAGGTAGACAGACTTTTCACAGTGGTACTTAACAAGGGTAGTGAACACAACACAGGGAACTGCCTTCGTCTCCAAATAATCCCAAGATCTCAGTATCTCAGGAGAGGAACAGTCCTGAACAGTATTTGAAATATGGCCCGACATAAGAATTCCTTGGATCGGGGGGCGGAGCCTGATGTCCAGCGGGTAAGACGCTTCGCGCTGAAGCTCCCGAGAGGCCTACTTAGAATCCTGACATAATACCTATACAAACTTACTATTTCGCTCCGGGCTGACCGGGGTACCTCGGGGGGGATGGCGGCCCATAAACCAGCGCGCTTGGACTTCGGGTCTCCTTCTTCTTCTCACAGAAAACGCTCCAAAACAGAGGTGTCCTCCCCACAGAAGATGGTTCCATTTCGGGAGAACCCCGAAATGCACCTGGAGATTTTAGAGGAAATACGCGGCGTGAAGGAATTGGTGCAGTCCAATGGAGAAGCGCTTCGAGCCATGCGAGAAGACTTTGGAGTGCTTCCAGGACCGACTTTTTGAAGAGGTCTCTCATTACGGCAGGGACAATATGGCGGGGGTCCCTCGACTCGCACGCGGTGCGCTTGAGCACACTAGACAAGGCTGAGCGCCAGATACAGAATCTTCAAAAAGGAGTTAGAAGATAGCAATAATCGAGCCCGTCGCAACAAGTGAGGCTCATTGGAATAGCCCGGAGGGGGGGGAAGCGGGAGATATGGAGAGAATTCCTGCTCAAAACTCTTCCTTCATTGCTGAAGATCACCTTTCATAAAGAACTGGAAATCGATCGGAGCACACCGTGTTCATACCCACATGGCGCTCAAGTCCCGAACGGGGACCCCCCGGGCCTATTATCTTTCGCTTTGCTAACGATATCAACAAGTGGAAAACAAATTTTAAATGCTGCGCCGGGCGAAACCATACATTTGGAATTTGAAGGTCACAAAGTCTCCCTTCTTCCCTGGATTTGGCAAAGCCTCCAGTCGGACCGACGGAAGAAACACCTTGCTTTTCGCACACGACTACAACAGCTACAGGCTCGATATGGACTGTAGTATCACGCGAAGCTCCGAGTGACTCTCCACATACAACCCAGGACATTCGAAGATCCTGATCTACTATCAACATTTTTAGACTCCAAAGAAAGCAGAGCAAGATGCGCTAATCCAACGACTTGGACTTTATTGCCGGCTCTGTCCGCCATTTTGAAGGGCACGATGCGGGCGGGTCATAGTTCAGTACAGAGAATGCCTGGACTTTCTTTCTTTCTTTCTATGACTTTTGTAGTGTGGTCTCTATGTCCATCCATGATGTGTTGCCTCGGTCGGATTCGGAGGCACGCACAGTCATACAGGTTATGTGTTTTTTTCAATTTCGGCCTTCTCTGGGGCTTCTCCCCGCAGAACACATGGTCGCCAGTAATTTTTGGGGTTCTGCGTCTTCCTCTACCGCGCTGCGGTTTCTTTTTTCATTGTGGGGCGACTTCATTGTATTATCTAAGCGTATTTTCTTTTCTGCCATAGTGTACAGCCAGATACAGTCAATATGAGGGGACATTGTGAAAGTATGTGCGCTATCATGATCAGAATTTTTAACTTGTCTGAATGGCTTTATGTAATTTAAATCTTATCACTCAAACGTAATAAGGGCATTAAATAGTCCATAGGGTCCAATCAAGAGAAAGAAAATCCTTAGCTATCTTAGCCATGAGCATGCTGATTTAGCGTGTCTTCAGGAAACGCACTTAAAACTCTGCTGAAAACACTGAAACTCAAATGTTAAGCCTTACATGGTGGGCTGCTTATTCTCCCGCCGTTTCCAAACGGTGCGGGGTATAGCCATTCTGGTTAAGAAATCTTTGCAGCTACTGTAAATTGATACTAGCGCTGACAAGGAGGGTAGATGGGCCCGCGTAACATGTCTTAAGGTTGGAGGTAGTGAATTTTACATGGTATTTGCATTTATGCCCCGAATGTGGACAAACCCTGCTTACTATGCAAGTATTGGCGCAGTTGGCACCAGGCCTCTGCACAAATACTCCATTAATACTTGGTGGTGACATTAATCAAGTGTAAGACCCTCTGATACATATACAGCCGACTAGAACGAGTAGTCAACCCAAGAGGCTTGCTGCCCTTACAGCTATGATGCAATATCTTGCCGCTGGTAGATATTATGGAGGGCTTACTTCACAAACTCCGACGTAGAGTTCAAGCTTTCTTTTCTGCCCCCCATCACTCCCAAGCTAAGAATAGATTGCTCTTCTCATTTCCAAAGCCACTTGATTTCTCACGTAGACACGACTAGGACTCATCCTCTCCATATTTCAGGATCCATGCTGCCATTATCTTTATCATTACGTGTCACTGCGCGGGACGGATTTTCTACCCGAGCTTGGTTTTTTGATAGATCCCTACTGGGTCAAAAAGATTTTCAGGTTGATAATAAAAGGCCGCTATCCAAGATTATTTTCATTTTAACTCACCCCATGTACACAGCGGAGATGGGCTTGGGTGGGAGGGTTTTAAAGCAATCTATCCGGGCCACTATCAAAATCAGCTATTCAAATTTCGGCAGGGGAAACAAAGAAAGCAGAATTTACTGATTCTAGAGCAGCAGATACAAGCTGGGGAGCGTTCTCCTCACGTCCCGTACTGACCCATGTAATTTTTACTCCGTTTACAACGCTTGCGTTTTCAAATTACAATCAGCTTTTGTGACCACTGCTGCTGTTCAAAAATATCGAATCACAACAAGGGATATATTATCGGTAAAATAATCGTGATGGCAAATGATTAGCAAATGCCGTAAAAGGTCGAAAAGAAGCCAATCGTGTTACCGCCCTCCGTTATCCGTCGGGTGGGGGCTTGTTCACTAAAGATCCCGAAATCTTAGAAACTCTTTCGTGATTTTTATACTCGGGCTTGTATCAATCTGAATGTGATTTTGAGCAAGAATGTATTTGAACGCTTACTTAAGGGGTTACAAAAGACCGACCTATCTGACACGAAGATAGAGTGGCATTGGACCACACCAATTTTACTGTCTCAGAAATTCATTCTGCTATCAAGAAATGTTGCCTCCAGGTCGTGCCGCAGGCCCCAGCGGTCTCTTCCTGCTGACATTCTACAAAACTTTTCACGCTGACTTAGCTCCAGATTTGAAAATTTATTTTTCAGCTCTGGCCGAGGATGGTTCTCCTTATGGGTCTTTTACAATGGAAAATGTAGTGGTTTTTGATAAAGAGGGGAGAGACACGCAACTAACAGCTAATTATCTTCAAATTTCCCTCCTAAACGCGGACTATAAAATATTTTGCCACCATTCTCTCTACCCGGCTCTCGGATAGGATGCTTACCTTAATACACCCAGATCAAGGGCGGTTTCATTCCTGCGTAGATCAACTGCTGACAATGCTCGGACTCTATGCGTTGTACTGCATACCGCAGTTAATCTTGATCGCCCATTTGTTGGCCTCTCAATTGATGCGGAGAAGGCCTTTGATCGCTTAGAGGGGCCCTTCCTGTTTGCAGTCCTCCGCTGGTAAGGATTCGGGGAAGGTTTTCTCCGTTGTCCTTCGAACCATGTACGCACAGCCTACAGCCAGTACTATGTGCCAATGCTTTAAAGTCTCAGCCTTTACCTTCAACGCGGCAATCGCCAGGGATGCCCACTGTCTCCACTTTCTCTTCGATCTTGCACTTGAACCCTTGGCTTGCTAAATCCGGCAATCGGAGGAGATTCATGGAGTCCCCTTCACCCATAGGGAAATCAAAATTTCAGCGTATGGCGATGCCCTTATGGCTTTTGTCTCTATAGACTCAGTACCGGCTGTCCTAGAGCAAATTGGTAACTACTCACAACTGTCCGGTTATAAGGATAAATTGGACCCAAGTCGGTAGCCTTTCCATTAAAATCCTTTGCTTCATCAGGCAGATATGAAAACCCTTCCACTTTTTATGGCAACCTAGATTGTTCAAATACCTTGGGGTTCAATATTGTTCTCATTTTTAAGACACTATCTACTTCAATTCCAAAGACTTAACCTTCTAAAGTCCGGGCGCTTACTCACCGCTGGACTCCTTTAGCACTTACCTGGTGGGGTCGATTAGAAAACCATAAAATGATGATTGTTCCGAAAGTGAATTATATCTTAGAAATGTTGCCCTGTCTCTTCCCTAGACGTATATATAAAGATATAGAGGGCCTCTGACTAGATACTTGTGGCAAAACAAGACACCTAGGATAGCGAAACCATAAGCTGCAAGCAGACATAGGAAAATGGGGGTGTCAGATTCCCTGATTTTCCTGAAGTAATCATCAATCTTTTCTTCTGCAAACAAGGCCGCTCGTTGCGCTGGAAGATCCAGTACCGAGTAGACCTGTGTGGCTAGACATAGAAGAGGACCTTTGCAAAAACGATTCTTCTTACTTTTCCCCTGGTATGACTCTACCATCACAGAATTCCAACTTTCCACCAATGCTTTTTAGACACTTAGGTGCCTTTAATAATCTTATGCACTCTTCTTTAGACTCCCGATTCTGTCCGTTACGACAAGCTCCCACTTTGGATACAACACTCGATTTCGGAATACAAAATAAGCCGATGCGCCGTGGAGCCCCTGGTACACTAGGCGGCATTTGGGCCATTCCTAGTCAGTTGTTCCATGAAGGTCGTCGATGAAAAACTTTTAGTGAATTGCAAATTGAATTTGGTCTTCTCCCAGCGAAAACACTATTTTCAGTTGGTTGGGCAACTTCAGCATTGCCCTTCGGAGTGCTAAGGGGCTCCCCGCCATCGGCTCTTCCCCTACACAAGGTTGGTTGGAGAGTATCCGATCTATAGGTAGTTGACCGGGTGTAGCATAAAATGTTTACAAATCCTTATGTATTGCTATAATTATAGATAACACTATAGAGCAGAAAGCATGGGGAGAGGGGTGGGGGAGAATTGCAGTGTGACTTGACCCCGGAGGCAATGGAGCCTTGTCTGGAGTAGAGTGACACGGGTCTCCCGATCCGCCTCACTCACTCAGACACTCTTCTTTTCTAGCCCACCGGTGTTGTACACTCCTGACAGATTAGCCAAATGGAACAATACTCAGCGGGGCAATAGTTGTTGGACATGTCATTGCGGGCCATTGGTTCACTTAAACCTCATGTTATGTATGAATGCCCCGCACTACAGTATTACTGGCGTCGTGTCTGGGGTCGTATCAAGTCTAATTTGCACTTTCAATAGCCCCCATTCTTGTATGATTGTGGTACGTCGCACAGTTGTGGGGATCCCCTCTCTTCAAAAAACGACTTCCCTCCTTTTGGACTTTATGCTTGGCATTGCTATTTACATAATTACGAAATATTGGAAAAATAGCTCTCAGCTGAGCCCCAATGAATGGTGAGATCATGTCTGTCTCTACAGTAAATATGAACAAACTCCTCGTATGTTTGCTTCCCCCATTCAGACTTCCTTCATCATCGGTCTAAATGGAAAGATGCTCAATGACTATGTACATTCTGCTCAATGCGCTCATATGACTGTCTAAATGTTGTATCGATATCTTTGGTCCCATGATTATGTATCATTGCACGATACTCTTTTGAGTGTTTTTGATGTATAATCACTGTTGTTGGTTTGGGACAAGCGCTCACATGCTGACATAAGCAGCTAGAGAAGAAGCGTGGGGGTGGGGGGTAATTGGGTTTGCTTTTCTTCATTGTATACTTGTTTTGTCTCCTTTGGTGTGTTGTTTCTTTTGTTTGTTTGTTGCCAAAAGATGAAAAAATAAGTTTAAAAAAAAAAAAAAAAAAACAAAGTTGGGCTCTGGGTCACCCTGAAGTAGGTCTGATATATCTGAGCAGTTATCGCAACAGAAAATACAGGACACACAGATCTTGTAGTGGGTCAAACACTGCCCCCCGCGGACCATGAACTGGTAAAGACATCTACAAGTGTAATGGCACCTATCCACTGCCAAGGTGTGATAGGGCAACCAACCCAAATGTCATCATTTGTTCTATCCATCAGCCCATAAGTTGTTGCTGGAATTATCAATGTTGCCAGTGTGTCTGTAATTGCAGTGACATGTGTAGGTAATATGACCACACATGTATCCACAGTACCGACCTACAGGGTTATAGGGCTCATTCAGGAACATTCATCATCAACGCCTAACAAATGTGGCATGGACACTTGCCATGTCGGTCAAGGGTGCCACAAGGGAATGGTCACGTGCGTCAAGGGAGACACGTACAATGCACATAGGTGTCAAAGCACAAAATGGACCACCACCCACAGTTAGGCACTGTAATGTGGCATCTGGGGACACAGAATCATCACCTGTGTAAAAACATTGAATGGGTTTTTTTGAACCATTGTGTTCGCCTGAATGCCCTGTGTAAGGCCAGCATGTCCTGTGCTCCCCACCAGCCAGTATAGCGAAGCGTTATAGGGAGTATCACACAGTTCTCTGTGTGGTCCTCCATGATTGCACCCCCACACATGCTGCTGCCTTACAGTTCAGCTGTTGAAGCTAAAAAAACCCCCATCTCTGTTTTTTTTGGTTATTGTAGGTGCAGAACACCTCCATGTCTGAGCCACACCTGTGTTGTGTGCTCTGCCGAGGTCACACTAACCAACCAGTACAAAAACTGTTTTGTATGTGAACCCCCATCACTAGTAGCTGTGTTGACATCAACCAAAAACACAATACCATGGGAAAGCGTGAGAATGCACCTAATCCACGACCCACCACTATGAATGCATAGGCACCAAACACACACAAAAACATAGTAGACGACACCACCATGTGCCATAGGACAGGACACAAGAGTGCCAATCACTCGCTGGTCACTGTCAGACATGCCTAGTGTGCTGAATGGCAAGGATACACATGTGCCATGTCACCATGACTGGCCAGTGAGATGGCATCCAGGGGTGCTGGGCTGAACCCGGCAGCCATGCCAAGAGCCCCCCGCCCCCCCCAACCAGTGTGTGGTGGTAGCCAAGTCACCAGTGGAGCACAAAGTGTCCTGTGGATTAAATCCACACCAACAAACAGTGGCATGGTCACAAAGGGGCCACAAACCAAACAAAAACGGGATGCACCAGCAGTGGCACTGATGAATGCACTCTGCCCAAACAGCCCTGGTGGTATCATCAGGCCCAAACGGCATGTCAATGACCACAGCAAGGTATGGAGTCAGCACATGCATCTGAGCCCCTAGTGCCGTGCAATGGTGTTTGGGCCTGTAGCCGTCAAAACTACACAGCCATAGCATTTGTCACTACCACAAAGTATGCTGTTCCAAAACACACTGTCCTTCAACTATGGCTGGCCCCACAGGGCACTGACACCACCCTACACCACACTCATCGTGTGATTGCCACCCACAAAGCTCAGGGGCACAGCAGGGGGCATATGGGCCAGCAGTGCAGATGTGTAGCGTGTGGGACTCATTTGTAACTGATCACCTCTGGGACTCTGCACCAGTGAATCATGAACCGCACTCAGCAACAACCCACACGGGACAATATACGTACAACCCTGTGAGGTGACTAGTGAATGTGATACCTACGTGTACATTAATGGAAATTTAACGGGTGTTCGTGCATGTCCCAAGATGGAACACGTTGCGCCCCAGGATCAGACCCCACAGGGGCTTCCATTACCTGTGGCCAGGCTCCACACAGTTTTTGCCACAACTGAGGTAAAGCACAGGACACATGAGTCTGAGAAACAGCAATATCCACAGATGCCAAGGGTGTATGGCACCCTGCATGGACATACCATATGACACGACACCCTCCTGAATGGGATGAGAGACACATCCTAACATCCCCCACATGTCGAATAGATAGATGATAACGTTGCTGTGTTGGACGTTGCCTATGTCCCCAAATGGAAAGGCCCCTGAGCACCCCACTCTGTTGGCGGCACCTATGCTGTGAGCACAATCTCACGGATTGACATGGCGCCACACACTCTGGGAGTGGCGGTTGGAACACTGATGCCGCCGTTGCCGTGTGTGCCATGCAGTTTGTCTGTAACCCAGGAGGGTGTCAAAACCCCTGTCCTCTGGGGATGAGGTGGATGGAGTGTTCAGAATATCTACAACATCGAGATGTGCACCTCCCACATGACATGGGGGTGGATGAGGTGTCCTTCTGACAGGTACGCTCATTGCGAGAGCAAATGATGCTAACAGGGTAGCATTGGACCGGTGTGGGTGCATAGGCTGAGTGTCTGAACCCGCCATTGGTCATGGTCACATGTGCGGCAACAGCAACCTACATGGGCCAGGCTGTCACAACGGTATGGTGTGAGACACCAACTGGAACCTTGCCCAACTGGCAGGGAAAAGGTGCCAGCAGAGATCCACAAAGGTGGATGCTGACAGGTCCACACTGGCCATTAGGTCAGATGACTACGAACTGCAAGCGGATGCACGGCAAGGACTACGCACTGTGCACCACAAAGGGATGCTATCTGTCATATGCCCATCAGGGACACCCAACACTGCAAGCTGACTGAACTGTCAACATCACCCATAACACCAACACTGGGAGACAGGCAGCCGTAGCTGGGCCCGCATCGACAGCATCCACAGGACCTTGAAGTACCCAGTGATGTAATCCCCCCCCCCCCACAGCCAAACATGGAAACATATGTGGAACATCTCATGCGATCAATGTCCCTGCAAGTATGTGGGTTGTTAGAAAACATAGTAGGGATGGACCCTGACAACCATATTAGGTGGCCCAGACCGAACCCCACCAAACCCCACCCCTCGCAACCCAACGGAGGGACATGTCCCTGAATGTGACCCCAGCAGCCCCTATGGAACATGGGTAACCGAGCTATGCAGGGGCACAGGTGGGGGTGCCTCCACAGCTGGGTTGTGTGTTACACAGCCCCTACATGCACATAACTGAGACTACAGGAGGGCACAGACACATCTGTGTGTGCACACAACTGGGCAGGACTATACCCCTGAGGGATATAAATATGACACAACAGGGCAACGCCTACCCACATCCCCACAGGCCTCACTATATACCCACCCCCCATCACAAGGATGGCCACAGACATCTGGCCAGCCACCAAACACCTGTACGTCCCCATTGTATCTGCTAGCACGGTGAGGCCATCTCAACACAACATCACACACCCTGGGCCCCGACACAACACACACAGTATGCACCAGGGTGCATGGCTGGGTGAGCTGCATATGGGTGTGCCAGGGGGACATGTGTCTAAGCACACCTAGACGTGCGGTCCAACTGGTCACACCTCACGACAGAGGTTCAGTCCGATCCCCCTCCCACACACCGGGTGCATGCCAGGGTGTGTGCTGTCTCATGGATATTCATGTGAGTCCCCCAAAAGCATCACACATTTGTTCATGTTCACATGATCAGGACAAGGTTGCAGACTGACAACAACCCATCAGCTGCAGCCTTGCTACCCTTGCAGTGTGCAAATGTGAACATGGGCACTGCAAATAACCCACCTCTGTTACAGAGATATGCACCAGCATGGGGGCACATAGAAGCCTCCCGTGCCCCCTGCCATTTTGTCTGTGTGTAGGGCATTCTACGAGGCGCCACATGTGGGCTGCAGGGGCCCAGCACGGGCCAATGACACTCAACGTCAGGCCCACAGAGGGATGCCATGTGTGCTAAGGATGCTGTGAATCACATATCACACGCATACCCTTCCCTGAAGCAACACCCATAGGGGAGAACACAGGATGCCTACCTTGTAGGTGTGCTGCCCCACAGGGACACCCACTATGGTGTGCATACACTGGCAATGGTGTTGAGAGGGTCCACAGCAATTGTGACGATGCATCACCTGCATCTTGGGGAAACAGACACACACACCTTGTTCAGCTGCTGTCAAAAAGCAGCAGGGATATGTCCAGCAAGCAAAACCATGTCCCCTGGGAGTTCTGTCGCACACCCTCACCCTCAGTGTCTGTGTCACGCCCCACATCTCCCCAATCACACACACCCTCTGTCTCTCACTGTCCCTCCCACCATCCCACTGTTGTGTTGTGGGGTGGTGGTGAGATGGGTGTGGGCAGACTGCAGCCACAACAGTAAGGCTGCTGATTGCTGCCCTATCTGTCAATGCATGTGGATGCCAGCTAGGCTCTGTTGATACTGCAGTGACACCTATGTGCAAACCTATTCCCACATATGTGTGGGACTGACTGCTGGTGGTGCGTTACCATGATGGATATGCCACAGGTAGCAGGAGGGTGGGAGCAGCAAGATGTGGCCCACCCAGGACATAGGCGTCTGCGTGACAGACACAGTGACAGGTGTGGCACGTGCTGACAGAAGACAACATTTGCATGTCCACAGGTGGAGGAACTGAGGAAGAAGGCTCGTGAACTACGACAGTTCCACATGCGGTATTTGGAACAGCTCAGCACAGAGGGAGAGCACCACAACGATGGGGAGTAGTGGAGGGCTATGCCACAGGTTAAAGTGTGCCATTGAACCAACTGCCTCTGGGCCTGCCTTATCTGTACATATGTTATGTGCCACACATGGATGTGCCCTGATGTCTGTCACCCCTCACAGGTGGGGATGCCGTGACGAGGAACCACACACCTCCACATACAGCTTCCGCAGGCCCAGCACACGGCCGCACAAGGGGGGAGGATGAGCCCTTGGAGGAGAACCTGCAGGCCCGCCCAGCAGGGATCCGAGGAGGAGGGGACGGATGTGGTGGTGGTGGTGTCGGACGACGACATTGCGGAGGAGGATGAGGATGTCACCCACCCTACCCCAAACGAAGGGGATGGAGAGGATGGGACATTGGGGGGTGCAGGGGAGAGGGCCACAGGGGGAAGGGGTGCTGACAGGGTGGGGGGAGGGGGGCCTCTGTCTGGCCTTGGAGGGTGGAGGGAGTATCTGCAGGGAGGGGAGGAGGGTGGGAGGAGGTTGTGTGGGAACACAGCCCACCACAGGGCCATGGGGGCACCAGTCAGCCACTGCAGGGGTGGGCACAGCACGGGCAGCAGCGCATTCCTGTGCCATCCAGGGCCACTGTCACGGCTCATGCACATGCCAGCACACAGACAACAGGCAATGTGTGTCTGTGTGCTGGCAGGTGTATGCACGATATCTTAGTGGCCGTGGATGACAAACGGCGTGACATCCATGTGGTGTTCCATGCCCTGCAGTGCATGACCGGGGCTGTTCGGCAGTTGGACACCGATGTGTTTGCAGCTGGCATCCGGATGGCCACCTGCCGAACAGCGTCACAGGCACCAGCAATGTCACCTGTGACGCCCCCATGTGCCCTGTGTTGCGCAGTGTTCCCACCCCCCTTTTGGCATTTGATGTTGGGCATGTTGCCCGTTTACTTATGTTGTGTAAATAAATGGTTTTAGTTTTGTACTTTGCATCAATGGCCTTGTGATTGCCTCACACGCACACCATGTATGCAAGGATGGGATATGTCTATCCACCTACCTGGGGATCACACATTGGCATGGACACCATAACGGTAACAGCAACACATGAGGAGCTGTGTGATATCTATGTGGGCATGGCCATGGGACAGGTGTAGGCCCAGAGGATGTTGCCATTGCATATGTTCCCGAGACACAAGCATGTCACAGGGATGGGACTGGTGGGACAGCAGTTTGTGGTGGACAGCCTCAATGTAAATATTCATGGCACACATGTGTGTCGCAGACTCATGTATGCCATGAAGCGTCGGGCCAGGCCTGTCAGCATTGCCAAGCACACACCCCCTGGGCACACGTATGCCCCCATTGTGCACGGCTTACGGGGAGGTCACTGGTGACTCGGCAGGACAGTGGTGCTGTAACCCCTGGGGCATGCCGACATATGCAAGTGGGCCCATGTGTACACCTGTGAGTTGTAGCCAAGGGTCAGTGGACAACAGCATGTGACATGTCTGGAATGCCAGGGTAATGGCATGTGTGCAGTAATACCTGACAGTGTGACAATCCCTGCAACAACGGGCCTGGTCCTCAGATCATCTGTCCATGGGCAGAGCATTCATGTGCACACAACCTGAGCAATAAGGGGACACACATTGGAGTGTAACTCTTTAATGTATGCTAGGGTACCCATGTTTGGTCTGCTCTATTTGCGACGCCGTCGCCTCACAGGTATGGCACCTGGCAATGGAGGTCCCCGTTCCCCTGGCGCCACCCGATCCTCTGGTGCCTGTAGCGGAGGTGGTGTTGGCGGCGGTGGTGGTGGTGGTGGTGTCTGTGGGTGGCAGTGGTGCCATCCTCACCAGCGCAGCCTCGATGCCCTCCATGGCCACACACATCCTCTGGTATGGCCGGTCACATATGCTCTGGCGCAGATGGACCATCTCCTGGATGAGACGTTCAGAGGATTGCCGCAGAGCTATGAGTTCCTGACGAATGCCTGTGTGGGGAGAAAATGGCCGTGTGAGAGCTACCCCTGCCAGGTATGACAGTAATACACAACAGGGTGGGACATGTCACACATGCTTTTCCCCTGCATGTTACGAACTGTAGTGGTCAGGTGCATATTTAACTGAATGGGGACATACCTCAAAGGTGTATGTTAGGCCACACACAGGACGTGCCCAATGTAAATGATGTGTGTGACAGGCACAGGGATACCCCATCTCAGCAGGCACAACACTGTCCAGCACATGTACAATATTCCCTGGGACACAGAGCAACAATATGTACATTGTGTGTGTGGCTGGAGGGTGCGCAGGTGATTGCAATGACACCTCGGGATACACATTTGTAGGGGAGTTCAAATGCTAACAAACATAACATGTGGGATGCAGAGTTAGGGATACACACGGCATGGGCAGGTGATAGGTGCATTGCTCATGACTATGAGGGATGGGGTGTGAGCAGCAGATTCACACCCAGGACATGGGCCCATCCACAACTGCACCATGCGTCTGTCAGATAAGGGTGTCACATCCCCCCAGGGGGAGACTCAAGTGGTCAGATAACAGTGCATGTAGACCCTTTGATGCATGTGCCAGGGCTCACAATGCGTATGTTGATGACAGGATGTTGCATCACAGGGGTACAAGCTGCACATTTGCCTAGACAGGTGTATGCTATGCATGCAACTGCTGGTGGCAGGCCATCGGGATGTTTCAGAGTCACACAAAGGGGGGGGGCGGGGAAGGTAGCCCTGAATGTGCATGGTAGCAGGGGTGGCAGCAGAGGGCAGAGAGGGTAGGGCTAGGTGGCCAATTTCCCCAATGGAGAGAGGTAATACATGGAGTGAGGCAGGGATCAGTGTTGGGTCTGTTGCTCTATCACATATTCATAACTTACCTGCAAAAGGGACCTACGAGTGAGGCAATCAATTTGCACATGGGAAAAACACTTTTTAAGGTTGTCAGAATCCAAGCGGATTGTGTTAAATTGCAAGGGGATCTAGATGTATTGGAAGATGGGGTATCCAAAAGGAAGATGAAATGTAATGTGGAGAGGTGCAAAGGTATGCACCAAAGAACATAACACTCGACGTATGGCTACATGATGCAAGGTTCCACATTGGGAAACACAACCCAGGAAAAAGATGTCGACATAATAGTTGATAACATGTTTTGGCCCATTACGAACGTGTCAAGCAATAGGACAAACCACCTTTATCACAACACATATTATACAGACAGTAGAGGCCTATGGCCCGACACAGGCCGTATTCCTTTTTCCTCTGCAGGGGCAGGTTTATCAGGTTAAACACACGTCCACAGTGTGTTGGACAGGACCTGATCAACCAAAGGGATGTACCGGAGCCCCTCACCTCTCAATGTAGACAAACGCATTCTGCCATCCAAATATAATTAACCAGCAGTGCATCCACGCAAGGGGAAGCCTTGTTGTAACAATGTGAACGTGGAAATGTGTTACAGGAAGGCCTCCCCTTGCACGGATGCACGACTGGTTCATTATATTCGGATAGCAGAAGGTGTGTGACTGCATTGAGAGGTGAAGGGCCCCTGTGCGTCCCTGTGGTTGAATAGGTCATTCTCAATACACTGTGAAGGTGTGGTTTGCCTAATGAGCCTGCCCCTGAAGATGGACACGGACCACGGCCTGAGTCGGGCCATAGGCGCATAGTTTCTGGATAATCCTGTGGTGCTAAAGGTGGTTCATCCTATTGCTGTCCACGTTTTCCCTGGGCCCTGTATTGCATGTGGTACGTGCCTGCTGCTGGTACCTACTGTATGAGCAGAGGACAGATCAGTCCATAGGTGTGTCTGGCCAAATCAAACAATGATGTGACGCGATATGTAGGTTAATGGCATGTGTGGCATACCCTTTGGTCGCCTTGCACACAGTGTGTTGCACATACTGTACGCTGATGTGTCTCACACTGTTCGGTATTGTGCACACCGAGTGTGTGTTTGTGTAGTCACACACATTACAGTCCTGGTAGAGTGTGCACACCTGTTAGTGTATGTACAAAGAACATATGGGTTATCTGCGTGAACATTTTTGCCCACCCACCTTCACTGTCCCGATGTGACGAGGTGGCATGGGCCCGCAGCTCAGCTCTCAGAACATCCTCCCCGGTATCCCGTTGTGCTGGTGGTGCTGCGTCAGCTGTTCCTTCAGCCAAACGTTGTGTGGTGAGGCTTGTTGGAGGCTCAGTGTGCCCCTCCTGGGGACAAGGACTCACCCCCTGCAGCAGCACCTCTGCAGCCGCAGCATTTTCATGCCCCTCCATGTCAGATGCCTCCCACACCTCCACCATTCCTCCTCCTCCTCCTCCTCCTCCTCCTCCTCCTCACGTGGCCGGACTGTGCTGTAGTCACCTGTATTGTAGACAGACACAGATCAAACACATATGTGTGTGCTGTACAGCTACATTTATGTGTGTGTTCAGGGGAAGGGATATGTCATGTTGTGGTTACCCTGCATGTGTGCTGCAAACAGGACCCCCTACATAACATGGACCTGTTCCAGGGGATCTGGTGTGTGTCAGAGCCCTGCACACCCTGTGTGTCCTCCGTGTTCCATTATATGCTCCCATGTGCATTTCACACGCAGTCCATCTCCCACCCCATCTGGCAGTGGCAGGTGCACACAGGGCTGCACATCACCAACAGGTACACCTTCATTGGCAGCCCTGTTTGAGTGTGCATGCCATTGTGTAGTGCATATCCCCATGGGACATACTGTATATGCAGTGTTACATGTGTATGCCACATTCCGACAATGTGTTGAACTCGAACTGTACATGATAGTGGGACCATTGACAGGCACATGCAGCACTGTGCGTTAGAGTATGTCAGATGCAACATAACACGTCACGGGCACATACTCCATGACAGTAGAGGTGAGGCGCGGCAGTGTCAGGGGTGTGGGTCAGGGTTACCAGTAACATCACCTGTCTGGAATGTGTCGGGAAGTGATGGGATGTGTGACACATGTTGTATGTGTCCCTGCAACCTGACAGTGGACCATGGGGACACACGCCACGACAAAGATGTCTGCAGCTGTGAGTGTCCACGACATATCCCAGTGGGAACATATGTCACCATACCAACACAGGCCGTGTATTGCTGCAAACACAGGGTCAGGGAATGGTGACACTTCTGCCCTTATTGCCCTGGGAAGACGTGTATGAGCACACCTGGCCAATGCAGTGTGTGCAACATGTGGACAGGTAATCTCTGTTTCCGCCATGCATTCCGTGGTGCCTGCTGTGATGCTACTCATAGCGCAACTAGAGACATACACCGTACTCTCCACCGTCAACCACAATTGTCGCATTTGTGCACATGTGATTGACCGTGCATAGGTGCTACTGTGGTTTTGAGGGGTGTGGTAGCACAGTCACAGATTGTGTGCGTTTGAGGATGTGCATCACCTGCACACATGGCATATCTGCTGGCGCCATATGCTGCATAGTTTCAGGGAACCCACCCTTTCAGACGATGCTTGACATGTGTGTGAGAGGTGTAGGTCCCCTCACATGTTGGGGTGGGGGCATCTCCTTCAAGGGCGTCTCATTGACCATGCGGCTGACATCAGACCCTGGCCCATGTTGGCAATGTGACAGCTGTGTCCACGCACAGCTAGTCCTTTGTTGCTCGGTGTATTCCATCTGGTGTTGATGTCATGGCTGTGGCCTGAGAGGGGGGGGGCGTGCCATGCTCACACACACACAGACACCATGTACCCAGATGGGGCTATGTTGGCAGGTGTGTTCTCATGCAGGTGGATGCAGCCACCTATGTACTCAACACACAGAACACATGGCCAATCAGCTAGAACACCTCACCTCGGGGGTGTGGGACGGCTGGCCCAAATATCGGACACGGCACAGCAGGGGGCACACTGCGCTATGGCAGAGCCAGCTGCTCACACAGAGCGGGACAGGGAGACACAGAGGAGGTGAGAGCAGAGGAGGGGGGAGGAAAACAACCTGGGGGCCATGACCTTGCCTCTGCTGCTGACACCTATGACATAGAGGGGGAAACAATGCCGAGCAGCATTCGTAGTGGAGGTGATTCACCACAACACAGCATTTTGCCTGGGATATTCAGGGCCTAACATAACCATCTGAGAAACAGGTGAGGTGTGGGGCACTGGGAGACACAGGGTTGATGGCTATGCCTATGGAGGGCATAGCTAACCCGTGAGAAGGAGAGCAGAGTGGCCACATATGTAACAAGATATACCCCAGTACAAGGTACATGGTGTTTGTATTTGCTGTGTCACATAAAAATGCAGACAGGTAGTGTGAATGCTATTATCAGCAGCGGGCCTGAGTCAGGCATTATGAAGGCAGCTATCTGCTGTATGTCATGTGTTTTTCCCAAACAGAGCTATTCACAACAGATAACTTGAGGATTTGCCCCGTAGGCCGGTGCGTGGGACACCACCTGATCTATTTGGGGGAGTTATTATCCAGGAGGACTTAGCGGCTCGTACATTTGAGACACGGTTCAGTGACACTCCACATACAGGTGACTGTGTCACCCACCACTTGCTTACACACAGGTGGGGGAGGGGTTACAAACAGTGTATGTCATAGATGTGCAAACAGAGCTGTGACCATCTGGTTCCATTATGTGTCGTCTGGCAAGCCTGACCTCCCCAATACGTTTTGATGCACCTTTAGACAGTCCAGCTGTACAGAAGGCATAGTTACTCATTAGACATATCACATATCTCTTAGATTACGTTTAATCCCTACACAGAGATGTTTGCACTCAGGGTGATGTGATGATGATGATGTACACTTGGATCCCCCTTGGACAATGATTGTATTGCGGCAACAACGAACAGCAGAGCCTGTCTGATCAACGGAGATTGGTGAGGCATGGCCTGACTGTTCATGGCCATTCCTAATATGTATGGTGTGTAGATAATGGCCTGCAGAGCATATGACAGTAGAGAGATAGGCTTTAGCGTGACTGGGTTACAGTACAGACACATTGTGGTTCATGCTCCAGTCATAACTTGATGTCTACATGTGTGTCACACAACGTCATGTCAGGGACAGTTTTGATGGGGATGTCTGTTTACTGCATTTGGGGGTAATGTTCCCCTTTGCCACTACTCTGTCTGAGCTACATTCCTTTGTGCTTGTTGCATCACACCGAGAGGTGTGAGGCATAACATCAGGATGTCCATGACAGTTCCCCCGTCCTAACATTAGTCATTGCACCTTCCCACCATACAAACCCCAAATCCATGGCCCACCCCACCCTCGGAAACCCTCAAGGCCATTGAGCAAGTGGTATCCACGGGTGTTGTATTTGTAGATGGACACCATAGGGTATGATGGTGGCAGTGCAACACCAACCTCTGATCCCTGCGTAGGTACATTATTGGGGCTGTGGAGATAGCTATGGGTGTGCATTTGCAAAGGTGAGCTGGTTACACAATGTTACTATCAGGGAGTTGTTTGGGATGAGATGTGATGCTTTAATGCGTAAACAGACATACCTGCATGTGGATCTGCAGTGTCAAGGCAATCCCAGGCAGCCCCATAGGTTGTATACCAGGCCCCCGGCGTTTCCCGCCAGCTGCTGCTCCAGGTGGCTGAGCAGTTGCTGGTAGGGGGCCCCCGCCACCTGTTCCCCTGGCATGGTAAGTTATTTTCTCGGGCACACCTGTGCTGACGCACACCTCTCTTGATATCTGAATATCTTTTCTTTAGGCTTGTATATGTCCCCCGCAGGGGCCCCCCTAACCCTCAGCAAACTCCATGCCCGACCCTTCCTCCCAGGGACCCCGCCTGCCCATTCCTGCTGTGCTGGTTCCGTGAGCTAAGACGGCCCAAACAAGCACCTCGTAAGTTCTCCAGGACCATGGAGGGGAGGGTGTGGTTCTCAGCATCCGTTAAATTCTTATTTGCCCTCCTCCGCAGGTTCTCAGGGCAATGGTACCCTCTTCATTCTTCCCCAGTGGGTGCCTGCTGGGGACCCAGCTGTGGCAGGTGCTGCTATCCCTGGTGCCCTGCCACTGGCTCCCAGGACCCACAGGACCCACAGGCCCTGGCCTCCAGTGGCACCTGGTGGAGGCCACCTCACCTGCAAGTGCCCCCCCCGCACACACCCCCCCCTCCCGCACCCTTCATCCTCACACCCTCCCTCTCTCTATTTCCCTCCTCTCTCTCCTGTCCCTATCCTCCCTACCTCGGTCCTCCTCTCTGCCTCTCCCTAACCCTCTCCCCCAACCCTCTCTCGATCGCTTCTGTGTATACCCCTCTCGTCTCCCCCTCCTCCCCTCTGGCTCTGACTCCGCGTCTTATCTCATCCCCCTCCAACCCACCCTCTCTCATTGCACAACCTGGTCCCCTCCTCCAACTCAACCTCATTACCTCCCCCCTCTTCACTCCCTACAACACCCACTTGAACAGGACCAACCACAACTATGGACCTCCTCAACACACAACGTCCCCACACAACACATGAACTGTAAACAGTAGGCAGCACAGTACACAGAGACGTTTCAACACAATAAACAGGGGACTACGGATATGGACAACAGAATATGACCTACAGGTATACAAACGATGACACCGATAACAGAAACCTACCCTATCACTAGGACACCTCTCAATACACAGCCTCTTACTACACTCCGCCCCACTCCTCAGTCCAACCATCAACATTTTCCTGGTGTTTCCGTGTCCCTTTGTACCTTTGTTTTTTGCGGCGCGCACGTTGCGCATGTGCAAACTGTGCGACGGCGCTGGCTTGTGGGCGGCGGCCGATATCCAATTGCGCATGGGCATGCGTCGGCTGTCGTGGTTTTGTGCGCGACACGCAAATGATACTCGTAAGCGCATGATGCATTTCTCTAGGAAGAATCAGAAGTCAGGGCAATGATATACGACCATGCTTAACGGGCTACGCGCACACGCAGATTGCTCGTGTGACTCAGTTGGCACATGCGCGTCTCGCTAAGCAACACCACTACACAGAGGCGCCCAACAGGTTTGCACTATGGGCGTGGCACACACAGACAGTTCGCCCATGGTGAACGTCATGCAGATGCGCCGGAGTATGCACATGTTCTCCTCGCACAAGCGTCGCAATCCCACACACAGCGCCATGAGCACAGTAAGGACATTACAGTCAACCTATTTAAAATTCGCTTCTGCAGATTTGGAGACATTGAAGGGGTTTTTGTAGGCGCGGCGATGGTTGGTGTGGTTGAAACTGAGAGCAGGTGTATGGGGGACAGTCTGTTTTGTGAGTTTGTTTTGACGGTGTTTGCGTTAGTGGTTTGTACGGTGTCCAGGGTTTGGGAACGTGGTGTTGTGTGTGGGCGCGTGTATGGTGTGTCTCTGTGTGTGTCGGTGTCTGTGTCTGGGTGGTCATGGTGCTTGTGTTAGCCACACAGGGGTGTGATGTAGGAACATATATTTGGTTGCATGTTGCCCTGAGACGGGTGCCAGATGCTTGCGGTTGACCGACAGGGGAGATGAGGCCCATGGATGCTGAGGCAACAGGGACATGGGCTTGGGTAGACCAGGCAGCAACTCGACCTGCAGCGGGGGAAGGAAGGCCGTCCAGAGGAGGTGCTGGGCGGGGAGGGCGCAGACACGGGCGTGATGAGGTTGCAGGCTCGGCAGCAACGCCTCTTACCAGGCCCCAGGGCCCAGATCCAGGGCGACATGCGTCGAGGACCAGGTACTCTCCCCTTACCGAGCTGAGCAAAGGGCTATTAGGGGGCTCTCATGCGGATCGGGAGAACTGACCTCGTAGAACCGGATGCTGAACCCGAGTTCCATGCAATAACCAGGTTTGTAGTCAAGCTCCTTGCTGCCTACATTTCTTCGCCGTTGGGGTGTTTCCAGACCTCTGTGTGCCGCAGTGGGGTGGCATGAGCCGACCCCACTTGCTCAAGCGTGTCTCCACCATAGTACTTGCGTGCTATGGTCAGCCGGGGTGGGGAAGTATTAGGCCGTCCCCACAGTAGGCAACATTGGGGGACCCTGAACCAGGCCTTTGAAGGCATTAGCTGGGATACCACACGTGAGGGGAGCTATTGATTGCACACAGGTTGCAGCTGGTCCGACAAGAGAGGACAGGGAGGTGGGTTTATGTTCGCAACCGCAAAACACTACCATTCACTGAATGTTCAGGTTGTATGTCGATGCTAATCTGCATATATCTGAATGGGGGCCACCAACGGTTTCCAGGGTCCCACCCATGAGATAACTTAATATCCTGCGACCTCGCTCAGGCAATAGTAAGGGGAACAATTTTGAGGAGGGACAGTATTGGTGAACTGCATATGCTGCGGTGAGTATGAGTCGGTTAAAATAATGTCATGATGCATATATGGATGTTTTGGTTGTGACATCTCTCATGTAGTGGCAGGCGTTTTGCTCTCTGTGCCATTTGTGACACCGCGCCAAACATCAGCAGTGTGACTAATTGATATGGGTTGACAATTGTTGGGGGCCAGTGTAGACCTCGTTTACCAAGGGGAAATAATTGGACAGTTTCACAGCCATTATACGGACATATGTGCGCAATTTATATGCTGGTGTTGGTAGTGGACATGATGCAAATATTCTGACGGGTGCGATAGAGTTGTGGGGTATTTACGATTGGATGTGTATGTCAATCTATGCACAGGGGTGGGGTGGGTGGGTGGGGTTGCGTTTGTAACAATACTCCCCACGAACCTGTTGCATGCATGGTGTGGATTTGTACCTGTGGTTTAGGAGGGGTCCTGGGGGAGATGTATGTGATTGGACAATCAGACATGCACGATTGTGATTATCATGTGTGTGTGAGGGCCACACACTAACCCTGTCGTGGGGGATGTTAGCCATTGATTGTTGAAAAAAGAGGGTGGTGTGGTGTGGTACGTATCCATGCATGTTCTCGGCCTTTGCAAGTGGGAGTTACACGTTTGCATTTGTTCATTGTAATGTTTTTTTCCCTGTGCCATTACAGGGGTCCAATCAGGTCTGGGGACTTTGCTATTAACTTTAGCCACTGCAGATCGCCGTACCAGGCGCCGTAATTGTATGTGATTATCCTGATGTGAACTAGTAATTTGTGTGAGGTGACAAGCAAGGGCAAGGGGCAACTGTTGTGTAGAGACAGGCAGCTATTTGGTGGGACATACACAGGGACGTAGTTATGCTCATTAGTTGTTGAGGTTTTTAGAGATCATAGGGGATAACAGTGTTGTTTTATGTGTTGTGACTGATTAACAACGGAGGGATACATGATGGGGACAGTGGACAGGCGTGTCCAATGGGATGTTTGATGGGCAGCAGTCAACAGCATCTGGCGTCAGACTGGTATATGTCGATATGTAGACCTTGGAGGACGCGGGCTGTTGAGGTGATATAATGTTTCTCCTGGCTGAGCTCACGGTCATACATGTTCGTTGTGTGCCCCTACATTGCGTCTAAATACAATTTTTGTGTGGTTTTTTGCTTGGCAAGCATATATTCTGTTTATGTTACGTGTGTGTTGCTGTTGTAGTGTGTCATTGGTGGTGATGGTGGTAGGGATGTGACCATGAACACCATGACAGGACGCCTGTGCTACACCTAGCGGATCATGTTGTGGACACAATGTGATTGTGTTGTAGTTGGACAGGTCTTTACAGACTACAGAGGCCCTTTGTTGCATTTCAATCAGCATAGGTTGTAAATTAGTGTTCCAGGTAGGTAGTTGTTGGGTGCTCATATATTTCTGTCCCTTATGTGTTCTGAGGTTGCTTCTCACTGTCTATACGTGTGTCCTTTTATGGTGTGGTGCGTTTAATTCATTGACCTGCATTTTATTTTCTGGCAGGTGATGCAGGGTATGGGTGTCGCCCCTGGCTGCTGACCCCTGTGCGCCAGCCACGGAACACGTGCATAGCGGAGGTACAATGAGGCCCACGCCATCCAGCACGCTCTGTCATAGAACGCACCTTTGGCGTGTTGAAACGTCGCTTCAGGTGTCTGGATCGGACAGGTGGGGCCTTACAATATGCGCCAATTGACTGTTGCAGAGATAATCGTAGCCTGTTGCATCCTGCACAACATTGCTTCTCAGGCATGGTCCCCTGCAGAGATGAATGAGGATGTGGTGAGGAGGATCCACCGTGCCCGCCCTGGACGTGCCTGTGTTGACACACAGGCCGGCACAG
>CM066033.1:683166337-683260741 GCA_033557465.1 Ichthyophis bannanicus
ATATGTAAAGGCAAGCAAATCAGATCTGCTCGCACCATGTGTGCATGTTTTAGCAGTTGCACTGGATGCAGCCAGTTTCAGTAGGTGTCCAGGATGAGTTGTGATAAATCTACCTTACGTGCGGTGGATGTCCATTTGGTCATTCTGTTAGACTCTAGTGATCTCTCCATAATCTCTCTCTACATCTGCTCTAAAATATCCATCTTTCTCCGTTAGTTATCCACTCATTCCTATAGTCATTGCAACCAATCCTTATAACGCCATCCGCAAAACCACGTTCCCCGCCATAGGGACCAGCCAATTGTAGATAGATCCGTCCTCCCCACCACAAACTGTATTTACCTCTCTCCATTTAACATCTCCCATCCCCATCCAGAATCTAATCTGCCATCAATCCACCAGCTACCTTCGAGGTTCACCTCAGCCAACATCCATTCATTTCTAGTCCCTGCATACAGTCCATTTCCATGGCCTACCTCAACCTATCCAGTTCAAGACTCACATTTAGTCATCAGCTCCTTCCTAACGGGGTCCAGGCATCAGCCGTAATTCAGGCATTTCCTAGACCCATCATCAGCCCAGGTAAAATCCCACCTTCCCGTCACAGCCAAAATACCAGACTGACGCCCCCCCATGAGGGCTCCATCCAGTCCCATCCCCTCCATGAGTCGTTTTGCAAACAAAACCAACCACCACAGTCAATATCCATTCTTACCACCACCAACAGCCAATGTCCAGTTCCTATCCCAGCTACTGTCCTCACCTCATTTCCAGACATGCCCCATCAACCCTCACAGCCAAATTACCAGTCTCCAAAACCCATAGTCCATTACGCGCTTCCTAGGCCCCCCCCCCCCCCCAAAGGGGGCCACCTAAGGTCATACACCCCACTCAAGCCAACACCACCCATATCTCCTCGACTCCTTGGCCCACCCCCACCCACCCCACCCACCAGGCCACCTCAGCAATCACATCCTGCCCCCACCCCCATCGCCTATGTAAACGTCATAGACAAGCATAAACTGGGTTTTGACCGCAGCTGCTGTGGTTTGTAGCAGAATGGAGTGTCCCGGGGGGCACCCCTCTGGCCACTGTGGCCCTCTGACAGGGCCATTCATTATGGAAAATAGGGGTGTGATTGTCGCAAATTGCGTTTCTCTACTTCAGGGCACAGGGGCTCTTGAAAAACGCTAACCATCAGCCCATTGTGTCTACAGGAGCAGATGGCGTTAATTTTTTCATTTAGCCCCTGTGGCCTTAACAAAGACACAAGCGGAGACACTCTCCTTTACAAGTCTGTAAGCGCTTACAGAGGGGGGATTAGTGAGTAAAACCACCGAGGGGGGGCCCTGTGTGAAAAACATTGCCATTCTGGCCACTGCTGCCACAAGCAGCAGCAAGTTAGCAAGGTTTTGAATGTTGTTTTGGTATATGCCTGTTGTAAAAAACACAATTGTGCCGCTTGCATGGGGACCCCTGGGAAACGCCGGACCCTGTGCAAAATACAGATCTTGCTCAATGGATGTGCCGTGGCCTGTGTGGGAAATCACACACACAATCACAAAAGGTCAGCTAATGGACATATGTGTTAGTTCATCAAGATTAGGCAACTGTCAGCTACCAACCCTGCTGCCTAACTAAATCAGGAACACACGACCCCCCCCAACTCAGGTTATCACCGCCCTTCCCCAGGAGCCCGTACCCACCAGCTGTGGTTTCTGCAACATAACACTGTCATTGAATTCCTGTGTTATGTCCACCTCTGATTCCCCCTATTTTGCTTCCATTGCCCTGTCCAATGACTCCATATCTTTCTCAAGGTCCACAGGAACTGTTACCCAAAACACCTCCTCTATGTTACACACGGTGTATGTGAACCCTTCTGGTATCATACATGTGATGCAGCAGGGCACTTGTGTATGTAAGGTGTGATACTCTTGTGTTGGTACACTACTCCATCCCGCTGACTCAATAGCACATCTCCTGTAACCTTTACAAAGTGTGTTTTTGCCAGCCAAAAACTATGCAATTCACCTAGGGTATGCCTTTCCACCCATAGATCTTCCTCTGATCACCACTGCTGCCTCTCCAGCTGTGGTTGTCATACTATGCTGCATGCTCCATCTCCCATACACAATCTAGCGTCTGCAGTATGTGGGTGTGTCAGCGCACGACTGTGCATCGTTGTGTTTGCCTGATCACCAGTACTGAAACATGCCCTTTGGGTGTCTATGAAGTAAAACTACTGTGATAATGCATGTATCTTACCCCAATCCATTTGTCTACTCGAGTCTGCCGTCTATCACACTACCAATCTTGTTGTATGTGTGTAACATGTTTGTGTATGATGGTGGATTAGTGGGAGATTTATCTCATACACCACACCTGTGTCCCACCCACAGGCAATCGGGCGGGGTGCTGGATAGGATCCGCAGATGCAGTGAGCAGCAGGAACACGATGGGAGATCTGTGGTGAGCTACGAGCCATGCCCCTCACCGGATTTGTGAGGACCTTGAAGGCTATGATGGAATGTGATGATGGCGAATGCAGCCACCACGCACCACACGCCACCACCAACACCAACCACCTCCACGTCGCTTATAAGTCATGTGTACATTCTCATGTGTTAAGCAAAAATACATGTGTCTGTCCCGGTTGCACTGATAATGTTGAAACAACTATGTATATTTTAGTTTCCCTTGTTTTGAAGGTTCCATTTGTAGGTTGAAAAATTGTAATGCGCATAGATTCTGAAAAGTTGGCATATGTGTCTGAGGACATGTAAACCATGCAGATGTCTAGGTAGAGCAGTAAGCCAAGAACGCTTTTCTAGCAAATGTTAAAAAAAACCGGAAAGGAATAGTGTGACAATAAACAGCTGTCATTACACTACATAAAGTGTCTGATTCAAATGTGTGTCTGTGTGCTCCCCAATGGTAGTGTGCAAATGCATGTCATGTCCCAGACTATATGATATTTACCCAGTCCCCTTGCAGGGTGGGTTTTGTTTTGCCACGGTCAGGTATTACTTCACAGTATGGTAGCATATGGACATGGGTGACGTGCCACATTTGTGTTTTCACTGCCGCCAGGGACTGAAGCAATGCGGTTTAACACAGCACCACACATGTTGCCATCAGGGGCAAGTCTCGCAGAGGTTACATGTGCAGTGTTCTGAAACGCTCACCCATGTTGCCCCCATCATACGAACCCACACTTCTTGTGTATGTGTGACCATTGGCCATGCCTAGAAACATTGATTCTCCAGGCCAAGCAGGAAAGTCAGTCCTCACATATGGGGTGACGTCGGCACCGATCGGAGCCCTCGCGGAGCAATTTTCCCCAGCTTTCAAAAGAAAGCCTTTGGGAATTGCAGCGCGCATGTTGCGGTCCTCTTCCCGCTCCAAGGGTGCCATACTTGATTCAGTCTTCTTTTTTCCGCGGAGCCCTACCAAAGACGTTGCCTGTGAATCCCCGCAGAAAAGTGGATTTTTCTCTATTTTTGCTTTATTTTTTCTTCGGTCCCCCCGACGCCGGTTCTTTTCCCGCCCAGAACTCGCGACGCACGGTTGCGAGTTCCGTCCTTATTTTTCGTTTTTATTTGTCCTTCGTTGACAGATTTCCGCGCTTTTTTCCTTTTTCCCTGGCAGCCGGTCGTTCGACCCTCGCAGGGGCCCTTTTTCCCCCGATGGCTTGCCAGGTGGCTTTAAAAAGGTTGTTGTGAACTCTGTAAGGAAAACTTATGTCTCTTACAGACCAATCATGACTTCTGCCTCCGCTGCCTTCGCCCCAGATCATGAACCCCATGATCCTGCGGGCCCGGCGGCAAAAATGTCCTCAAAAAGCATTGAGGAGTTGGCACGCCACAGCGGAGAGCGTATTCCTGCTCTGACTCCGGCCGGGCTCGTGACCTCGCTCAGAGGCTTCGACGTCTCGGGACTCTGGTCCTGAGCATCGTCGGAGTTCACTCTGAAAGGGGGTCTCCTACGGCCGGGAACATCGAGTTTGTCGGAAGAAAGAAACCCGCCGAGGGCGGGATCGGTGGAACGCTCCTGGTATCCGTCGAGGGCCACGGGTCGCATATAGCCCCGGATTCCCGTCCCGGGTCCTTGGAGACGGAGAGGCTGTCGAAACATCCTCGACTCGAGGTGGACTTGCCCGCTCACGTAAGTACTGTTGTCCTCGTGGACTCGCCTCCGAAGGACCCGACGTCGGGGCCGACACCGTCGGGGCCCGAGTTGGGGGCTGCTGGGTCTCCTGAGCTCGGACTCAGGTTGACGGCCTTGGAGTGCAGTCTGTCTGCCTTCTTGGACCAGCAGCGGGCATTGATTGCTGGCCTCGCCGGTGCTTCTGCCCTGACCGCCGGGACGTCGACCTCCAAATCGACCCCGGAGACCGAGCCGATCCTCGAGTCCATGAGGGCTCGAGTCGATCCTCGGTCGAGGTCTCCTTCGGCCTCACGTTCGGGACCGAGGGTCGTCGACGCCGACTCCCTCGGCGTCGGGGCGGATGGCATCAGTGCCCGCCCGACCGGAGCCGATCGACTCCTCCTCCGAGGAGTCGGCCTGGGAATCTGAGACGAAGAGTCACCTGGTTCCTTTCGGACTCGGTGTGTCCCTTCAGACTCCCCCGAGTCCGAACCTCGGAGACGGTCCCCCCCCCCGGAGGATACCCGGTTCTCGGACTTCGTGAGGGATATGGCCATGGCCTTGGCCTTCCCTGCGGATCCCGAGAGGAGCCTTCGAGTCGAGCTCGATGCCCTCCAATATGACTACTCTCCCCCGAAGGAGGCCTTTATTGTACCGGTTCCTCCCATGCTGGAACGACTTCTCTTCCGCATGTGGGAGAGCCCGGCATCGTCGCCGGTGTTAAGCAAGCGGGTCGATTCCATTTATCGAGTCCGCAAGAGCCCTGGCTTCCAAAAGGCACAACTACCGCACCATTCCATGGTGGTGGAATCGGCCATGCATAGACTAAAGAGTCAGAAAATGCACTCCTCGGTGCCCCCTGGTAGGGAAGCCCGAAGCCTGGATGCCCTCGGTAGGAAGTGCTTCCAGGGCTCTATGCTTGCTTGTCGAGTCCAGACATACCAGCTCTACATGGGCATGTATCTCCGAGACCTGGCTAAGGAAATAGCCGGGTTCTCTGCTGGTCTCTCCGACGAACCTTTGCAGAGGTTCCAATCCTTGTCTACTGGTATTCGAGAGTGCTCGAAGTTTATATCTCGAGCAGCCTATGATGGTTTTGAGGCTTCGGCTCGAGTAGTACGCTGCGGCCGGCATCGGTGGACGCCGCCAGGCTTGGCTTCAGACGTCCGACCTCGAGTCCTGGGTACAGGACAAGTTGGTCGATGTCCCCTGCCGAGGTGATAACCTCTTTGGCAAGCCCATGGATGAGAAGGCTGCACAAATCGAGACGGAGACTCTCACCAGGACTCGTCTCTCAAGGAAGACCTCTGCCCCTTCTCAAAAGAAGAAGGCCTCGGGGGGGAAAAAGCCCTTTTACCCGAGGAAAGGTGCTGCCTATAAATACTACCCTCAGTATCAGGCCTCAGCAGCTCCCCCACAGGGAAAGCAGGCCAAGGGACGGGGTAATGGGTCCCGTAGGCAGCAAGCCCCCAAGCCTGCACCACCGGCCCCTGCTCAGCAGGGTGGGGGTTTTTGACTTTCTCAGCATAGCCTCTCCCCCTCAGCTGGTTTCTCTCAGCACAGGAGGCCGGCTGGTCCGCTTTGCCCACAGGTGGTCCAACATCACCACAGATACCTGGGTGCTTCACATAGTTCAAAAGGGCTATCTTCTGCATTTTCACCAGGTACCTCCCTCCTACTTTCCAGGGGAGCCTTCCAGACTCCCTCTGCACAGGGACTTATTCCTTCAGGAGTTAGCAAGTCTCGTTCAGGAACAAGCCGTGGAACCGGTGCCCCACCACCTGAAGGGTCAAGGGTTTTATTCCAGATACTTCCTGATTCCAAAAAGAACAGGGGGCCTCAGACCCATCCTAGACTTGCGAAACCTCAACAAGTTCCTTGCAAAGGAAAAGTTCAAAATGCTTACCCTTGGAATCCTGCTGCCCTACCTCCAGCAGGGAGACTGGCTATGCTCCTTAGATCTAAAGGATGCGTATACTCATATCCTTATTCATCCAGACCACAGACAATATCTCAGGTTTGTTGTGGGAGGAAACCATTACCAGTACAGAGTACTGCCCTTTGGCCTATCCTACGCCCCCAGGGTGTTCACCAAATGCCTAGCAGTGGTGGCGGCCTATCTGAGACTTCAAGGTCTCTTTGTGTTCCCATACCTGGACGACTGGCTCATCAGGGCCCAGTCTGCCCAAGAAGCCACTCAGGCTACTCATCGCACTGTGACTCTGCTCCAGCACTTGGGTTTTGTCATAAACTTCGCAAAGTCCACTTTGCTCCCCTCTCAAAAATCTCAAGTTCATAGGCGCCAGATTGGACACGCTTCAGGCGAGGGCCTTCCTCCCTCTGGACCGGGCCAAACGGCTCATGGATCTCGCCAGCCGCTTTCACAGCAATTCCCTGGTCTCCGCCAGGCACTTTCTGAGACTTCTCGGCCATATGGCTTCCACGGTCCATGTAACCCCCAATGCCCGCCTGAACATGCGTCCTGCTCAGTGGTGCCTTTGCACTCAATGGCATCAGGCCACGGGGAGCCTAGCGGACTCCGTACAGATCTCCGACCAGCTGGTCTCCTCTCTGCGATGGTGGCTTCATCTGCCAAACCTAGTGCTAGGGGTGACTTTTCAGCCCCCTACACATTCTCAGGTCCTGATGACCGATGCTTCTCTCCAGGGTTGGGGAGCACATTGCCAAGGGACTTGTACTCAGGGTCTCTGGACTCCTTGGGAGTCCGCTCAGCAGATCAACTTCCTGGAGCTCAGAGCCATCCGCCTAGCGCTCAAAGCCTTCTCTCACCTGATTTCTCACCAGTCAGTACTTGTCCAGACAGACAATCAGGTTGCCATGTTCTACGTGAACAAACAAGGCGGAACCGGCTCCTTCCTTCTTTGTCAGGAAGCACAGAAGCTCTGCTCTTGGGCCGTCCATCGCAACATCGTCCTCAAAGCTGTCTATCTCCCAGGTCAAGAAAACTACCTGGCAGACAAACTGAGCAGGGTCCTCCAACCGCACGAGTGGAGATTGGATCCGCTTGTGGTTCAGCGGATCTTTCTCCGGTGCGGCCTCCCCACCCTGGATCTGTTCGCCAGTCCTCTGAACCGGCAGCTTCCCAGATTCTGCTCTCGACAGCCGCATCCTCTCCGGGTAGCGGCGGATGCTTTTCTGATTCCATGGTCCACAGGCCTCTTGTATGCCTTTCCACCCATGCCTCTGGTGTCTCGGACGCTCTTCAAAGTTCTCAGAGACAAGGCATCGATGATCCTAGTGGCTCCCCGGTGGCCGAGACAACCTT
This sequence comes from Ichthyophis bannanicus, assembly GCA_033557465.1. Taxonomy (NCBI): domain Eukaryota; kingdom Metazoa; phylum Chordata; class Amphibia; order Gymnophiona; family Ichthyophiidae; genus Ichthyophis; species Ichthyophis bannanicus. The sequence goes on from CM066033.1 coordinate 683,173,773, forward strand.
GGTTCCCGCTTCTGATGCAGCTGGCGGTGGACACCCCTCTTCCTCTGGGGGTTCAGCCCGACCTCCTCTCGCAGGATCAGGGGACGCTCCTGCACCCCAACCTCCGGTCCCTTCATCTGATGGCCTGGCTGCTGAAAGGGTAGTCCTTGCTCCTCTCCAGCTACCTCCAGATGTGGAAGAGGTCGTCTTGGCCTCCAGGAGGCCTTCCACCCGGAAGTCCTACGCTCTTAAGTGGCGTCGGTTCTCCGTCTGGTGTACTCAGCAGTCTCAAGACCCCTTCTCCTGTTCAACATCAGTGGTCTTGCAGTACTTGCTCTCTCTCTCTAACCTTGGACTTAAGTCCAACTCGGTCAAGGTCCACCTCAGTGCTCTTTCTGCGCATCACATGCCGGTGGATGGTAGACCTCTTTCCAGCCACCCTCTGGTGGCTCGTTTTCTCAGAGGCCTCCTTCTCCTTAAACCACCTTTGCGCCCGCCAGCCCCGAACTGGGATCTCAATGTGGTTTTACAGCGGATTACCTGTCCGCCTTTTGAGCCTATGGCTACCTGTCCTCTTCGTTTTCTTTCCTGGAAAACCTTGTTCTTGGTGGCCCTCACTTCTGCTAGACGCGTTAGTGAGCTGCAGGCCCTGGTATCTGATCCTCCGTACACTAGGTTCTACAAGAACCGGGTAGTCCTACGGACTCACCCTAAGTTTCTTCCTAAAGTGGTTTCCCCTTTTCACATCAACCAGGAGGTGGTACTTCCGACCTACTTTCCCAGGCCACACTCCAGCCGAGCTGAAATGGTCCTGCATACCCTGGACTGTAGGAGGGCGCTGAACTTCTACCTTGACCGTACGCGGGAGCACCGAAAGGCTATTCAGCTCTTCGTGTCTTATGACCCCAACAAGTTGGGGCTCCCTGTCTCCAAGCGTACTCTGTCCATCTGGATTGCGGACTGCATCGCTTGGGCTTACGAGGCTGCGGGCCTCGTGCTGGAAGGTAGGGTCACCGCTCATCGTGTTCGGGCGAAGGCTACGTCAGTGGCTTACCTTCGCTCTGTTCCATTGGCAGACATCTGCCGGGCCGCTACTTGGTCTTCAAGCCAGACTTTTGCAGCCCATTACTGCCTGGAGAGGGAGTCCCGCAGGGACAGTGCTTTCGGACAGGCAGTCCTCCGTAACCTCTTCGAGGTATAGGCAACTCCTACCCTCCGTCCCGGATGTTGGGCTACCGGTTGGAGACATATTCAGAGAAGATTCCTTCCTTCTGTGCTAATGACCTTGAGGGAGCTCATTTTTGTGCTTAGGGTCTCCGGTAGCCTTAAGCTTGGGAGTCCCATATGTGAGGACTGACTTCCTGCTTGGTCCTGGAGAAAGCGTAGTTACTCACCTGTAACAGGTGTTCTCCAGGAGCAGCAAGAATCAGTCCTCACAACCCTCCCTCCTCCCCTTGGAGTTGCAGTTATATGCTTTCGTTTTTGCTAATTTTTGCTGTCTTTTAGCTATGTCATCTGACTGAGCAAGATGGCACCCTTGGGCGGGAAGAGGACCGTGCATGCGCGCTGCAATTCCCAAAGGCTTTCTTTGAAAAGCTGGGGAAAATTGCTCCGCGAGGGCTCCGTCGGCGCCGACGTCACCCATATGTGAGGACTGATTCCTGCTGCTCCTGGAGAACACCTGTTACAGGTGAGTAAACTACGCTTTACATGCCTGCCCCCCCCCCCTTAGCATGCATGTGGCACAGGCAGACATGGCTGTCATGCGTCTGTTCGCTTCTGATGTATGCTTACAAAGTAGGTTCACCTATGCCCATCCTTTTGACATGTATTTCCCAGGGATGCAAGCTACTTTGGAACAACTAAAGCAACTCCTGGGATCCAAAACCTACACACATGGTTATTCCCATAGAATGCATGTATGACCCATGTCTACCTGTTCTGCACATTCCTGTCCACACACATGTTGGTATCCCTAGGCTTATGCAAAGTGAGACACATGACCATTTCAATGTCAGCAAAAATATTTATTTTTTAACAAAAAAACAAACGGGGACTATTTACATATTTAGGGAGGGGGAATATAGCCAACACCCTCCCCCAACACAGCACCCCCACCACCCCCCTGTCCCCCCTGCCCTGATCACCCTCCCCCACCCATCCCCCCACACGCATAGTCGCCACACCCTCCCCTGCCTGCCCCGTGATGGAGGACAGGGCAGCACAGGGCACATGTGTGGACGTCACAGGCACCATCAATAATGCCTGTGACGCCCTTCAGGGGGTGGCTGCCGACATGGCAGATGCTCCACGTCAGCAACTACCCTCTCAATGGCTCCCGCCATCCATTCCTGCAAGTGCACTAACCGGTGCACCCGCTGCTCCAGTGCATCCAGGGCCTCACAGAGGTGTGCAACGCATCTGCCACCACACACACACATAGTTCCTGGCGTTTGTGTGGTGGCATCTGCATGCAATGTGTGTGGGGCCCTGGATGTTGGAGGCACCTGCCATGGATGGCGGGAGCCCACAGTGCCCTGTGCTGCACTGTCGTCCAGGTCACTTTCCCAGACACCCTGCGGCCACTCCTCCCCCCCTGACTCCTCCCCAACACCCACCAACGCCTCCCCCCCCACATCACCCGCACCCTCTCCCTCCCTTGTGACCCTGCCACCCACACCCCTTCCAGCCCAACATCCCCCATGCCCCCCTCCACTGGTCCGGCCTCTGGCCCCTCCACCTCCTCCCCACTGGTGTCCAGCACTACCACCTCCATGGCAGCGCGGGAGGTGGGTCTTCGGAGGGCATAGGCGGAGGTGCAGGGTTCTTCCTCGCTGTCATCACCATCTGTGGAAGATGACAGTCATCAGCACACGTATATGTGTGTGACACAGCACATGTACCTATGCAGGTACCACACACACTGATGGGCCACTGTGACCTCTGATAGTGGGCAGCCACTTTGTCAATACGCACCATCACCATGTGAGGAGTCTGCACGCTGGAGGCGCTCAAGGTATGGCCCATGGTGTAGGCGCAGCTCCCTGCCTTTTTTTCTAAGATCCTCGACCTCTGGGTGTGAGAAGAATGGGTGGGAGCATGAGTGACTACGCACCTCTGGTGGGTGGGTGGCCAACATAAACATACAACAGTGTAGCCAGGGTCTTGACGCTTCAGCTCCACTGATGTGTGTGTCATGTATAGCATAGTTCAGCGCGTGTCACAGGGGATCTCCATGGGCGCAAGGAAGGTGTTGTCACATGTGGACAACAGCATTACCAACTGAGCCTGTGCAAAAATGCTAGTCAGCGTCACATATGACAGCCTCTGCAGACATCCCATGGTGCGTGCGTGATGGCTACCCCCTGTCCAAAATGCCTCTCTCTATTTGTGTATTTTTCTCACACCAGGAGGGGGGGAGGGATACATTGGGACAGTGGGAGAAAGAGACACAACCCAAGGTGGAGATGGATGTGTTGTAATTATGTCATCCTGCTGTGCCAGGAGATCATCTGTCACAGCCAATTAACTATGCTATCAACAGCTACCAGCAGGCCAAAGTCACACATGTGGGGAAAACGTAGATGAGGAGGCCAGGAAAGGGTTACAAGAGTGATCATGTGCTGTGGAGGGCCTGTACCTCCACCCATGTTGGTTGGCCATCCTGTGGGAGAGGCAGCTAGGGGTGTAGTATGTATGGGGTAGGTTTCGCAGAGCAGCCTAAACAAACAGAGAACACCTGCAGGAGCCCTTATCTGAGCTTATGGTGTCCGTGTAAGAAGGACCAGGTAGCTGCTTCAACAAATGTTGTTAATATGTAACGAGTGTACGTGACACCATGACTCTGCCATGACTCTCACATTGTGAGTGTCTACATGGGCCAACAGTGAATGCTGTTATCTAGGTTAGATAACAGGTAAAACACTGAGTGGTCCAGTTGGTTGGAGATAGTTGGGACACTAATTTACCCAAATTCAAACAGCGAGTCAGAATAGTTGAGGGGCATTCGCAGTTGCTGCGTACTCTGCAGATGGGAAGTCACAGCTCATGCACAGTCCAGGGTATGAAGTGTCCTCTCTGCATTTGCAGCATGCGACTGTTGAAAGACTACAGATAACTACATATCATGTTTCAAATGAGAGAGGGAATCCACCTTAGGCAAAATGTGTGGATGTGTCCGTAGCATGACATGCTCATGGTGAAATGTTGTGTGGGGTGCATAAGGTACTGTACAATTTGATCCACTAATATGACTCGCTGATGTGATTGCAGGATGTTATTTCACGTCCACGGTCATAAACCTTATGGATGTAGTCTGTAAGGGCACCGAGTGCGTCAGCATTCTCTGCCCTGGCAACAGATGGGGTTCCCATGCCTCTGGAGGTGGTGTACGTCCAGGTCTTGCAGGATGCAGGCCTCTCATGATTATGGAATTTGACAGGATGGGATGACATTGGTTGTCCAGTGATGGGTTCTGACGGAGCAGCAATGCCACTTCACTGGACACAGACTCACTCTGTTTGGAGACCATTGTTTGATGAGTAATGGCGTACATCACAAACATGTTTCCATACACATGACAGAAGGGGTTCCAGGCCTGTTGTGTGGCCCAAATGAACTGTCACATCCACCTGATGGCACATGAGTGCCTTATGGAAGGTGGCTGGACACACAACCGACAACATGCACTTTCAGACTAGCGGGAGGGGCAAAGCAGTTACAGCCATCAGTAGACAGTCTCTGGGGTGCTGTGACGGGGGATCATTCTGCCATACATTCCCCTCCTCCTCCAACAGTGAGTCTGGAGCTGACCCCACATACAGTGGATACACCTGGGTCATATGTGTTAGAATGTATCACACCAGTTATTGCATGCGTGGGTCTTTGATGATCATGTAGCCTCTGTCCCTCAGGGGTTGCAATGGGGTCTATGCAGACAACGCGATGGCATGTCAGCCATATAGGAATTAGTGTACCCAGTTGAGGGGGATCTCATCCCTTGCTTAGTAGCTCTGAGCTGGGAGAGGTGTCTGGAACCATTCAGGATTTGCATATGCTGGACGTGCAAAGATGTATGACACCTGAGTTGCCCAGAGTTGCACTACTCAACAGAGTGGGTACATGTTTACAAAACATGTGTGCAACAGCACAACACAACATAGTTTGTATGGCTAAGAGTAGTGATTCCCAGGGGAATGGACAGGCAGCAAATGGATCTGCTGCTGTTTTGAAAACACACACAGTTGAGGTGCATTGTTACAAAGTGACACAGAGGTCTGTCCTCTTTGTTATTTTATCTAGACCATAGCTACATTACTGTTGGCGCAAAGTCGTATTCCATTGGCCTGTAGACGTGAATGACGGACATAAATATCATGGATAATAGCTCAGACCTCAAACAGCTTGTTGTCGAACTGACTCTAGTGACATATGCAGGTGCCTTGGTTGTAGGTGTCGAGAACATGTGCAGCACAGGCCACTTTAGGAACATCTGTTGTTAATGCTATCTGAGGAGGGGTTTTTTGGAAAGCTGTGCCCTTCATCAGTGTCAGTGATCTCCACCACCAGTCCAGGCACAGGGTATGGGGTTTCCATTTACTGTCACATCTGGGAGACAGCGTGCTGCTTGCGTTCACTAGGAAGAGCGTGTGCCCACTGTGCTGGTCTCATATGGAGACATGCGTAGAGAACTACATGCACCGTAGATGCCATGTGACCCAGCAACTCATGCATCTCTTGAGGTGAAAGATGCGTTTGTTGTATGTTTGTCCCCACACGTTGCACAATGCCATGACAGTGAGGCTGAGTCAGGTATGTCTTTGTTTGTCTGGTATCTAGCCTTGCACCTATCAGCTCCAGGGTTCAGGTAGGAGTCTGACTCGATTCTACCAGATAGCTGATTAGGCCTACATATTGGACTCCAAACATTGTGGAAGGGAGAGGTGCCTGGACATGTGTTTGTGACTGTGGCTGGATGTGGCAGTCGTCCACGTAGGGCCACCAAAGAAACCCCTAGTACGGACCACACCAGCAAACACAGAGATGCACTTTGTGAATACTGTGGGTGCTGTGGCACGGGTGTGAGGAGAACATATTTGAGATTGTCGTTTCCTTGATGGGGGGAACAACGGGACCTTCGGTGTGCTTGTGGCCAAAGAGGATGTGTGTACGCATCAATGTGATCTACACAACACAGCCATTTCTGTTTGTGTGGGTTAGCAATTATGTTTCCTCGCTAGGTCATTTGGAATGTCATCAGGAACAGAAACTGTTTCAGCTCTCTGAGATGTCAGATGTGTCTGTGACCTCCTTCTTCCATATTTCTGAGGATATTGTGGTTTGAAAAGCAACAACCATGTTAGGGATGAGATACCTCTTCCATTGCTCTGTGACTTAGACGATGTGTTCGCTTAGGAATTATGTGAGGTGAGGTCTGCTAAATGAATGTCCCCACTATTGTTGGAGGCGGACGGCTATGTGCATGACGCCTCTACCCTCTGCTATGATGGACACAGTCCAGGGTTCTGATGTTATTTGCCTACATCTGTGGGTGATGTGTCATAATCCTCTTGTGATTGTGGACAGTTTCTTTCCCTGGAGGGCCATGGAGGTCAGGTACTCCAACACAGAGGCCAAAGCACTGTAGGGGCTGAGGCTGCTGGTCTGCTGAGGCTAACAAGCTGTTGGCTTTCTTTGCATAGTAGCTTTTTGAGTCTTTCTACAAGCTTGTACTGCAGAGTGGACTTAACTAACATAGGACTGTCTTATCATTTAATTTGTGACGGTGACGTGCTTTTATACAACTCTCATCATTGCAGGATCTGCAATATTTGATGGGTTTGTTACAGCCACATTGTCCTGCTGGTTTATAGAAATACATTTGTCAACAGTACAGGGGATGTTGACCAATTAACCTGCACACATTGTTGCAGGTGACAGACTTGAAGCCAGCAAGATGTCCTTGCCCCAATAGCTATGTCAGGGACTCTACCTTTGCATGACACACAGTAGGAAGCTGCCCTGATCACATCATATGAAATTTGCAGGGCATGCTTGACAGGTGCTTTTGAGTGGTGGCCTTTGTGATGTGAGAGATGTGCAGACAACAATAGTATATCTTGTTTGAAACCCCATCAGGAACATTCCCATGTTCAGGATATAGGCATCTGTCATGTCTGACAGCTTGAATGTATGGACGACCCATTGAACACAGACAACTAAAGTATTACACTCCCTAACAGGGGGTTTGGTGGCATCATATTTGTAACCTTTTACGTCTCCTCCTAGCACACTCAACCATGATAGAGTGATTTGGGAGGTATTCTACCTGCAGACCAGGTGACAGCGGCACTTGTGGGATTGTGCAGAGGTGGTAGGGGGGATCTTCCACCTTCTCTAAAGGTGGTTCCGTAGAATATGCTGTAGTGGCAGAATGTCTGGCCCCTATGGTTTTGGCTAATATTGGAGAATCTATGTATCCCGTGGCCTGTGCTCACATCGTGTTTCTAATGACATGGAGAGGCCCCCAACGACATGTGTGTTGCGATCCCGGAAGAACATATATTTTGTAGGGGACATTCTCCTCTTCGTAGAGGCACGCTTGTCTTTGAGAGGTATATCGTTACCCTCTGAGCTGTCACAGTCATCACACCCCTCAGGTGACTGGATGTGAACACTTTATGGAGGCTCAGGTAACGTGATGTCTTGATACCAATTGGACACAGTAGCGTTGTGATATGGTATTGGTGTGTAGATACCAGTACTCAGCAGCACACATGGTGCATTTGTCATTGCCACTCATGCAATTGCTACACCAACCGGTGTTGCAGTTTGCAGGATCTGTGTTGCAACGTGGCTCCTGGATGCCACATGGTGACCTAGCAGATTGTGTTCAATGGCCACATTCCTCTGATCAAACAACACTGATGATGTCTGTGTATGAGTACTGGCCAACGCCAGGTGACCACAGCATGGAGCAGGTTTACTGCACCAGGATGAGGGATGTATAACATCATGGAATTCCATAGTGGCTTTGGGGGCTAGGGACTGGCACTGGGCTTGTATGACTGGAGCGTGCACCTCAAGGGAAATGCCAGTGACAGTACACCTCTCATGAGGGATATTTCCCTTTCTGACCCGGAAAGATTTGTGTTTGGTTACAGGAGATGCACGAGAGGAAGAGTATGGCCTTGACGACACGTCTGGGTCCAAGGCCACGTTGGTGGGGAAGAGGGTACCAAGGTTGGCTGATCTGTCCTGCAAACCACTCTTGGCTAACATCCCCCTGACCATACATTCAGACATATATTGCTATAGCCATCAGCAATGTCAATAGCAAACATGGTTGTCAGTGACTGAGACAATACCTGCACATTATCAACATATGTTCTGCAGCCCAGGGGGGCTTTTCCATAGGTGATGTGGCATCATAACCTAATGTCAAACCGGGGGTGGTCTTACAAGGTGTGGTTTTGTTTCCCCCAGGAGTTTCATTGTGTTGGTGGTATTGCCCTTTTGGAATTTATCATTTGATGAATATTTGTAACAATACAGAGAAACACAATGACAGTGCCACAGGGGTATCAGTACCATAGAGTTTTTTCTGCAAGCCCAGGTACAATGACCTGCTGAATCTGTGGGAAGCCATTAACTGGGGAGAGTCATTTGGGAAAGGCAAGCCGACCGTACACAGGTGCTGTGGGTTGCTCACAATAGCTTTCCTATTGGACACTGGAGACTGTTTGCACACAGGCTCTGTCGGTAATGATGACACCCACATGTAAGGACTACGTCCTGATTGTGCTGGGCCATTTTCTGTTCCCAGTGACACCTGGATACGGAGAATGTATTGAACCGGTTAGGCACACACAACCATATCACCAGGGTGAGTGACAGCCCACTGTGATGGGCTCACTAAACTCCTGGGGATAGGGAGAATATATTGAACTCTTTAAGCACACACAACCATATCTCCAGGGTGACTGATAGCCCACTGTGATGGCCTCTCTGGACTCCTGGGGATAGGGTGGATGTATTAAATTGTCTAAGCACACACAACCATATCTCCAGGGTGAATGATAGCCCACTGTGATGGCCTCTCTGGACTCCTGGGGATAGGATGGATGTGTTGAACTGTATCAGCACACACAACCATATCTCCAGGGTGAATGATAGCCCACTGTGATGGCCTCTCTGGACTCCTGGGGATAGGGAGAATGTTTTGAACTGTTTCAGCACACACAACCATATCTCCAGGGTGAATGATAGCCCACTGTGATGGCCTCTCTGGACTCCTGGGGATAGGGTGGATGTATTAAATTGTCTAAGCACACACAACCATATCTCCAGGGTGAATGATAGCCCACTGTGAAGGCCTCTCTGGACTCCTGGGGATAGGGTGGATGTATTGAACTGTATCAGCACACACAACCATATTTCCAGGGTGAATGATAGCCCACTGTGATGGCCTCTCTGGACTCCTGGGGATAGGGTGGAGGTATTGAACTGTTTCAGCACACACAACCATATTTCCAGGGTGACTGATAGCCCACTGTGATGGCCTCTCTGGACTCCTGGGGATAGGGTGGATGTATTGAACTGTATCAGCACACACAACCATATCTCCAGGGTGAATGATAGCCCACTGTGATGGCCTCTCTGGACTCCTGGGGATAGGGTGGATGTATTAAATTGTCTAATCACACACAACCATATCTCCAGGGTGAATTATAGCCCACTGTGATGGCCTCTCTGGACTCCTGGGGATAGGGTGGAGGTATTGAACTGTTTCAGCACACACAACCATATCTCCAGGGTGAATGATAGCCCACTGTGATGGCCTCTCTGGACTCCTGGGGATAGGGTGGATGTACTAAATTGTCTAAGCACACACAACCATATCTCCAGGGTGAATGATAGCCCACTGTGATGGCCTCTCTGGACTCCTGGGGATAGGGTGGAGTTATTGAACTGTTTCAGCACACACAACCATATCTCCAGGGTGAATGATAGCCCACTGTGATGGGCTCCCAGGACCCCTGGGGATAGGGAGAATGTTTTGAACTGTTTCACCACACACAACCATATCTCCAGGGTGAATGATAGCCCACTATGATGGGCTCTCAGGACCCCTGGGGATAGGGAGAATGTTTTGAATTGTTTCAGCACACACAACCATATCTCCAGGGTGAATGATAGCCCACTGTGATGGCCTCTCTGGACTCCTGGGGATAGGGTGGAGGTATTGAACTGTTTCAGCACACACAACCATATCTCCAGGTTGAATGATAGCCCACTGTGATGGCCTCTCTGGACTCCTGGGGATAGGGTGGAGTTATTGAACTGTTTCAGCACACACAACCATATCTCCAGGGTGACTGATAGCCCACTGTGATGGCCTCTCTGGACTCCTGGGGATAGGGTGTATGTATTAAATTGTCTAAGCACAGACAACCATATCTCCAGGGTGAATGATAGCCCACTGTGATGGCCTCTCCGGACTCCTGGGGATAGGGTGGATGTATTGAACTGTATCAGCACACACAACCATATCTCCAGGGTGAATGATAGCCCACTGTGATGGCCTCTCTGGACTCCTGGGGATAGGGAGAATGTTTTGAACTGTTTCAGCACACACAACCATATCTCCAGGGTGAATGATAGCCCACTGTGATGGCCTCTCTGGACTCCTGGGGATAGGGTGGATGTATTAAATTGTCTAAGCACACACAACCATATCTCCAGGGTGAATGATAGCCCACTGTGAGGGCCTCTCTGGACTCCTGGGCATAGGGTGGATGTATTGAACTGTATCAGCACACACAACCATATCTCCAGGGTGAATGATAGCCCACTGTGATGGCCTCTCTGGACTCCTGGGGATAGGGTGGAGGTATTGAACTGTTTCAGCACACACAACCATATCTCCAGGGTGACTGATAGCCCACTGTGATGGCCTCTCTGGACTCCTGGGGATAGGGTGGATGTATTGAACTGTATCAGCACACACAACCATATCTCCAGGGTGAATGATAGCCCACTGTGATGGCCTCTCTGGACTCCTGGGGATAGGGTAGAGGTATTGAACTGTTTCAGCACACACAACCATATCTCCAGGGTGACTGATAGCCCACTGTGATGGCCTCTCTGGACTCCTGGGGATAGGGTGGAGGTATTGAACTGTTTTAGCACACAACCATATCTCCAGGGTAAATGATAGCCCACTGTGATGGCCTCTCAGGACCCCTGGGGATAGGGAGAATGTTTTGAACTGTTGCAGCACACACAACCATATCTCCAGGGTGAATGATAGCCCACTGTGATGGCCTCTCTGGACTCCTGGGGATAGGGTGGATGTATTAAATTGTCTAATCACACACAACCATATCTCCAGGGTGAATTATAGCCCACTGTGATGGCCTCTCTGGACTCCTGGGGATCGGGTGGAGGTATTGAACTGTTTCAGCACACACAACCATATCTCCAGGGTGAATGATAGCCCACTGTGATGGCCTCTCTGGACTCCTGGGGATAGGGTGGAGGTATTGAACTGTTTCAGCACACACAACCATATCTCCAGGGTGAATGATAGCCCACTGTGATGGGCTCCCAGGACCCCTGGGTATAGGGAGAATGTTTTGAACTGTTTCACCACACACAACCATATCTCCAGGGTGAATGATAGCCCACTGTGATGGGTTCTCAGGACCCCTGGGGATAGGGAGAATGTTTTGAATTGTTTCAGCACACACAACCATATCTCCAGGGTGAATTATAGCCCACTGTGATGGCCTCTCTGGACTCCTCGGGATAGGGTGGAGGTATTGAACTGTTTCAGCACACACAACCATATCTCCAGGGTGAATGATAGCCCACTGTGATGGCCTCTCTGGACTCCTGGGGATAGGGTGGAGTTATTGAACTGTTTCAGCACACACAACCATATCTCCAGGGTGACTGATAGCCCACTGTGATGGCCTCTCTGGACTCCTGGGGATAGGGTGGATGTATTAAATTGTCTAAGCACACACAACCATATCTCCAGGGTGAATGATAGCCCACTGTGATGGCCTCTCTGGACTCCTGGGGATAGGGTGGATGTATTGAACTGTATCAGCACACACAACCATATCTCCAGGGTGAATGATAGCCCACTGTGATGGCCTTTGTGGACCCCTGGGGATAGGGAGAATGTTTTGAACTGTTTCAGCACACACAACCATATCTCCAGGGTGAATGATAGCCCACTGTGATGGCCTCTCTGGACTCCTGGGCATAGGGTGGATGTATTGAACTGTATCAGCACACACAACCATATCTCCAGGGTGAATGATAGCCCACTGTGATGGCCTCTCTGGACTCCTGGGGATAGGGTGGAGGTATTGAACTGTTTCAGCACACACAACCATATCTCCAGGGTGACTGATAGCCCACTGTGATGGCCTCTCTGGACTCCTGGGGATAGGGTGGATGTATTAAATTGTCTAAGCACACACAACCATATCTCCAGGGTGAATGATAGGCCACTGTGATGGCCTCTCAGGACCCCTGGGGATAGGGAGATTGTTTTGAACTGTTTAAGCACACACAACCATATCTCCAGGGTGAATGATAGCCCACTGTGATGGCCTCTCTGGACTCCTGGGGATAGGGTGGATGTATTAAATTGTCTAAGCACACACAATCATATTTCCAGGGTGAATGATAGCCCACTGTTATGGCCTCTCTGGACTCCTGGGGATAGGGTGGATGTATTAAATTGTCTAAGCACACACAACCATATCTCCAGGGTGAATGATAGCCCTCTGTGATGGCCTCTCTGGACTCCTGGGGATAGGGTGGAGGTATTGAACTGTTTCAGCACACACAACCATATCTCCAGGGTGAATGATAGCCCACTGTGATGAGCTCTCAGCACCCCTGGGGATAGGGAGAATGTTTTGAACTTTGACAGCACACAGACCAATATCACCAGGATGACAGGTGACCCACTGTGATGGGCTCTCTAGTCTCCTGGGGATAGGGTGGATGTCTTAAATTGTCTGGGCACACACAACCATATCTCCAGGGTGAATGATAGCCCACTGTGATGAGCTCTCAGGACCCTTGGGGATAGGGGGGGCGTATTGAACAACATTGGCAACAAAACCCATATCACCTGGGTGACTGACATACCATTAATGCTACGTTTCACATACCCTTGTGCTGGACCCAAGGTGTTTTGCTGCAGATACAGATCCCACCATATCCATATGATGTGGTTTTGATCTACTTAAGCTGATCTATGGGCTTGCTTTATTACAGTATGTTGTGGCACGTCCACAGCAGCAGCTGCCATGTCACAAGGATAGCATCATGACCTCTGTGACCATGTCCATCACCACCTGGGTACAGGGCAAACCAGTCACATCTGATACAAAGACAATATGGAATGTATGTTCACCTGCTGCACATTACTGACACACACTACCTGAACCCAACAGCATGGACATCTGCAATGAACACAGGCTATATATATGATTCTAGTGACCTTTCCCCATACACTTACCTCCCTTGGGTATTCAGCGACGCGATTAAAACGTCTTTGTAGCCGTTCCCAGGCCCTGCGGACTTTTGTGCTGTCCCTGTACCTGGTGGGCCCGGGGAAGAGCTTGTCCTGCCTGTTAGCGATGAGCCGAGCCAGGTTGCGGAGCTCCCGAGGGGTGAAAGCGGGCTTTCTTGTCCTGGTTGCCATTTTTAGATATTATCACCTGATTGCACACAGCATCATTCAAGCGCATGCGCCCCGCAACTGGCACAGATTAGCGACGTTTTACGTGCAACTGCGCCCCGCAAATGGCGCAGTTTAGCGACGTATGACGTCCAACTGCGCCCCAAAACTGGCGCAGTTTAGCGACATAATACGTCCAAGTGCGCTCCGCAGCTGGCGCATTTTTGCGACATTTCACGTGCAACTGCGTCCCGCAACTGGCGCAGTTTAGCGACGTATGACGTCCAACTGCACCCCGAAAATACACAGTTTGGTGGAACGAATTGCGCACATGCGCACCACAACTTGCATATACACTGCTGTGTGTCACTTATTTAAAAAACATCAAATATTTTATAATCTCATCGTGTTTACACATTTGGGACTTGAACTTATCAACACTTCCACAATGGTTCTTAGGCTTTTGTATGATGTGATGTGCTATGGCTTTCACATTGCACTGATTGCCAATACAACTGCTAATACAACAAGGGGTCCTGAGAGCCCATCAAAGTGGGCTATCAGTCACCCTGGTGATATGGGGATATGTGTCCCAATAGATCATGTTCTGTAGTTCATCTCAATGTGAGCCCAGCAATGATGTGCCGGATGGCATAAGGGGGATGGGGGGGGGCCTTTGGATCTGGACATTCTACATCCACATTAGGTTGCGTAGCACACATAATGAGCTGATCGAGGTTGGCATGCGACGGACATGCACGTTGATCTTAAGTAGGTGTGCTGACATACAGACATAGTGGCTGAGGTGTGGCACATTAGTTGTTATACCTCCTTATGGTACAGAACCCGTGTTTTCCTTCACACAGTCGGCCTAATCAATATGACTTGCTGGGACATTACTCTCTAATATCAGCAGTGGTTTGTGGGGCCTTTGGTTATTGTTTTTGTTCTGAGAGCAAACACACTGGGACAATGCAATAACCTAGGGTGGCACATCAGGTACCCTATGAGGCACTCCTGAGAGGACAATATGAGGTGCAGTGTCCACCACAGCACCTTCTAATGTTCAATTTCAGGCACCTTATAGGGGGCTTTTGAGGAAGCTTCAGGCTACAGCACTGAGGGTGTTGTTGGTGGCAGCACCAAATGACATTACAAAGGGAACAAGCCTCAGAAAGCCATATCAGATTACCCCACTGTAGGATCAGACCCATGACTTATGGTTCTACACGCTGTGACGTCACAGGTGGCCAACATCTCCATAGCTCAGTGGTTGTGAAACACTCCTCCTTGAACCCCTAGGCCAGTCGGGTGATCAGGGTAGCCCTAATGAATATGCATGAGATCTATATGCATCAGAGCTATCCTGCCAACCTGACTGGTTTGTGGCCCTATAGGTCTGGATTTGGAGACCCCTGCCTTACACCTCTGTCATTTAGGCGTGTGAGTGTGCAAAGCGCAGATGTCATAGACATGAAAAGCCTAGATAGAATGTGTCACATACTTCCTCAATTCTCACCACCACCATGAAGTTGTATAATCAAAAAGATGGTGGTGGTGAGAGGCAAAGAGGCATGTGACACATTCTATCTAATCTTTTTGATGTCTTGGACATCTGCACCTTGCCCACTTACAATCGTTGATGACAGAGGTGTAGGGCAGGGGTGTTGACATACAGTCCTGGAGGGCCACACACCACTCAGGTTGGCAGGATATCTCTAATGCATATATACCTCATGCATCTTCATTAGGGCTATCCTAAACACCCGACTTGTCTAGGGTTTCAAGGAGGACTGGTTCAGAACCACTGCCATAGCTGCTAAAACACCCCTGGCTGCCTACAGTAGGACTGAGGGCCAACACATGACCTGTTTGCTTTCTTTACCAAGATAGGGTTAAACCACACATACCCATGATGCACTGCACATGTAAATCAGCAGTCTACAAATAACAGCAAGATGGGTTATGCAGCCCCAAAACCACCTCAGCCTGGTAATGATTACTGAGCGTGTAGGTTAATGACACAGAGTTAGTACTGACCGTCACATTGTGCGGGTCCTGTGCTCACCCTGAGAGTGAGAGGGGACACCCAGCACCATGTCCACAGCACCTGGCTTAGCTGAGATAGGCTATGGTGTGAGTCCACATCAGTGACAGTGTCTGATGGGTAGGTCTTGTAGATGCACTGCCAAATACACTTGTGTCCATCTCTTATTTCTCTGAGACATTTAGCCCTTGAGCAATTTGAAGCAACCACATTGGACATATCCTGTGTGGTGGCCATGGCCACATTAGTTATGTAATTGGGGGAGGCGGTTTGGACACATAGATGGATTCTGTGGCACTGACCACTAGAACTCATGATTACCCACCAACACATCCACATTACGGCAATGGTGCTGCTGGAGGGAACTGACAACCTGGGTCCAGCTGAGGGAAAGACAACATACAGGGCGGTCCATGCATTTCTGTGCACATCCATACGGTGAGAGCAGACAGACAGCAGGCCTGGAAATGCTCAGCGGCCCACCACCACTATCTGACATTGTCCAGCAGCAAACACAGAAAAGCTGCAGCCGCTACACCCTTCAAGGTGTGCCAACCTTACACATACTAGGTACAAGCAGTCTGCTAGCTAGTCCATAGTGCATATTACTGGAAAAAATGTGTGCACCCAAAACTGGGATGTCTGCACACTCACCAAGCAATTAAGTTAGTGATTGGGCCCCAAAAGGCAACCCATAGATATCACTTGAAAGAGATGTTGTTGCCACTATGGCAGACCTAGCCATGCCATGGTGACTGCTCAGTCAGGGTGAGAGTGACCTTCCAGGAGGACATGCAGGGGCTACCCTGTCCGTGCTGCTGATGGCCACACACTACAATGTCCAATACATTGCCTTATGCTCTGTCCTCATGCATCCTGGCCAGGCCAGCCTGTCGGAGGTATACCCACAATACCTTGCTCCTCATTATGCACATTGGCAAGCTAACACTGGACACAGTGCAAACATTGTGCGCTGAGTAAGGTGTTGCAGACATCACATACTGGATGTACAGCCACACAATCCCACACCTATGCCATAATTGTGCTACTATAGATAGTTTTTGCAGTCTAGGCCAACTCAGCAGTCCTGGACACAGTGCAGGCATGGCTATGGTATGCAGTACTGTTGGTGTCACACCCCAGAGTGGGGAACATTGTCAGACACCAGACCTGAGACACACTCCACAAATATCAGACATATTGGTATGATACCGCTCAATAACCATATTGTGCTTAATGTAGGAATTGATATCTGCCACTGATCACATCAACATGTTGATATATGTGTAGTGTATTTCCAGGTTTATGGTGACAGTGCTAAGGTGTGCACTTACTAGTTTTGTGTGATGTACGCAAGGCCCAATATCATGACTGTCCAATAGGCTTTGGGTAATGGAGCCTGTGGGTCTGGTCATTTCTGCTCCTGTTGGCCGGTACTGTCGGGCAGAGGTCCCCAACTCCAGTCCTGTTGGGCCAAACACTGATCATGTTTTCCAACTATGCCTAATGAATATGCATGAGATACATCTGCATACCATGGACCAGCACATGGAAATGAACAAAGACATCTTTATTTGAGACATCATAAGATGTGAATGATTTGTGGCCCTCCAGGACTGCATTTGGGGGAATCTGCTCTATGTGATGCACATGTTTCTCATATATGTACACTTTCAGAGAAAATATAGATGTATTGCCCATGTTTGCATTATCTGCACTACAGGTTCTGTTAGTTTTAAAACATTTGTGTGGTGTGACAATTGTGGGGACTGGGTTGGCAGGGCTGACACATGGGATTTGAACCTGTGACCTTCTCTTCCTGAAGGCACTGCCTGTGTGCTTTGCACCACCATCTTGCCACAGAGGCAGTGCATTCCCAGGGGAATCCATGGCTGTTTGTCAGACTGACCCTGTCTGTTGCAGTGCACAGCACCCACTTAAAAAGGGGTAGGCCATGGTGTGCTGTGGACAGCTGCCACCAGTTCCCCTGCCGTCACCATGCTCACATGGCCTTATATTGGAGACTGCATAAAACGTGAATGATGAGTGACCCTCCAGGACTGCATTTGGGAGACTCTGCTGTAGGTGATGCACATGTTTATGTAGTGTGTACTGTTGAAGGTAAAATATGAATATTTCAAACAATCTTAGGTTCTCAGCAGCAAAGGTTCAGTCTTTAATGCCAGGTTTTAGAGGGGTACAATTATGAGGACTAGTTTGGCAGGAGCCACAGACAGGATTTGAACCTGTGACCTTCTGTTCTTGCACACACTGTCTGTGTGCACTGCACCACCGTTTTGCCACATATATGCTGCATTCCCTGGGGAGTCCATGACTGTACATCTGACAGAGCCTGTCTGTTGTGGTGGACGGTGCCAGCCTGCACATGCCTACGGCAATGTCTGCTGTGGCTTGCAGCCACTGCCCCCTCCACCACTTGTACCCCTCGGCCAACATGCAGACATGTCCTTATCTGGAAAAACCCATATAACCTGATTGCGTTGTGGAACTCCAGGACTGAATTGGGGGGACTCGCCTGTACGTAATGCCCATTGTTATGGTTTGTGTGCGGTGTAAGGTAAAATATAGGTGTTGGAAACATGCTTATGTTGTCTGCAATAACGGAGTGTCTGTACTATCACTGTTTTGTGGTGTGTAAAACTATGTGGACTGAGTTGGCAGGAGCCCCAGCTGGGATTTGAACCTGTGACCCTCTGGTTCTACAGGCACTGGCTGTGTCTGCTGCACCACACTGTGAACACATAGACAGTGCAGTCTCTGGAGATAGGACAACTGTCTGCACGAGGCAGACACCCTGCTCTGCACAATTTTACTGTGGCCTCATTTACCTTGTATGGGGACAAACGTGCAAATAACCCAAAAACAACCTCAAAACAGGGGGAAAAACCCAACACCAGGCAGGGCAAGAGTGATAGCAATGGCCAACATAAAAAAACACTCCCAGGACACCTCACAAAGAAAAAAAAGGTTATTTTTGAGGGAGCTTACGGAGCGTAGACCCTTCCATAAATCTTTCCTTTTTTTTGGAGCTTTCCTGGGAGTGTTTTTTATGATTGCCCATTAATATCAATGTTGCCCAGCTGGATTATAATTTATTTGTAATTTGTTGTGGTCATTTTCAATTTATATTTGCTATTTTGTTCTGTGCACGTGTACCACACTGCTCACTTTTTTTAGGTTTCCCCAGTTTTGGTGTACATTGCTGACGGAAATGGTTTCTCTTGCCTTTAAATGCGCTCTACCGCGAGTGTTTCACTCGCGGTAGTTTTTACTTGTATATTCGGCCCCGCTCCTGTGCGGGGAGCCTCTCCCCTCCCACTTTCCACCCATTGACCCCGTCTCTCCGCCCCTCGGGGGCCTTCCTCTGCCCTCCATTCGCCTTTCCCCGCCTCTATCGCACATGAGCGCACCGCACACGTGCGCGTTTTCGTCGCACATGTGCAGGGCCCGTTAATGTGACGCGCACG
This sequence comes from Ichthyophis bannanicus, assembly GCA_033557465.1. Taxonomy (NCBI): domain Eukaryota; kingdom Metazoa; phylum Chordata; class Amphibia; order Gymnophiona; family Ichthyophiidae; genus Ichthyophis; species Ichthyophis bannanicus. The sequence goes on from CM066033.1 coordinate 683,192,995, forward strand.
CGTGCGGGGCGCTTAAGAGCACTTATGTGCATCATTTTAGCACGTTCAAGTGCGCCCCGCACAAGTGCGAAGTTTAGTAAACATACCCCCAAGAGTCATAATTGGCTAAGGATTCGTTGAGATAAACTTCCCAAATATCGGTAGTTTCAGACACCAGAGTCTGCACATTGCTAATAAACCTTGGGTTTATCTGATTTTCACTAGTTTGTGAGCAACTGTTCCTTATGAGGAAAGTTTGGTGCAAATACCCCTTTGAAGGATATAGCGTTTTAAATTATTTTTAATTATAATTTTATTAAATGTTGGCTGGTATAAATAATTTATTAATAATGGTGCAGTTGGTTTTTTTAGCTTGTAAATAAAGCATAAAGCATTTAATTATTTATTTATTTCTTAATTGCTTTCAAATCAAATATTATGAGGTGTTTAGGATGTCATTAGTTTTTATGGTCAGGTTCATTGTTTTTAGTTTATATTGCAGAATCTCAGTGTACAAGGGTTTTAGTATATAAGAATAAAATATCAAATGAGATTAGGTTTTGTTTATACATAAATTGATTCATTTGGTCCATGATAAACTCAGTCCTGCTTCTGTTGTATTGATCACTAGTGTGATATGTAATAATCTCCTCTTCTCTTTCAGTACAAGAACAACCAAATTGAACTTATCTAACAATAGAGGTATCGACATAGAGAATGTATGGTTACTCACCCTTTCAATGTCATGTTCATTCATTATTTTACTATTTATTATTTATTCATTATTAGTGGCTATAAGTGTTAATTAATGGTATGATATGTTTTATAATTTATCTTCAAGGTACATGTTTGTTTTAATGCTTTTTATTTCTTTTTATAATTCATATGTCTTTTTATTATTAATATTTTATATATGGTTTAATGATTTTTAGTTTATTAGTTTTTTATGTAAGAATGTGTTTGATATGGTTATATAATTGGGGGCTTTATTTTTATGATGTTTATGTTTGTGTATTTATGAATGTAGTACGCCTGAATATCCCCTGATGAAGTGAATTCGAAACACGGCCGGTGTCGGGCAATTTGGGCTTTTTGATGCTAAGAACCAATCAATTCTCAATAAAGTATTCCTTCCTGCTAACCACATATTTTTGGACTGGGTGTCTTCTAGCAACGTGGTATAGTGCTTCCTTTGGTGGACCAAAATGTAGCTGCACATATCATTATCAAGAGAAACAGCACAGAATATATTACACTAATTTTATATGAATTACATTGGTTACCTATAGCAAGCCAAATAAAATATAGAATCCTTACAATCACTTTCAAACTCATTAAGGAAATAGCCCCCTCAATTCTATCCTCACTAATCAGCATCCCATCTACTGACAGAACTAGACGAGGATGCAACAAATATACCTTCACAGTCCCAACAAATTACTGTAAAACAAACCACTCGACAAGTAACAGAGCATTCACTCATTTCTCACCAATTCTTTGGAATGCTTTTCCAGATAAGCCAAGAGACATCGAAGACCTTAAAGACTTCCAAAAGGAATTGAAAACACATCTATTCATAGAATCCTTTGGTAAGCCAGAAAACAGAAACAAAATATTCCCAACATAACAATATGCATATAACAAGATCAGAACCCACCCAGTCAATATTACCCACTAATACTGTCTGATACTAATCCCACGTACATCATATTTTGTATATATGTTAATTGAAAAATTGTTTCTGTAAATAAGCATAATCATAATTCTATATACTCCAAAATTCAGTTCAATATAATTACATTATTCTAGCTCAAGTCACAAGTTTAATGTAAAAGTTTTGGTTTTGTTTGGAAGGGGTGGTATATAAAAACATATAAATAAATAAAATACTGAAAAGTGAAAGAGAAATGCAAAGTTACCGTGTCTAAGGGGTATGTTTACTAAACGGTGCAATTGTGCAGGGTGCACTTGAGCGTGCGCTAAGGTACCTTAGCGCATGCTAATAGTGTGTTTTTGTGCCCCGCACACGTGTGCGTCACACTAACGGGCCCGCACATGTGCGCGGGGCGCTGATGTGCGCTAGGGGCGTGGGAAGGCATTCCGAGGGCGGAGGAAGGCTCCGGAGGGGCGAAGGGACGGGGTCAATGGGTGGAGAGTGGGAGGGGAGAGGCTCCCCGCACAGGAGCGGGGCTGTAAATCAACCTAAAAAATACCGCGAGTGAAAACCTCGCGTTAGAGACGATTTAAAGGGAAGAGAAACCATTTCCGTCAGCAATGTACAGCAAAACCGGGGAAACCTACCAAACATGAGCAGTGTGATACATGTGCACAGAACAAAATTTCAAATAAAACGTTAAAAACGTTATGACCACAAGAAAAATTGTAAAAATTATAATTCAGCTGGGCAACAGTGATAGCAATGGGCAACAATAAAAAACACTCCCAGGAAAGCCCCAAAAAAAGAAATGATTTTTCGAAGGGTCTACGCTCCGTAGACCCTTTCAAAAATCATTTCATTTTATTGGAGCTTTCCTGGGATTGTTTCTTAATGTTGCCCAGTGATATCACTGTTGCCCAGCTTGGTTATGGGTGTTTGCCCCTTTTTCCGAGGTCATATTTGAGGTTTATTTGCACTTTTATCTCCATACAAGGTAAATGAGCCCACAGTAAAATTGTGCAGAGCAGGGTTTCTGACTCGTCAGGCCAGGTTTCCTATCTCCAGGGACTGCACTGTCTCTGTGGCCACAGTGTGATGCAACGGACACAGCCAGTGCCTGTATAAACCAGAAGGTCACAGGTTCAAATCCCAGCTGGGGCTCCTGCCAACCCAGTCCCCATAGTTTTTCCCACCACTAAACAGTGATAGTAAAGACACTCCTTTATTGCAGAGAACATAAGCATAGTTCAAACACCCATATTTTACCCTACACCGCACACAAACCATAACAATGGGCATTACCTACAGCCGAGTCCCCCAAATTCAGTCCTGGAGTGCCACAACTCAATCAGGTCATATGCTTTTTCCCAGATAAGGACATGTCTGTATGTTGGCGGAAGGGTACAGGTGGTGGAGGGGGCAGTGGCTGCAAGCCACAGCAGACAGTGGCCTAGGCCTGTGCAGGCTGGCACCATCCACCGCAACAGACAGGCTCTGTTGGATGTACAGTCATGGACTCCCCAGGGAATGCAACATATCTGTGGCAACACAGTGGTGCAGTGCACACAGACAGTGTGTGCAAAAACAGAAGATCACAGGTTCAAAGGCCAGCTGGGGCTACTGCCAATCCTGTCCACATATTTTTCCCACAACTAAACCGTGATAGTAAGGACAAACCTGTATTGCTGAGAACATACGCATGGTTAATACGCCTACATTTTACCACACCAAACACAGACACCAGAAACAGGCGCATTACCTAGAGCAGAGTCTCCCAAATGCAGTCCTGGAGGGCCCCACACCATTCAGGATCCATGTTGCCTCTAATAAAGATGCCTGTGCTGCATATCTATGCACCACACCCATGGTATGCAGATGTGGCTCATGCATATTTATGAGGGACAGCATGAAAACCCGAACAGTGTTTGGAACACCAGGACTGGAGTTGGGAAACTCTGCTCTAAAGCAGCAGCCAACAGGGCCAGACACCCCCCCACACACACACACAGGCCCCATTGGCCAATGCCTCCTGGAGAGGCAGGACATTGGGCCCTGCCTGTATCTCCCAATACTGGAAGTTGAATACCTTAGCAATGCCACCCTACACCTCGGTATATGGTACACAGCTATCAAACGTTTCCTATGATAACTGGCAGATATCATTTCCTACGTTAAGCACATTTTGCTCATTGAGCTCCACCATAACAATCATTCTGATGTCTGCGGTGTGTGCTGCAGGTCTGGTCTCTGACAGTGTTTACCACCCTGGGGAGTGACCCCCAACAGTATTGCGTACCATATCCATGTCTGTACTGTGCCCAGGACTGGTGTGGTGGGTATGGCTGCTGGACTCCTCTATAGTAGCACAATGCTGGCATAGGTGTGGGGGTGGCTGTCTGTCTATCCAGTGTGTGGTGGCTGCAAACACCTTCCACAGCCCACACTGCCAGCAATGTTGCCAGTATTGGGCTGCCAATGTGCATAATGAGGAGCAAAGTACCATGGGTATAGGCCGGACAGGGTGGCCTGGCCAGGGTGCATCTGCACAGGGCATAGGGCACTGACTGGGACATTTTAGTGCCCGGCCACCACCTACACAGACAGGGTGACCTCAGTATGTCCTGCTGAGAGATCACTCTCACCCTGACTGTGCAGTGACCACAGCATGGCTAGGCACCCCCATAGTGCTATATAGTATTTTTCTTATGTGATAGATATGGGTTTCCTTTTGTGGCCCAGTCACTGATATATCTGCTTGCTGTGTATGCTGACATCCCAGTTCTGGGTGCATGCATCTCCACTGGGAACATGCACCATGGACTAACTAGCAGACTGTTTGTAGCAGGTATGTGTCTTGATGGAGTGGCTTGCAGGGTGCAGTGGCTGACAACTTGCTGCAGGAGAATATCAGATGGTGGTGGGGTGCAGCTTACCATATCCAGGCATAATGTCTGTCTGCTATTGTGTTCTGGATGTGTATAGAGCTGCATTGACTGCCCTGTGGGGTGTCTGTTCCTCAGCAGGACTGGGGTTGATGGTCCCCTCTATGGCCACCTTTGCAGGGAGATAGAAGGTGGATCTATTGATAGGAGACCCTGTTTGCCACCCTCAGCCCTGGGGGAGGGTGGTGGTGCATGGCCCACCTGGGGGTCCATGGGGCTACACCTGACTGAGGCAGACAGAGATATCTGAGGTGTTTGTGCAGAAACTATCTATCTCACACAATAACACTGCTTTGGACCTCTGGCATGGCCTCTTTCAGCCATTGAAGGTGTTGTGGACCTGGTCCTGGGCGCCTCATTGCACCCTCAGGGTGAGCACAGTACCTGCACAATGTGACGGTGTGTAGCTACTCTGTGCCAGTAAAACACACGGTCAGTACCCCCTACCGGGCCGAGGTGCTGTGTGGGTGCACACGGTCACTTCCCCCTACCTGGCCGAGGTGCTGTGGGGGTGCATTCGCCATCTTGTGTTCATCTGTGGACAGTTGATTTGCATGTGCATTGCCTCATGGGTACGGGTGGGCTAACCCTATCCTGGTGACCACAGCAGACTGTCTGTGTGGTGACGTGCAGGCTCTATGCAGCCAGCCAGGGACTTGCTAGTAGCTATTGAGCTGTAGCCCAATGGTTACTTCAGTGCCTGTGAAACCAGAGGTCATGGGTTCAAACCCACAGTGGGTTTTTTTGATAGGGTTGTCCAACACATTATCTGTTTTTTAATGTACATATTTTGATGCCAGCAAAAACACCCTCAGCATACTGTACCCATAAGGTGCCTCTGAGGGTGCTTTATAGGGCACCCTATAGGGCACCTTATGGTTCCCGTCCATATAAGGTGCACTATACATTATCCTGTGACGCAACTTATAGGGTGCCCTATAGGGGACATATTAGGGTGCTGTGGCAGACAGTGCAATTTATAATGTGCCCTATGGAGTGCCTTATAGGGTGCCTTCTACGGCACCTTCAATTACGGCACGTGAGGGCGTGTTTGCTGGCAGCAATTAATAAAATAAAAATAAAGTGCTGCAGAAAAAAATATGTACAATGCAAAGCTGATGCCACAGCCAGCCTTACATATTAGGCACACTGGGGAGCAAACTCATGACCCCTGTATCAGCAGTCAGTGCCTTAACCATTGTGCTCCACTGCTGCTCCTCCTTGCCTGTCAGCGCACCTACTTATGCTTTTCATTCCTTAAACTGCACAGTGCTGCCATAAAAAACAGTACTCTGACCTTGCGGTACCTCATACGACACCCTCTAAAGCGCCCTATAAGCAACATTCTAGGGTGCCTTGGCTGACAGTGCACTTTAAAATGTGCCTTATAGGGCGCCTTATGTTAACACGCTTTGAGAGTGCGTTTGCTAGTAGTGATAATTAAAATAAACATAAAATGACTCCAAAAGCAATCTTCCCCATAATATGTGATACCTAAGCTAGCCTTGTTCATTGAGCACTGTGGGGGATTGAACCCTTGATCCCTGCACCATTGGTCAGTGTCTTACCCATTGTGCTGTGGTTCTGTTCCTGTGCTTGCACATTAGCGCGTCGCCTTATGCCGCCCAATATTAAAAAAGCCTCCTAAATCAATAGCACACTGCCTAATGCCCATCAGCCCGCTGCCTTATGCTGCACAATATTAGACTAGCTCCTAAAGTAACACCTCAGCCAGCCATCTACATTGAGCACTGTGGGGGATTGAACTCCTGATCTCTGCACCATTGGTCAGTGTCTTAACCATTATGCTGTGGCTCTGCTTTTCTGTATGCCCATCAGCGCACCACCTTATGCTGCCCATTATTTAGCTGCCTCATAAATTAATGCCTCAGGCAGCTGTCTTCATTGGGCACCGTGGGGGATTGAACCCCTGATCCCTGCACCATTGGTAAGTGCCTTAACCATTGTGCTGTGGCTCTGCTGTTCTGTGTGTACATCAGCGCGCCACTTATGCCTCCCGCACAGCTATCTCATGCGCTAATGTGCGGGGCGCACATGGGCGCCGCGCACCTTAGCGCATATGTAAATTCTGGATTTTCTTTTTCAGGACGGAACGCCCACTCCTTATATGGCACCCACACACTACCACGGCCCTCACATTAGCGGGGTTTTAGTAAACATGCCCCTAAGTACGATGAATTTTCTGTAACAATGGTTGCTGTTGTAAATAATGTTTGGATAGTTAGTACCCCTCTGAGTGAACTCATGGTTAGCATGAATAAACATGACGTTAATAATAGAGTTCCTCTACCCAGCAATGTTTGCCTGATTGATGTTCCCAAGAACTCCATTGTTAATATTGGTGGAGTTTCCCTGTTTTATCTAGATTCAGATCCTCTTTCTACAGAGATCCAGATGCTGGAAGTGTTTCGAGGTCATGAGATTAACTTCACTGAAGCCTTGAATTAACTACTGGACTATAAGAACTCTCACACCATTGATCTGTCTATTGACCAAGAGAGCCTTGAAATTGCCGATTACAACTTTGATTCACGTGATGTGGACATTTTACAGACTGATTTTATGTCTCATATCATTGTGCCTGTCTTTGTCTTTCTTTTGGTGGTCCAGTTCCTTGTTTCCTTGTATCAGCGAAGACAGATTCTTACTCTGCGTCGCATTATACGTTATGGACCTATTCCTCTTACTATGCAACTGAAGGATCTGGTGGACCGCCACATCATGGAATAGTGCCACTATCTTCTTTGCAGTTATCCATTATTCTTAATTGAGTTGCTTCATTTATCAAAGATAGCATGTGTTTATTTTACTAACATTCCTACATGTTTTACTTATTTTTACATTTAAATGTTAAGTTTGGAGTTACATGAACACATTATATTGTATTGCCTATATACTCCTTAGGTTTAAGTACACTATATACTCCTGAATTTGAAATTAAAATGCATTATATTGATTGCATTGATTTGATCCTATCCATGTCATTTCAGTTTTAATTTCTTTTACTGCTTGTATGTATTCACAGTATTATTCCTTATGCAGTATTGTTTTAATGCATCTATTGTGCTTGAAGTATTATCCAGTTATTATGCTTTAGTCAACCATATGTCATTTGGTTCTGACCTGCACAGTAGTAATGCTAGTTAGGTTTTGTACGATGGAATATGCTCCCTTGTAGAATATTCCATCTTACAAGAAGGAGTGTGTGTGTGTGTGGGGGGGGGAATATGTAAGGCTGATACCCCTGCAGATCTGCGGCTGCAGAAGTCTGGTCTACTCAGATGCTAAAACCTGAACCAAAGCTGACCAAACAAGATGGTTTCCTGCTGAAAGAAACTTTTGCTGTGTTTCCAGTCTCAGCCCTGACCTTCAAGCAAACTGTTTGCCAAGTGTTTATATGTGTGCATACTGAAGACAATTGTTCCTGACTAATTCACTGCCCACATGCAAGAACACCTGCTTTTCTGGCCCTTATCAACTACAGATAGTTCTACTGGCCTTGGACACTTGTTACTATGTCCAGAAACTACATACTGTTTCCTTTGCATGACATCTTACTATGGACCCGTTATCTGCAGGAAGGACACCTGTAGACTACCTCCTGATTTGCTGAGAACTCTTTAGATTGTCTCATGCCAACCAATTACCAAAAAGTGATAAGGACTATCTCTAATAATAATACAGTCTACAGAGAAGAACTTTTGTGCCTTTTGTATTTGTGCGCCTTGTGCTTACTACTTGCCTGTCTGCAAGACAGATATAGATTACGTGTGTGCAAGGCCATTCTCCTAAGGATAGAGATAAGACTTTCACAGATACCTCCAGTTCTGTGTTCTCACATGGCTTGCCTTCAAAAGGGCTGTAGCCTGTGTTATCTAGCCTAGCTGCCTCTTTGGACCCCATGCTGCTCCAGAGACTTCTCAGACCCAGCCACAAGCATTCTGGCAAGAGCTAGGATACCATCTTATTTCTCTTCCTCCAGGAGGGTAATGGTTTGTTAGAAATTAGTTTCCATAATTCTCCTGAGTGCAGAGCAAACTGGTGATCTTTGGTTATTAATCAGTGATTTATCATTTTGTCTAACTGTAATCGACATGCTGCAGTAACTTGCTACCTCATATTTCTAATAATATATTTATAATTCTATGTCTGTGTATCTTTTCTACCTTGCTACCTATAATACATGATATATATATATATACAGACGAGGCTGTTTTTGTGACTCATTGCCAACGTCACCAAACTTTGGACCGGGTATTGGTAGCTAATTTCCCCTGGACATAACTGAGAGCATAACTTATTTTTGTTTGCTACTAATAATCCCTACAGTACCTGCCACTCTGTGCAGTTCAATCCCCCCTCTATTTATTGAAGTATAAAAGATATTAAAGTTTGCTTTGATTTCATCCTCTTGCTATAACGGCGATCCACTGTGTCTGTCCATGCCATTTTGAATTCTGTCACTGTATTTGCCCCCACCACCTCCATCTGGAGGGCATTCCAAGCATCTACCATCTTTTCAGTGAAAAAGTATTTCCTGATGTTACTTTTAAATTTACCGCCTTGCAGCTTTTTCGTATGTCTTCTAGTTTTACAGCTTTCCCTTCTTTGAAAAATATTTGTTCATTAATACCCTTTAAGTATTTAAAGGTCTGTATCATTAGAAAATAACAACAAATTTAAAACAAATCAAAGAAAGTATTATTTCACTCAAAGAACAATTAAGTTATGGAATTTGTTGCCAGAGGATGCATCTAGTTTCTTTTGTTTAGTACTGTCAAGTCAGTGCTGACTCCTGGTGACCCAGCTGCCTCTGGGTTTTCTTGGCTATTTATCACTGGAAGTAGATTCCTAGGCCTTTTCTTCTGAGGCAATGGAGGGTAAAGTGACTTGCACCAGGCCACAAGGGGTGGCAGTGGGAATCAAGCCTTTGATCTTCTGGGCACTAGACAGTACACTCCATTTAGTTTAGTTGTATTTAAAAGAAGTTTGGACATCTTTATCTTTCATTTTTATTTTTATTAACGTGATTGATATACCGAACCTTTACACTGGTATCAGGGTGGTTTACAATAAAAAATGGCAACTGTGAAAAGAATCAAGGAAATAAAGTCCAATAGGAAAGGCAGACACAATCATATACTGATAAGAGAAAACTAGAGGAGAAAGAGAGGAAGACAACATGTACCTAGGTGTTGGAGAGAAGGAGGTCAAAAGCTAATTAAAATAGGTGAGTTTTGAGGAGACTTCTGAATTTTGTAAAGGATGGTTCCAGTCTAACGTCAGAGGGGAAGGCATTCTGGAGTGCTGGGCCGAGGAAGATTAACGCGTAATTTCAGGTGGACTAAAGATGGATTTGGGCTGCAGAGGGTATGTGCAACCGATTGGAATGAATAGAGTTGAGAACATGGTGTGAGGCATGCAGGTGAAGAAGATCAGAAAGGTAAACGGGAGTGCTGGTGTGCAAAGCTTTATGGACCATAGTAAGTAATTCATATTGGAGGCGAAACTTAAGAGGAAGCCAGTAAAAGTGAATGAGCAGGAGGGTGATTATGGTCAGAACGGGAAGCGTGGATATGTTTCTAAAGTAAAAGTCCATAAACAGTAATTAGTCAACTAGACTTTGGAAAGCTATCACTTATTCCTTGGAGTGAGCTGCAAGCAAATAATCTACTTTATGGGATCTGCGAGGTGCTTCTTAGTAACCTGAATGGCCACTGTTGGAAGCAAGATGTTGGGTTCTAAACCATCATGAGACATCTTATATTCTTATGTAAGTGTAACCCAGGTTACTAAAAGTATTGCATTCCATGTTGATATGCACAAATTTCCATAAAAGAAAAAGCATTTTACTGTGCAATAATCACATTTACTGTAAGTTAAAGGATCTGCTACTTCATCTTAGGCAAATTGCTCTAAAGAAAGTATGACAGCAAATGCCCCGTTTGTCAACAATTATTATTGAAGCATTGATCTTAGCACTCTGCAGTAATTGGATAGCATTTAGAATCTGAAAAAAATAAACCCTTCACACTTCTTGGGTTGTTATCTTGTCTTAGATCAGAATCCTATATTGGAGGTATAGAAAAGCAGAAACAGAAAGGGAGAGATAGTGAACAGGGTAACAGATCTGGATACATTTTCCTATTCTATTCACATGTATTAGCATGCCATTTCAGTTGCAAGGGTGAGTGGCTTATTCAGTCTCCATGCTCATTCAGTTTTTTCTCTCTCTACAAAGAGTCCCAAAAAGTGTCAAATATTTATTTTTTGTCCTAGTAGCTTCCGCCTGCATCTTTGGACTTCCAGGCCTGGAAAAAGCTGCCTCTATTGGGCTAAGAGCCCCATAGGCCTTCATTCACAACAACTCAGTTTATCCTTATTTTATACCCATTGTACCTCTCCCAACCTAGTCCTGCTATTGCAGCCATGGTTTTCTTGGCCAGGGACCACAAACCTAGAACCTGTTAAAACCAAATTTGAACAGTTGATATTGCCATTGTGCAATAGCTGGGCCTCCCCTCTCTAAGAGCTGTGAATGCTGTCTCCAAAGGTCAAATTTTAATGGCAATTTCCTATAGTGATGAGAATAACTGTCTATTGATAGCTGGACAGAGACTACCATCTCATTTCATATAGGCTATTGTTTCCAATTGATGGACAAATAATTCTGCATCTCAGAACCATCATGCCCTTTCACCTCATCTAGTCCTATTAAAAACGTATATAATGAATTCTACTCTGGATAAGGCTCTTATAAAATGGTTGCCCTAAAGTTCAATAATCACATTCACATTTTCCTATCTTTGGGATTCCACTGAATCTCCCTTTAAAACCGAACTGGTTCCCAGGGGTGGGTAACAAATCAATGCCGGTAATTAGATGCACCCACAGGTCTCCACAATCATATCTGGGATATCAGTTTTGATGATGTTGCTACCCTTGTCGAAAAAAAGCATGGAGAGAGATCTGCGCTGGGTAGGGACACAGCAGGACCTCCCAGTGGCAAAGACATTATTGGCCTTAATCAAATTAAGCACTGCAGTATGGAAAGATGCAGCAATTCCTGGAATCCCAGCCAGATGAACTGGGCATGCACCCTCACAGTAATTCATGTAGTAGCCTTCTGGTTTTATGATCCAGTCACTCCATCCAATTTCTTTGAAGTCTATGTAGAAGTCTTTCCTGCAGCACATGTCTGAACGGCCTTTACAATCCATACTTCTTTTCTTGATGTGCTGCCTTACCTTTGCTCTGGCTTTGGCCACTAGGAATGACCTCTGAGTCTCACTGTCATTCACCATTTGGGGGAGGTCCTGGCAGTCCTTACACACCAGTTCAATCCTCAGTCTCTTTTGTCCTCTGCTAAGCATCTTATTGATGGATGATGTCAGGGAGAGCATGTACCAACCACTTCCTATGACTTCAAGCTGCTTTTGACTAATAAACGTCCACTCCAAGCCATTTCTGTCAGAGACGGAACACCTCAGAATGACCTGCCTGTTGCTTTGAGATGCTTGTAAGAAAAGCCAGATGTTCACTTTGAAAATTTCAGTATTTTCCGTCTTCTCCACTGGAAACTGGAAGTGTAGACATGTATGAGGAGCATCAGAACATTCTGAGGAGAAAACCAGAAGAGAGATCAGAACAACAGTTGAGATCATCTGACATGCATTCATACCCTGATTAATATCTGAGACCCCAAGATAGGAACAATTTTGATTGGCCATGCAAGACAGAAAAATAAAATTAACTTTGGGAGGAGTTGGTGAGGTAAGACAATTAACAAATGCCTTTTCCTTTTTAGTATCATATATATATATATATATATATATTTTATTTTTTTTTTGCAGAGTAAAAAAGAGCATTAATTGTGGCTACCATTTCTGTTTTTCCACAAGCCTATAAAACATTATAAAATATGAAAATTGCTTCAGAGAGAAATAATGGGAGATACCAGCTCAGGCAGAACCCTAACTTCAAGCCTGGGAAGACGTATTCATTTTTAAGGGAGGGGCAGACTTTCCAATAGGCAGAGGAAGCAACTATCTAGGGTAGCCACCCCACCACTAGAAGGCTGCGTCATTAGAAGTGGTGATCTTGGTCAGTCCCATCCTTATTTTAGGCCAGCCAACTGGTGCAACAGCAATGGGGGACCTCTCTGAGGCTGCCACAATCCATGATTATGGAAGGGGGTTATGGTAGAAGTGGATTATAATATAGTTTTAAATTAAATGAAACCTACCCTGGTTTGAGGGCTGTTGAATGCAAGTATAAAGCCATCCTAAAAGTCCCTTCTTCCCTTGCTATTGTCTCCATATACTCATGTAATGTAATGAAGAAGGTATCACCTCTTTCTTCAGCACTTCCTCAACTCTGAAGAAATCACATAACCAACCACTGTTCACTCCTCCTTTATCCCCTCTTCCTTAGGGGCATGTTTACTAAAATCCGCAAAATAGCGCGCCGCAAAATAGCGCACGGCAACGCGGCACTGAAACGCGCAGAAACGCGTTTAAACGCCCCGCACACGTGCGTGTCACCCCCGCACAGGTACGCGGCTCACTAACGGGCCCCGTACAAGTGCGGGCCCGCAAATGTCCGATAGAGGCGTGGAACGGCGAAAGGAGGGCGGAGGAAGGCTCCGGAGGGGCGGAGGGACGGGGTCAATGGGTGGAGAGTGGGAGGGGAGAGGCTCCCCGCACAGTATCGGGCCCGAATTTCCATGTAAAAACTACCGCGAGTGAAACACTCGCGGTAGAAAGCATTTAAAGGGAAGAGAAAACATTTCCGTCAGCAATGTACAGGAAAACCGGGGAAACCAGCAAAACGTGAGCAGTGTGATATATGTGCACAGCACAAAAGTGAACATAAAAATAGAAAATGACCACAACAGAACTATTAAAAATAGTAATTCAGCTGGGGAACAGTTATAGTGATGGGCAAATACAGAAATCACACCCAGCAAAGCTCCAGAAAAAAGAAATGAATTTTGGAAGGGTCTACTGAGAGGAGACTCTTCCAAAACACATTTCCACGTTGTGGAGCTTTCCTGGGAGTGTTTGCTATGGTTGCCCATTAATATCACTGTTGCCCAGCGTGGTGATATTTTGTCCCACATTTCCCGTGGTCATTTCCGGGGTTTATGTGCATGTTTCTCACCAGACAGGGTGCATATGCCCACAGTAGAATTGCGTAGAGCAGGGTTTGTGACTCCATCCTGCCAGGCCTACTGCCTCCAGGGGCTGCACTGTCTCTGTGGCCAAAGTGTGGTACAGCGGACAGAGTCATTACCTCTAGGACCAGAGGGCAGAGGTTCAAACCCAGCTGGGGCACCTGCCAGCCCAGTCCCTATATTTTACCCACCACTAAATAAAGATAGCGCAGACACCCCTGTATGCATGGGGAAAACACCCATATTTTACCCAACACCGCACACACACCACAACAATGGGCATTACCTACAGCCAAGTCCCCCAAATGCAGTCCCATACTGCCACATTGCAATCAGGTCAACTGCTTTTTCTGAGAGAAGTTCATGCCAGCATGTTGGCGGACAAGTACATGTGGTGCAGGGGGCAGTGGCTGCTAACCACAGAAGACAGAGGCCTAGCCATGTGCAGGCTGGCACAGTCCACTGCAACAGACAGGTCCTGCCGGATCCACAGTCATGGACAGTCCAGGGAATCCAACCAATCTGTGGCTACACAGTGGTGCAGTGCACACAGACAGTGCATACAAGAACAGAAGGTCACAGGTTCAAAGCCCAGCTGGGGCTACTGCCAATCCTGCCCACATATTTTTCCCACAACTAAACAGTGATAGTAAGGACACACCTTTCATGGCGGGGACATATGCAATGGTAAGACATCTATCTTTTACCCCACTGAGCACAGACACCATGAACAGGGGCAGTACCTAGAGCAGAATCACCCAAATGCAGTCCTGGTGGGCCACACACCAGTCAGGTTCCATGCTGACACTCATACAAATGCCTGTGCTGTATATCTATGCACCACCCCCATGGCATGTAGATGTAGCCCATGCATATTCATGAGGGATAGCAGGAAAACCCGAACAGTGTGATGCAAACCTGGACTGGAGTTGGGAATCTGTGCCGTAAAGCAGCAGCCATCAAGGGCAGACACACCCACAGCCACAGGCCCCATTGGCCAATGTCTCCTGGAAAGGCAGAACATTGGACCGTGCATGCAGCACCCAAAACGAGCACTTGCATAACTTACCAATGTCACCCTACACCTGAGGTATACGGTACACAGCTCGGAGACGTTTGCTAGGAGCACAGGCAGGCAGTTATCCATACGTTACGTACATACTGCTAGTTGACCCCATCCAAACAATCTGTTAGGTGTTTGCGGGGCATGCTCCAGGCCTGGCCTCTGACGGTGCTTACCACCCTGGGGAGTGACCACCAGCTGTAATGCGTACCATATCCATGCCTTGCCGTGCTCAGGACCGGTTTGGTGGGCAAGGCTACTTACCCCCTCAATCGTAGCACCATGATGGCAGAGGTGTGGAAGTGTGTGTCTGTCTATACCAGTGTTTCCCAACCCAGTCCTACGGGGCACACCGGCCAGTCAGGTTTTCGGGATATCCCTAATGACTATGCATGAGATATATATGCATTAGAGATATCCTGCCAACCTGACTGGTTTGTGGCCCTCCAGGGCTGGATTTGGAGACCCCTGCCTTACACCTCTGTCATTTAAGATTGTGAGTGGGCAAGGTGCAGATGTCCTAGACATCGAAAGGGTATATAGAATGTGACACATTCCTCCTCGATTCTCACCACCACCAAAATATTGTCTATTAGACCACCTTTTGGTGGTGGTGAGAATCGAGGAGGAATGTGTCACATTCTATATACCCTTTCCATGTCTAGGACATCTGCACCTTGCCCACTCACAATCTTAAATGACAGAGGTGTAAGGCAGGGGTCTCCAAATCCAGCCCTGGAGGGCCACAAACCAGTCAGGTTGGCAGGATATCTCTAATGCATATATATCTCATGCATAGTCATTAGGGATATCCCGAAAACCTGACTGGCCGGTGTGCCCCGTAGGACTGGGTTGGGAAACACTGGTCTATACAGTGGGTGTTGGCTGCAAGCCCCTTCAACAGCCCGCACTGCCAGCACTGTTGCCAGTATTGGCCAGTCAATGTGCATAATGAGGTGCAAGGTACCATGGGTATAGCCAGGGCAGGGTGGCGTGGCCAGGATGCATCTGCACTGGGCATAGGGCCCTGGCAGGGACATTGGCTGGGATATTGTAGTGTCCGGCCACCACCTACACAGACAGGGTGGCCAAAGCATGTCCTTCTGGGGGATCACGCTCACCCTGACTGTGCAGTGACCACAGCATGGCTAGGCTCCCCCATACTGCTGTATAGTAGTTCTCTCATGTGATAAATATGGGTTTCTCTTTGGGGCCCAGTCACTGATCTATCTGCTTGCTGTGTATGCAGACAGCCCAGTTCTGGGTGCATGCATCTCCATTGGGAACATGCACTATGGACTAACCAGCAGACTGTTTGTAGCTGGTAAATGTCTTGCTATAATGGCTTGCAGGGTGCAGTGGCTGTTGGCTTGCTGCAGGGGAATATCTGGTGGTGGAGTGCAGCTTACCATGCCCTGGGCTTATGTCTGTCTGCTATTGTGTTATGGCTGTGTATGGAGCTGTCTGCCTGGGGGGTGGTGTTCCTCAGCAGGACTGGGGTTGATGTTGCCCTCTACTGCCACCTTTGCAGGGAGGTAGAGTGTGGATCCCTTGATGGGGACCATGTTTGCCACTGGGTGGGTGGGGGGGGGGGGGGGGGGGTGTGCCTGATGGCGGCAGACAGGGATATCCATGGTGTTTGTGCAGAAACTAGCTATCTTACACAGTAACACAGCTTTGGAACGCCCGCTTGGCCTCCATCAGCCATGGCAGGTGTTGTTGACCTGGTCCTGGCCACCTCATTGCACACTCAGGGTGAGCACAGTACCCGCACGATGTAACGGTGTGTGGCTACTCTGTGCCAGTAAAACACCCGGTCAGTGCCCCCTACTAGGCCAAGGTGCTGTGTGGGTGCACCCGGTCACTTCCCCCAACAGGGCCGAGGTGCTGTGGGGGTGCATTCCCCATCTTGTGTCCATCTGCGGACAGCTAATTTGCATGTGCAGTGCATCATGGGTACGGGTTGCCTAACCCTATCCTGTTGACACCAGCAGACTGTCTGTGAGGTGACGTGTAGGCTATCTGCAGCCAGCCAGGGCCCTGCTTACAGCTATGGAGCTCTAGCGCAATGGTTACATCACTGCCTGTGCAGCCAGAGGTCATGGGTTCAAACCCACAGTGGGGCCCTTTGGTAGGGCTGTCCACAGCTTTATTTTTCTTTACTGTACATATGTCTATGCCGGCAAGACCACCCTCAGCTTACTATACCCATTACGTGCCTCTGAGGGTGCTTCATAGGGCGCCCTGTAGGCCACCTTATGGTTGCCATCCCTATAGGGTGCACTATACATTATCCTGTGTCGCAACATACATGCTGCCCTATAGGGGTCATTCAAGGGTGCCTTGGCGAACAGTGCACTGTAACATGTGCCTTATGGGCCGCCGTATGTTAACATGCTGGGAGAGTGCGTTTGCTAGTAGTGATAACAAAATAAAATTATACAGCCTCCTACAGCATAATACATACTGCCTCAGCAGGCATTTTTCACTGGGCATTGTGAGGAGTTGAACCCCTGATCCCTGCACCATTGGTCAGTGTCTTCACCGTTGTACCACGGCTCTGTTGTTTTGTATACTCAGCAGCGCGCCACTTTGCCTTTCCACGCGCTAATGTCGACCCCCGCACATTAGCGCGACGCGCACACGTCCGGTTGCTTACTACCGTTTTTTTTCTATTTTCTGCCTGAACCGCCCACTCCTTATATGGCACAGGCACACTAGCGCGGCCCCGCACGTTAGGAATGTTTAGTAAACATGCCCCTTAATATCACTCCTGTGCCCCCAGCAAATTAGCCTTAACATGCTAACACACGACAGTACCCCTCAAGCCATGTTTACGTTGAAAAATGCCTAGTTGATATCTTACTACTGTTATCAACCTGTATATAATCCCATATTGTATATAGTTCCACGATGTATATTGTTAGCCTGTGTTCCATGTTCAATACCTGTTCAATGTAAAATGTGTGCAATTCTCTGTTCAATGTAAAACGCAGTATGGCTTTTCCTGCTGTGTGTGTTTGTTGCCTGTGAACCGCGCTGATGGAAAATAGCGCGGTATAGAAAAACTATAAATAAATAAATAGTGATTTTCCAGACACTCCCAACTGAAAGATGTCCTGTGGGGAGAGTAGTTCTATAGCAAAGCAAAGATGTCCTAAAAATTCCTTATTCTTTCTTTTCTAGCTCTCTTCATGGAAAGGATTTTGAGGCACAATGGAGGAGCATCCAATCCAGGAGAGGTGAGAAATCTTCGAGTCTAGAGAAGTCAGAATGAAAGAGGCAGGGAATAAGGCAATTATCCACTCTGTGCTAAAGCATTGGATTCCTAGTTTGGAGTAGAGGAAAGGGGTCTTGGAATTAGCTTGCTCTTTTTTAGTGGTAGCTTAACATGAGTTTCATTCAGATACAGTAGATATTTTCTTGCTCTTTAGAAGGTTTACAATGTAAATTTGTATCTGTAGCAATCGAAAATTAAGTGACTTGCTCAAGATCACACGGAGCGTCAGTGGAAACTGAGCCCTTGCTTCCTTGGTTTGCAGTCCACTGCTCCAGCCATTAGGCTACTCCTATACTCTTTGCTGTTCCTCTAGGTCAGTGCTTTTCAACCAGTATGCCTTAGTATGTCAGCCAGAGATGTTTAGGCAATGGCTTATGAGGGGCTTGCCCCTTCTCAGTTGGACAGTGCCCCTGAAAATAGCCATCTGCTTCCTACTCCAGCCCAATTTTCTCCCAAGCAGAATATAGACCAGGAGAACATACGGTAATCTTGGAGCAGATAGGGCAAAGAAGAGCTGGTCTGCCTCTTAATCCACCCCCTCCTCCTGTCATTCTGGGACAGTAGGAGAGGAGTGTTATTGACTGGAGCACACACTCCAGATGAAACTATAACTACTACTCTTCCTATTGTAGTCTCTTTCTTTTCTATTCTAGATGTAGGAAAATAGCTGCTATTTTCAGTTTAGCAGTCATAATGGAAGGGCCAGAGCGGCTGCAACGGGTCTGCTGCTAATGGAGCAACAGACCTGTTGTGAGCCCCGCAGCTTGGGCCACACTCCTGTCGGGGTTCCTCCCCAGAAGCAGCAGGACAGGAAGTTTTCCACCTGGCTTCCTGCCATGACACTAGTCATGATGAGATGACAAGGGGGCTTGGTGGTCCAATAAAAGGGGGCAGGAGCAATGTGGTCTCCCTTTTTGATCGGCTGCACTGCTTCTGCTAGAGACTGCAGCTGCTCTCTTCAACCCTTCAGAGCCCAGGAAAGCCTTCATGCCTCAAATTCATTCTTCCTCGGGTGATAGTGAAGCTACCGAGGCTGCTGTTTCCTGTGACTGAGTTTTGTCTCCTGCTGAGACTTATGTGAACAGGCCTTGAGGTCCATTGCAAGCCACCATGATCGTATGCTGGCAGCCATTATTCCAGCACATGGGTTTGCTCCTGGGCAGCAGATCCGGAGTGCAGTCACATCCCTCTGCTTAACAGGATGATAGTGAGGAGCAGGTAGGTGCAGCTGGGGGCCTGATAAATAAAACAAAATAAATAAAGAGGGCCAGGTTGTTAACTTTGGAGAGGCCCTTTGGTGATCTGAGCCTGGGGGGTCTGCCTTCTCCCCCCCCCATGAAGATCGATCATCAGCAAACGGAGGGGAAGATTAGCCTGAGTGTTGGAGCACGGGTGGGGTGATCCAGAAACCCTCTAGCACTCCAGGTTGACTTGGGGCCTTGGGCAAGTCACATAACCCTCCATTTGCCTCTGAGGAACAGCCTGGCAATTTACTTCCAGTTACATTGCCAAGGATACCCAAGAGCTTCTAGGTTGCCAATAATTTGCATTGACTAAAAAGGGACACTGTGCATTACTAACATGAGATGCCTCCCAAGAGGGTGAAGTCAAGATCTCACATGCCAAGAGTGTCATCACAGGTGAGCATTGGGGAAGGGGAGCAGACTGAGAAGGGGAGGAGGGCTCGGAGATGCCTGTGGCTGTCCCCCTTCCAGGCACCGTTTGCTACCAGGGGGCTCCACCAAGTACAAAGAAATGAGAGGAGTCACCACTGGACCTAGAACTCAACAACTGGACACAGCAGAAGCCGTCGGTGACACCGAGGCAGGTGGAGCAGGTGGGTAGTCATCCCACCAGGTTCTGCAAGCTACCAGTGCATTATCTGGACCAATCAGTCAGCCCCACATGACCAGGCAAAAGGCTGGCAAACAAGCACATGGCTGGCTTCAGAATCCAACTTGAACCACTGGATCCTTCAACCAAACATGTTATTGGCCAGCCCAATGACCCACCTGGCTGGCTACTACTGGTGGTGGCTTTGGAGCATGAACTCAATCCACAGCCTTGTTACATTGACCTTGAGTCATCCCACTGGGAGCTAGCTCATCACAACAGCACACGCTTCTGGTCATCAAGCGGAGAACATACTACCTCCTGGTGCACACTGTATAAGTTTATGACGTACTGTTGTAGCGGACATGGACAGCAAACCTCCCGCAAGTGTCAAAGACACTGTTCCAGCTCATCCAGCAGAAGTAGAACAGGCAATCTACAAGCTCTGGGATGAGATGTCATCTTCACCACTGCAGATCAACAGGGGGACACTGGCATCACTCCCACTACAGATGCCACAGAGGATGAAGGTACACCATGTCACGCAGCTCTTCCAGTGGAGCTTCCACTAGCATCTCACTGCATTGCCAACAGCGTACATTGCTCTGGAAAAGAGAGGATTGCTACGGCACCAGGTATCACTTGCCATCAGCCAATTGAGTGGCCTGCAGGGACGTCGGCACAGCAGCAACCCTCACATCACATTCTATTCTGAATTGACATCATCTGGATTCACAGCATGACCCACTGTCGCTAACAAATGCCGTAACACCACCAGTAGGCATGGCAAGGGTGAGAGGATCCCAGGTGAGAATCTTCCTATTACTATTCCTACCCAGGCTAGGAGCAGCGTAGATTGATCTGCTATCCTACAAGCTCCGGCAGCACCTCAACCCCAAAGGGCTAGCATGCATAAGTGAAAAAAGAAGCGCAGGCAATCCAGTTCATCATTGTCATCATCCAATTCCCTCTCTTCCTCATCCACATCCTCTATGTCAGGGGTCTCAAACTCCAGTCCTGGAGGGCTGCAAACCAGTCAGGTTTTCAGGGTATCCCTAATGAATATGCATGAGATATATTTGCATACAATGGGGCAGTGCATGCATATATATCTCATGCATATTCATTAGGGATACCCAGTTGTTACGCCTCCCCATCCATGAACTCTGGGCTGCAGGGTCTCTTAAAGGGGCCCATTGAAATCCCTCTGGAGAGAAACGGGCAGTACTCTATAGACCCCATCACAGACATGAATACTTTAACATATTCAAACTGATGGAGGGTTGACGGTGCAATGCCAAGAAGAGGGCCAAGACTGGTGACCTCTTGTACCCATTAGACCACCACATCCCCTGGAACATCACAAGTTGGACCTTGGTATACACCTGGATGATCAGCATTACATGTTGGAAGGGCCCCACACAATTCGGTCACATGTTAACCTACCTTGATACAATCATCAATGCCTCGAAAGAATAGAGGGAATGCATGGCTGTCGTACAATGAACACTTCTGTGATAAGATGGAAATGAGACCGAACATCTCTTGGGGCATGGAAAACATTAGGATATGGCTGCCCAGGAGGAATGCGAAGTATGGTCAGAATTTCCAGAAGAGGCTGACATCCGCTGCATCCAGCAAGACCAGCGCCAGAAGCAACATATATAGGCCATTCAGCAGAGGTGTGTGTTCCTTTTGAGACTGCAAATATCACCACGTTTGCTTCTAGTGCACCATGCCACATTCTGCACGCCAGTGTCTGAAGAAACTTCAACCCAAAATTGCACCACAACCCAAACCATGATGCAACATTCCTGAGAGCCCCCACTCCTATTTG
The DNA here is from genome assembly GCA_033557465.1 of Ichthyophis bannanicus. Taxonomy (NCBI): domain Eukaryota; kingdom Metazoa; phylum Chordata; class Amphibia; order Gymnophiona; family Ichthyophiidae; genus Ichthyophis; species Ichthyophis bannanicus. The sequence continues at coordinate 683,214,782 of CM066033.1, forward strand.
CATTGAGGTCTTGGACCCATGGCTAAACAGGTACCCTAAACAGAAAGATGCTGAGATTCTTGCCAATGGTTTCAGATTTGGATTCATCATACTGTTTTGCAGGTCTCTCCAGGGCTCCAACAGACGCCTCCTGAGATCCCTGCAACACCTGTCTCACATCATACAAGGGAAATTAGACCTTGAGATCAAGTTGCCGTGGGTGCAGACCCCTTTAAGGATCCACTTTTCCCACAGTTCCATATATCCCCACTATCGGTAGTCTCCAAGAAGGAGTCTGGGAAGTACAGGTTGATTTACAACCTGTCCTTCCCTGAAGGGGACTCCGTGAATAACTTCATACCTGTTGATGCTTGCACAGTCCAGTATGCCTCGTTCAACCAGACCCTCGTGATGGTGTGGGTTGCAGGCAGGAGTGCATACCTCGCTAGAGTTGACATAGATTCGGCATCCTGGCTGCTTCCGATCCATTCGAGTTGCTTTTCTCTCTTGGGTTTCCAGTTTGATGGCGGATATTATTTTGATAAATATATGTCAATAGGTTATTCGGTGTCCTGCATGGCCTTTGAGACTTTCAGCACATTCCTTCACTGAGTGGTCCAGCAGAGAACACAGCTGAAGTTGGCGACTCACTACCTTAACAACTTCCTATTCGGAGGCCCCAAAGGCTTAGATTCCTTTATGATGCTTTTACAAACCTTTCAAGCAGTCTCAGCTGAGTTCGGTGTTCCACTGTCTGAGGTAAAGATCACAGGCCCCACGAAGAGATTGTCCTTCCTGGGAATTGAGATTGACACCAGGGAGGGAATCACTAGCCTCCCAAAGGACAAGGTGGTAGATCTCAGGGGCAAGATCGCCACCACCTTGAAGTGGTGCAAAATCACTCTCAAGATGACCCAGTCCCTCATCGGTTCCTTAAATTTCGCCTGTTGAGTAATCCCAATGGACAGACCGTTCCTGAGATGCCTCACTTTCATGACATCGGGACTCCAGAAGTTGCATCACTGGCTCTTTCTGAGTTTGAAGCACTACCTGGACCTATGGTTGCAGTTCTTTGATGCTTTCAACGGAGTGAGTATCTGGCAGCAGGGCCAGCACACTAGTCCTAAGCTGGGCCTCTTCACTGATGCGGCAGGCACCTCTGGTTTTGGTACATACTTCCGTGCCACATGGTGTGCTGCCCTCTGGCCTGAGCACTGGGTGACCAGGAGCTGCATCAGAAAAATCACGCTGCTGGAACTGCTTCCCTTATATTTTGCATTACAGATGTGGGGCGACTCCCTGCACAATTGCAAAGTCATCTTCTGGTGCGACAACCAAGTGGTAGTCGCAGTGGTCAACAACCACTCTGCAAAATGTGTGGTGATAACAGAGCTGTTGAGGAAGTTTGTGTTGAGAGGCTTGCAGCTCAATATCACGGTTCAAACGCGGTACATCCCGGGTTTAAGTAATAACATTGCTGATTCCCTTTCATGCTTCCAGTGGGATGCGTTCCAGCGCATGGTTCCAATGGCCTTGATGACCTGTGCTGGCAGGCCAACCTTGGCCGCTGCAGTTGCTGCACCAATCTGGAAGGAGTGAGCACAGTTCATCAAGGCTTTGAGGTATTGGCGATTTCATGCCTACACCATATACATTTGCCCTTTCTGTTTTTTGCAGAATGCACAGTTGGTTGATTGGTCACTCCTTCATTCGTTGGGCAGCAGAGAGGACATCCACGCAGCCATTGGGACCCCACTTGGGACTGGATAAGAACAGCATACGTCTTCTCTGGCTTGGATATCTGAGGATGTGATGGGTGCAACTCCTGCTTCATGCTAGAAAAGATGCTGCGGGCTCGCACACACCCTGATACCATCATCCTGCACCTTGGTGGAAATGACCACGGTATCATAACAGTGAAGCATTTCATCAACTGCATTAAGGGCGATTTCTTCTAGACAGCCTGCAATCTGTCCAGCACCCTCCGTGTTGGTCAGATTTGATACCACACCTCAGGTCTGTTTTTGGAATAGAGAATCTAAAAAGGTCAACCAGCAGGTCAGCCTGGCTGTAATATGAGCTAGGAGATGGTAAGTCCATCACGAATGCGTGCACCCCTCCAATTCCTGGCTACTTCAGAGACAACCTCATCCATCTGTCAGACTAGGGCTGGTCCTGTTCATCAATAACATCTATGAGACATTAGAAGCCATTCTTGCAGCCAGCACATGACCCTACAGGGCACATAGATGAATGGAGTCAGGCGCAGGGACCCCACAGTTGGGGATTTAGGAAAACCAATGTTCCCTGAGTCTGTTGTAGTTACACGAGCCGAATTGCAGACTAATAGCACTATAACAACCTCTCCATTAATGATACAATCATACAATCCAGCAATATACAAACAAACAACCTAACTACTGCCTAGCACCCCCTCCCAAGCTGGCCCTCCCCCCCCCAGTCACCTCATCTCACTATACACTGTGTGAATTCAATTATGTATATAGTTATATTACCTAACCCCCACTCTACTCTTCCTGGGTATAGATGGCATGTTAAATGTTCTCTGTATATAGTTTAATTATTGTTCTATGTAACATTAATTGTTCTATGTAAACCGCCCCTGATCGCTGGAAGGGGCGGTATAGAAAACTGTTTAAATAAAATAAAATAAATAAATAAATAATAGCTAATCCTGGCTGAAGGGCAGGGCATCCCAGCTGGTCACAAGGCGAGATGCCCAGCCGAGTTTCCCTGAGTGATAGCTGACCTGATAGGGGTGGCCCCAAGAGAGCATAAGACAAGGCAAAGGGCATGAAAGTTGGCCTAGCTCAGTTTGGCAAGGTGGTTTCAGTATACCGTGCCCCCTTGCAGATGGCAAGAAACATGTGATAGTTACCACGTATCATCTCAGGTGACTAGGTTGGGTCCCTAACCTCTCATTGTTATTGCACACATTTGACACGAATAAAGTTGTGGCCTTTACGCATCCATAATTGAGTGACCTGAATTTGTATATTCTGTTTATAACTGGGGCTGTTTTGTTGTTCTGCGCATGATTTTTGGGACGAGGCTGAGGGATAGTTCTGCCTGCTTACATTAATGGAAGGGCAGAGTGGTTGTGACAGGTCCACTGATTAACGGAGTGGCGCACACATTGTGAGTCCCACAGCTTGGGCTGTGCTCCGGCTGGGTTCCCTCCCTGGAAACAGCAGGGCGGGAAGTTTCCCACCCAGCTTCCTGTCATGACACTAGTCGTGATGGTATGATGTGGGGCCTAGGCGGGTGCACAGGCCAATATAATAGGGCAGGAGCAGTGCGGTTTCCCTTTTTGATTGACTGCACACCCGACCCATCCCCGGCAGTGCAGGTGGTTGGTTCCGGGGGTAATAGCATCACTATTGGAATGAAGGTCCCTTCCCAGCTGTCGCAACTCATCTCCAGTTACCCGGCAGTTATCCAAGCTGAATTGCAGGCTGACAGCTAATCCTAGTCAAGGGGCAGGATGTCCCAGCTGGCAACAAAGCAGCATGCCTAGGCGAGTTCCCCTGAGCGACTGCTGTCCCAACAGGGGCAGTCCCATGAGAGCATAAGACAAGGTGGTGGGCACGGGGGTGGCCCTAGCCCAGATTGATGAGGCAGGCTTAGCATACTATGCCCCTCACAGATGGCAGGAAACATGTGGAAGTTACCTCACATCGGCTCGGGTGACTCAGTTGGGTCCCTACCCTCTCACATTCATTGCACAAGTTTGACATGAATAAAGTTGCGGCCTTTGCACATCCATAATTAAGTGGCCTGAATATGTATATTCTGTATATGACTGGGGCTGTTTTGTTGTTCTGCGTATGACTGTTGGGATGAGCCAGAGAGATAGTTCTGCTCGCTTACTTGTGATCTAATAGCTGTAAGCTTCCTGGAGTAAATTGGATGTTTTAGAACCAGCTGAAAAAGCTCTGATTTGAACATATCTTCTACACAGAATTTACATATTGGGAATAGTTTGATTGGGTTAGCTAATCAGATTTTTTCTCTGATGTATAACTAATTGTTTTGTAGGCAGGACACATTCAATCAGCTCTGAGGCTTTTGCATTGAATTCAAAAATATTTTGTAGTAGCAAAACTGAAAGAATGTGCTGTGAGAGTAGATTACTACAGTGTTTCATGCAGAGAGTCCACTGGATTCCCTACCAAAATGAACTGATGGCTTACTACTACTAACATTCACCCTTCCCATCGGTAGGACAGCAGCACTTTTTAGGGGGCAATTTTTTCAAATGGTATAGTTTTGCAGATACCATGACAGTAATGAATCTTGCTCCTAAGCCAGGGTATATGGAGAAGTCTTGCCTGTGGGCCTCCTCTGCTGGTGTCTGAATTTATCTCATATGACCTGCTGGCCTCATTTGTTCAGATGTAAGATTGACTCTGGCAAAATGAGGCTCTCACAGGTTAAAAATGCTGCTCTTTTTCTGCTGGTAGGAGGGTCTAAGCAATGAAATCTTCATTTTCCATATGTTTACAAAAAAATTTTAATATTTAAAAGCATGGGGCCCAATATTAGAAAGGCATATACCAATTTACAGTCCAGTAAATGCCCTAAATAAGGATATTCAACGGCACTTACATGGTTAGTGCCATTGAATATCCCCTTCAAAGCCCACTACACGCCCCGATGCACTGTGGTTAGCATCAGGGTGTGATAGGAGCATTCCAGGGTGGAGCAGAGGCGGAGACTGCCTCTAACTGGGTAGCGGCAATATTACACTGCTATCCAGTTAGCGATCCATGGTTAAAACTAAGCCAACCTTTGGCTTACCTAGTTTTAGCCGCGGATGCTAACCAGGTAGCGGTGCAATATCACCGTTACCCAGTTAGGCTTGGCAGTTACGTGGCATGTGCAGCGACATTAGATATTCAATGCTGTTGCCGCAGCATTGAATATCTGGTGTTCAGGGTCAGCGGGCGGGGCTATGTGCCGTAGTGGTGCATAGGCTGGTCAGCTGAATGTTTGGCTTGTGATGTCCAAATATATGTTTTTCTAGGATTGTTCTGAGAGGGATAGTTTTGAGATGATTCTACAGGACCAAGCAGGAAGTCAGTCCTCACATATGGGTGACGTCGGCGCCGACGGAGCCCTCGTGCGGAGCATTTCCCCAGCTTTCACAGAAAGCCTTTGGGAATTGCAGCGCGCATGCGCGGTCCCCTTCCCGCCCAAGGGTGCCATCTTGCTCAGTCTTCTTTTTTCTGCGGAGCCCGACGGACGTAGTTCATTTTTCCCCGAGGAAAAAGTTGATTTTTTCTATTTTTTTCTCTGGTTCGACGCCGGATCCTTTTCCCGCTCGGACCGATACGCCAGTATCGAGTCCTTTCTCTCTTTTTTCGGTTTTTGTGACTGGCGTTCGCGCCTTTTTTTCTTTTTTCCCTGGCAGACCGGTCTTTTGACCTAGCAGGGGCCCTTTTTCCCCCGATGGCTGCCAGCGGGTTTAAGAAATCTGATCGGTGTAAGAAACTTATGTCTCTTACTGACACACATGACTGCTGCCTCCGTTGCCTCGGACCCGATCATGACCCGATGATCTGTGGTCCATGTGGCAAAATGTCCTCGAAGGCCTTGAGGAGTCGGCAGCATCAGAGGGATAGAATTTTTTCTGACTCTGCGTCCGGCCGGGCCAGGACCTCGTCAGATGCCTCGACGTCTCGGGACTCTGGCCCTGAGCAGCGTCGGGGTTCCTCTGAGCAGGAGTCTCCTTCGCGGGAACATCGCAGGAAGAAGAAACCCACGAGGGCGGCGTCGGTGGACGCTCCTGGTTCCTCGAGGGCCAGGTCACATAGCCCCGATAGCCGTCCCGGGTCTTCGGAGTCGGAGAGGCCTGCGAAGCATCCTCGTGTCGAGATGGAGTCTCCTGGACACATAAGTGCTGTTGTCCTCGTTGACTCTCCTCCGAGGGAGCCGACGTCGGGCCCGACGCAGTCGGGGCCCGAGTCGGGGGCTGCTGGGTCTCCTGAGCTCGGACTCAGGTTGACGGCCTTGGAGAGCAGCTTCGCTGCCTTCATGGAACAGTAGCGGGCATTGATCGCCGGTCTCACCGGTGCATCTGCCCCGACCACCGGGACCTCAACGTCCAAGTCGACCCCGGAGGCCGAGCCGATCCTCAAGTCCATGCGGGCTCGAGTCGATCCTCGGCCACGGTCTCCCGTTCGGGGCCGAGGTCGTCGACGCCGATACCCTCGGCATCAGGGCGGAGGGCATCGGTTCCTGCCCAACCAGAGCCGCTCGATTCCTCCTCCGAGGAGTCGGGCTGGGAGACGGAGGACGAAGAGTCACCCGATACCCATCGGACTCGGTGTGTCCCCTCGGACTCACCCGAGTCCGAACCTCGGAGACAGTCCCCACCGGAGGATACCCGGTTCTCGGACTTCGTGCGGGATATGGCCAAGGCCTTGGCCTTCCCAGCAGATCCCGAGGAGGAGCCTCGAGCTGAGGAGCTCGAGGCCCTCCAGTATGACTCTCCCCCGAAGGAGGCCTTTACTGTTCCGCATGTGGGAGACCCCGGCTTCGACGCCGGTGTTAAGCAAGCGGGTCGATTCCATTTATCGAGTCCGCAAGAGCCCCGGGTTCCAAAAGGCACAATTACCGCACCACTCCATGGTTGTGGAATCGGCCATGCATCGACTGAAAAGTCAGAAGATGCACTCCTTGGTGCCTCCCAGCCAGGAGGCCCGAAACCTGGATGCCCTCAGTAAGAAGTGCTTCCAGGGCTCTATGCTTGCTTGCCGTGTCCAGACTTACCAGCTCTACATGGGCATGTACCTCCGAGACCTGGCAAAGGAGATTGCCGGGTTCTCTGCTGGTCTCTTCGAGGAACCTTTGCAGAGGTTCCAGGCCTTGTCCACCGGTATTCGAGAGTGCTCGAAGTTTATCTCTCGAGCAGCCTACGATGGCTTCGAGGCTTCGGCCCGAGTAGCTGGGGCCGGCATCGGTGCCCGCCGACAGGCTTGGCTACAGTCATCTGACCTCGAGCCATGGGTCCAGGACAAGTTGGTTGATGTCCCCTGCTGAGGTGAAAACCTCTTTGGCAAGCCCATGGCTGAAAAGGCTGCAGAACTCGAGACCGAGACTCTGACCCGGACTAGGCTTTCCAGGAAAACCTCTGCCCCTTCTCAGAAAAAGAAGGGCTCGGGAAAAAAGACCTTTTACCCGAGGAAGTCATCTGCCTACAAACAGTACCCTCATTATCAGGCCTCTGCAGCTCCCCAACAGGGTCAGCAGGCCAAGGGGCAGGGTCAAGGGCCCCGTAGGCCGAAGACCCCCAAGCCACCAACACCAGCCCCTGCTCAGCAGGGTGGGGGTTTTTGACTCAAACAGCATAGCCTCTTCTCCTCAGCTGGCTTCTCTCAGCACAGGAGGCCGGCTGGCCCACTTTGCCCACAGGTGGTCAGCCGTCACATCAGATACCTGGGTTCTTCATATAGTCCAAAAGGGCTATCTTCTCCATTTTCACCAGGTACCTCCCTCCTATTTTCCAGGGGAGCCTCCAAGACTCCCTCTGCACAGGGACCTACTCCTTCAGGAGTTGACAGGTCTACTAAAGGATCAGGCTGTGGAACCGGTGCCCCACCACCTGAGAGGTCAAGGCTTTTATTCCAGGTACTTTCTGGTACCAAAAAGAACAGGAGGCCTCAGACCCATCCTAGACTTGCGAAACCTCAACAAGTTCGTGCAGAGGGAAAAGTTCAAGATGCTTACCCTTGGAATCCTGCTGCCCTACCTCCAGCAGGGAGACTGGCTATGCTCCTTGGATCTAACGGATGCGTATACTCACATCCTTATCCATCCAGACCACAGACAATATCTCAGGTTTGTTGTGGGAGGAAACCACTACCAGTACAGAGTGCTTCCCTTTGGCCTCTCTTCCGCTCCCAGGGTGTTCACCAAGTGCCTGGCAGTGGTGGCTGCCTACCTGAGGCTTCAGGGTCTCTTTGTGTTTCCGTACCTGGACGACTGGCTCATAAGGGGCCAATCTTCCCAGGAGGCCAACCAGGCCACCCTTCGCACTGTGGCTCTGCTTCAGCACTTGGGGTTTTGTCATAAACTTCGCAAAGTCCACTTTGCTCCCGTCCCAGAACTTAGAGTTCATAGGGGCCAGACTAGACACTCTTCAAGCAAAGGCTTTTCTGCCTCTGGACAGGGCCCACAGGCTAATGGATCTGGCCAGCCAGTTTCGCAGCAATTCCCTGGTCTCTGCCAGACAATTCCTGCGACTACTCGACCATATGGCTTCCACGGTCCATGTCACCCCCAATGCTCGCCTGCACATGCGTCCTGCTCAGTGGAGCCTTCGCACTCAGTGGCATCAAGCCACTGGGGGCCTAGCGGACTCAGTGAGGATTTCCGACCTCCTGATCTCCTCTCTGCAATGGTGGCTTCATCTTCCAAATCTGGTGCTCGGAGTGGTTTTTCCAATCTCCTCCGCATACTCAGGTGCTGACGACCGATGCCTCTCTTCTCGGTTGGGGAGCACATTGCCAAGGGGCATGTACTCAGGGTCTCTGGACCCCTTGGGAGGCTGCTCAGCAGATAAACTTCCTGGAGCTGCGGGCGATACGCCTAGCTCTGAGAGCCTTCTCCCACCTCCCCTCTCACCGGTCTGTACTGGTCCAGATGGACAATCAAGTTGCCATGTTCTACGTGAACAAACAAGGGGGCACAGGCTCCTTCCTTCTTTGTCAGGAGGCACAATGACTGTGCTCTTGGGCTGTCAATCACGGAATCCTTCTCAAGGCTGTCTACCTCCCAGGTCAAGAAAATTGCCTGGCAGACAGACTGAGCCGGAGCCTGCAACCACACGAATGGAGATTGAACCCATTGGTGGTTCAGCAGGTCTTTCTCAAGTGGGGACTCCCCACCATGGATCTTTTCGCCAGTCCTCTGAACCGGCAACTCCCGAGATTTTGCTCCAGGCAACCGCATCCTCTCAGAGTAGCAGCGGATGCGTTTCTGATCTCATGGTCCAAAGGCCTACTGTATGCGTTTCCTCCCACACCACTAGTGTCCAGAACGCTGTTCAAAGTCCTCAAGGACGGGGCTTCATTGATTCTCATAGCCCCCAGGTAGCCGAGGCAACCGTGGTTCCCGCTTCTGTTACAGCTGGTGGTGGACACACCTCTTCCTCTGGGGTTTCAACACGATCTCCTGTCACAGGATCAGGGGACTCTCTTGCACCCCAACCTCCAGTCCCTTCATCTGATGGCCTGGTTGCTGAAAGGGTAGTCCTAGCTCCCTTACTGCTACCTCGAGAGGTGGAAGATGTAGTCTTGGCCTCTCGGCGTCAGTACACCAGGAAATCCTACGCTCTTAAGTGGCGTAGATTCTCCGCTTGGTGTGCTCAGCACAATGAGAATCCCTTCTCCTGCTTGGTAGCGGTAGTCTTGCAATATTTGCTCTACCTCTCCAATCTGGGCCTTAAGTCTAACTCTGTCCGAGTTCACCTTAGTGCCCTCTCAGCGCACCACTCGCCGGTGGACGGCAGACCTCTTTCGAACCACCCTTTGGTGGCTCGTTTCCTCAGAGGCCTTCTTCTGCTTAAGCCTCCTTTACGTCCACCGACCCCTGAGTGGGATCTGAATGTGGTCTTACAGAGGCTTACTTGTCCGCCTTTTGAACCTATGGCTACCTGCCCGCTCCGTTTTCTCTCCTGGAAAACTTTATTTCTGGTAGCTCTCACCTCTGCTAGACGAGTGAGTGAACTGCAAGCACTAGTGTCTGATCCTCCTTACACTAGGTTCTACAGGAATAGGGTAGTCTTACGGACTCACCCTAAATTTCTTCCTAAAGTTGTCTCACCTTTTCACCTCCATCAGCAGGTGGTTCTTCCAACCTTCTTTCCCAGGCCGCATGCCAACCGGGCTGAGATGGTCTTGCATACCCTGGACTGTAGGAGGGCGTTATCCTTCTACCTTGACCGTACGCGGGAGCATCGGAAGGCTGTTCAGCTTTTCGTTTCTTTTGACCCCAATAAGTTGGGACTCCCTGTCTCCAAGCATACGCTGTCCATATGGGTCGCTGACTGTATCGCCTGGGCTTATGGGGCAGCCGGCCTCTCGTTGGAGGGTCGAGTCATGGCTCATCGTGTCAGGGCAAAGGCTGCGTCAGTGGCTCATCTCCGCTCTGTTCCGTTGGCAGACATCTGCCGGGCCGCTACTTAGTCTTCAAGCCAGACTTTTGCGGTCCATTACTGCCTTGAGAGGGAGTCCCGCAGGGACAGTGCTTTCGGACAGGCAGTACTCCATAATCTCTTTGGGGTTTAGGCAACCCCTACCCTCGGCCCTGATGTTGGGCTACCGGTCGGGGGCGTTCTCAGAGAAGATTCCTTCCTTCTGTGCTGACGAGCTCGAGGGAGCTCATTTTTCCGCTTGGGGTCTCCGGTAGCCTTAAGCTGGGGAGTCCCATATGTGAGGACTGACTTCCTGCTTGGTCCTGGAGAAAGAGTAGTTACTCACCTGTAACAGGTGTTCTCCAGGAGCAGCAGGAATCAGTCCTCACAACCCTCCCTCCTCCCCTTGTAGTTGCAGTCATATGATTTATTTTTGCTAATTTTTTGCTGTCTTTTAGCTATGTCATCAGACTGAGCAAGATGGCACCCTTGGGCGGGAAGGGGACCGCGCATGCGCGCTGCAATTCCCAAAGGCTTTCTGTGAAAGCTGGGGAAAAGCTCCGCACGAGGGCTCCGTCGGCGCCGACGTCACCCATATGTGAGGACTGATTCCTGCTGCTCCTGGAGAACACCTGTTACAGGTGAGTAACTACTCTTTACATTTGAATTTGACAATCAAAATCTTAGGAGGGGGTGCTAGGGGTCAAAATGTTAATTGTGAGGGGGTGCAAGACTGAAGGTTTGCCTAGGGTGCCTAATACCCTTGCACCGGCTTTGCATGCAAAATTTAATGTGTGTTTCCCGAGGACTGAACAAACCCAAAAGTGTGCCACAAAATAAAAAAGGTTGAGAAGCACTGTACTCGGCTATCAAGCTTCTGCCTTTTCAGCAGGAATTTCTGCGTTGAAGGAGTGACAGCAGAAGCTATCAGAATGTGTGTTTTATTAGATTCTCTGAGAAGGAATCCTTAAAAGCAGAGATTTCATTTTCAGTCAGGATAAGTTTCAAGTTTCTGTTTGGAGAGGAGAATCAGGAACTTTACAAGGGGCATCCCAGAGCTGGGAAGATTGCTAGAGGGCATCCTGCTAGAGAGATGGAAGAAGAGAAACCCTTCTAGTGTTGTAGATTCACTGGGCCCGATATTGATTTGCGACAGCTACGTGCTTCTAATACGCATAGCCATTGCCCCTGAAGTTTAACCCCGGATAGTCAATCCAGGGCCATATCTGAATTGAATATCTGGGTCTGCTGCAATGCACCCCAACGAGCTGTACAGTGTGGAGGCTAACCAGGCAGGGGCGATATTCAGCTGCTGCCCTGTTAGCTTCGGCGGCAAAAGTTAGGACAGTTTTTGCTGCTCCTAACTTTCACCCCTGAGGGTTAACTGGGCAGCGGCTGAATATCTCCCCTTCCTGGTTATCCTCAGGTTCCACCCCTGACATGCCTCAATGCTAGCAGTTAGAATCAGGCGTTTAGTGGCATTACTCAGGAATATTCAGCGTCACTAATACAGTTTACAGCTCTGTAAACCATGTAAATGCCTTGCAATATCGGGCCCACTGTCTAAGCCTCAGATTGTTCCTTGGGTTGTTTATTGTCTGTATGGATAACATTGGAAAGAAAGCGCATATTTTCAACTCATTCACCCACCACAAATACTTCAGTAAACTTTATCTTTGGAACTACACTATGCAGTGTGACAGTGTAGTATTTTTCATCTAAGATTTTGAAAGGAATTAAAAACTAAGGGCCTTTGACTTTCCTTGCTTTCAGAAAGGACCCAGGAACCCCCCAGTGTATTTGATGGCTCCAGAGCACCGAGCAGCAGCCCATAGGTCTAAGGAGTGGAACAGCAGTTACATAAAAAAAGATGTAAATGTATGTAAGTGAAGAAATGCCTTTGAGTAGAGTGGAGGTACACACCAATCTTTCTTCTAGCTGGGCCAAATAATTTTTTTATTATTTACATTTTTATTGAGAAATGCGGCATTTCAGACATCATCTTATTAACATAGGAGGTCATTATTATTCAGTTCCAAACAATTATTCTGTGAATCGTGTGGAGAGGGAGAAGACCCTGAAATACCAAACAACGAAGTCAGAGACCACGAAAATGTGCCATAAATATAGAGAAATATTTCCCATTTTATTGGGAGCCACAGACCTAATTAAGAAGCATTTCCAATTGCACCTTGACAAGTTACTATACATGCTATATCTTTTGAACTCCAGAAGCAGGCCCTCTTTGGCACGATGCAGTATTACGTGAGTGTTAGCAGTAAAGTAGAGAGACTGAGATCATATTTTTCATACCCTGGCGTAGGTTTGAGGTTCATGATTGTCATGGTATGCCCAAAATTAATTATGACTTAAACATCTAATCGTGCTAATAATGATGACTTTATCTTCAGTGTATGCTAACTGTCCTTCCAGAACTATAAGGCCAAACTAAAAACGTATTTTTTCATGACATTTTTTGACCTTTTCCCCCTCTCCCACTTTACCCCCTCCAACTCCCCTTTCCTCCTGCTGACCTTGCTTCTTTCTTGACCTGTCGAACAATGACGTTCATTTTCATTTTCTGAATTCGCAGCAACCTGGGCAGTATATCAAACGTGAAGATAAAGATAAAAAAGATTCTTATCTTAAAGACACTATCATGAAAAAATACTAAAATAGGGGAAAAAGACCTCAGTTTACCCTTTGGCCCAAAAATGGATCCATATCTTAAGAGAGCGAGGGCACAAATCCTCTTTGATCAGAAAAAAACCCTAACAACCTTTTTATTATTTGATATTTCATAATGAATTTAAATTTTTTTTGATATTTTAATATTATTTAAAAAAACCTTTATTTCATTTCTCATTTATCTTGGCAAAAAATAGCAATAAAAAGCTCTCACTGAACTTATTTTATCGTTTTCTTAGTCCACTGTCACAGGATCAACTTGCTGAGCATACTTGAAAATCACTCAACAGTTAGTAGTGGATCCTACATTTGAATTCCCCATCTGTGCGGGCAGCAAGTATAGCAATTAATGCTGCAATAGTTTCACACCCCCAATGTATCTATGGGGTATGTTTACTAATTGGCGGTAGCGACGTCTGTGCGATATTAGAGCTGTGGCCCCATTGATGTCAATGAGGCCGCGGCTCTGATATCGCACAGAAGCCGCTACCGCCGATTAGTAAATGTACCCCTATATTTTGCCACAAGACTGCCTCAGGAATGTAGCCGAATAACTGAAGAAATAGGGCAAAAAGCCATCAGTAAGTCCTTCAAAACATTAAAATGGAAGTCTTGAAGGACTAGAAAAGGGGACTGCTACTTCTGGAGAGAGATCTGCAATTGTGAGTATATACTTCTGGGAATTTTTCTGAAGGGACATCTCTGGATTAAAGCTGATTAAATCTGTGAACCCAGTGTATTTGTAAAATCAGTCAAGGCCTAGTAGCAGCAGGTTAAGTTTAAATTTAAAACACAGAAGAGAACTTTCTGGTTAGATTTCATACCCAGCAGAGAGCTTGTAGTTTAAATTTAATACTCACTCAGGGCCTAGTATCAGCAAAGTACTTTTATTTTAAATTTAGAACCCAGCAGAGAGCTTTCTGGTTAAATTTAGAACCCAGCAGAGAGCTTGTAGTTTAAATTTCATAATAAGTCAGAGCCTAGCAGCAGCAAAGAGCTTTAATTTAAATCAAATCAGAATATAACTTAGCATAAAGGCAAAACAGGATCAGTATTCTTTGAGCAACAAATAAAGTCTTCTAGAGACCTTTACAAAGAGGCCTTCTACCTAGGGGGCGAGAGACCTGTGAAACGTTTTCAATAGGTGTTAATGCTAGGTGGCAGGTCAAAAGGCCATTTTGAAAGACTCCTTCTATCCAAGCAAGGACTGTTAATCACCCAGGAAGTTGGTCACAGCTTACCTCAGAAGCACAGGACAGGGTACTGTGTAGCAGCCCTCTTTTAATAAGTGTTATTTCCCTCCCTCCCTCCCCAACACCCACCCACCCCTGGGGTAATCATAGCTTTATAGGTACTTACACCTCTTAAAGGAAAGGAGGTGCTCTCAGATGCAGCTCATTATCCAAATCAGTCATACACTAAGGACCTGAGATTAATTAAGATTCAGGTGAACAAGGTATATTAAACGTACTAGGTACAATTTTATTAGTATAAGTATCCATAGTAACCCTTAGTAAGTAAAGAACTTAAAGATCTAAACACAAGCTTAAAACTAAGATGCAGACAGCAGTCCAGCAGCAAGATGGGGGCTTTCCAGTCTTTTGCATTGAGTGTCACATGTAGGATTTTCTCCCAGTTGGTGAGAGGTCTTACGTGTGCACTAGGTGCAAGGAGCTCTTTGCTCTCAGGGAATGAGTTCATTCTCTAGAGGCTAGAGTAGCAGACTTGGAAGATAGAAGAAAGACAGAGAGGTACATAGACGAGATCTACAGGGATATAGTCTTGAAGTCCCACCTCCAGTCTGGCAGCATCCCTGTTGCCATGGAGGAGAGAGGTCACGTGACAGGAGAGCATCACCCTGATGTGGCAGGAAGTGATCCTGTAATTAGGACCTGTCCTCCAGGTGATGTAAAACCCTCTTGCACCGAGGACGTTTCTCCAGGGCCATGTGCCCATGAGGAAAGGGTTAGAACAGCCGTTATAGTTGGTGATTCGATCATTATGCATGTAGATAGCTGGGTGGCTGGTGGACATGAACATCGCCTGGTAACATGCCTGCCTGGTGCGAAGGTAGCGGACCTCATGTGCTTCCTAGATAAGGTCTTAGATAGTGCTGGGGTGGAGTCTGCTGTCTTGGTACATGTTGGTACCAATGACATAGGAAAATATGGTAGGGAGGTTCTGGAGGCTAAATTTAGGCTTTTAGGTAGGAAGTTGAAATCCAGAACCTCCAGGGTAGCATTCTCCGAAATGCTTCCCGTTCCACGCGTAGGACCCAAAAGGCAGGCAGAGCTCCGGAGTCTCAATGCGTGGATGAGACGATGGTGCAAGGATGAGGGTTTTGGATTTGTTAGGAACTGGGGAACATTCTGGGGAAAGGAGGGGCTCTTCCGAAGGGATGGGCTTCACCTTAACTGGATGGAACCAGGCTGCTGGCGTTAACCTTTAAAAAGGAAATAAAGCAGCTTTTAAACTAGATAATAGGGGAAAGCCGACAGTCGCACAAGAGCGCATGGTTTGGAAGAATGTATCCTTGATGGACACTACCAAAAGCAGAGAGGGTCCAAAAAAGAGTAAAGTAGCCCAAATGCCCTCGAGTATGGAGCAGAACAGAGCTTAAAGATCTCAAATTACCCATGCCTACCAATAGCCAAATTAATATGAATAAAATACAGTCTCTAAAATGCTTGTATGCGAATGCTAGAAGTCTAAAAAATAAGATGGGAGAGTTAGAAGATAGCACTAAATGAGAGGTTAGATATGATTGGAATCTCAGAGACATGGTGAAGGAGACAACCAGTGGGACACTGTGATACCTGGGTACAAACTATATCGTAATGATAGAGCTGATCAAATTGATGGAGGGGTTACGCTCTATGTTAGAGAGGGCATTGAGTCAGAAAGGATTAAAGTTTTGCAGGAAACAAAATTTGCTGTAGAATCTCTATGGATTGAAATTCCATGTAAAAAGGGGAAGGTGATGGCAGTGGGGGTGTATTATCGACCGCCTGGCCAGAATGAACAAATGGATGATGAAATGCTTAAAGAAATCAAGGAAGCTAACAATGTTACAGCACAGTAATAATAATGGGTGATTTCAATTACCCCAGTATCGACTGGGTCAGTGTCACGGCAGGGCATGCTAGGGAGATAAAGTTCCTAGATGAAATAAATGACTGCTTCTTGGAGAAGCTGGTTCATGAACCGACCAGAGGGGAAGCCATATTGGACCTAGTCCTTAGTGGAACGCCAGATCTGTTGCAAGAGATAAGGGTGTTCGGGCTACTTGGCAATAGTGATCATAGCATGATCACGTCTGATTTAATTAGTGGAGGAGGAATAGTAAGGAAATCCACAGTACTACCTTTTAGTTTCAAAGGATGACTATGATAAAATGAGGAAAATAGTTAAGAAAAAACTAAAAGGAGCAGTTGCAAAGGTTAAAGACTTACATCAAGCTTGGGTGTTGTTGAAAAATACTATCTTGGAAGCCCAGACCAGCTGTATTCCATGCTTTTAAGAAAAGTGAAAGGAAGTCCAAAAAACTGCCAGCTTGGTTTAAAGGTGAGGTCAGAGAGGCTGTTGTTGCCAAAAAAGCATCTTTCAGGAAATGGAAAAAAGAGGCAAACGATGAAACCTGGAAACAGCACTAGCACTGGCAAGTTAAATGCAAGGCATTGATAAGGCAGGCAAAGGGAGAATTTGAGAAGAAGCTTGCTGCGGAAGTAAAAACGCGTAATAAAGACTTTTTCAAGTACATTCGTAGCAAAAATCCTGTGAGAGAGTCAGTTGGTCCATTAGATGATAGAAGGGTTAAAGGGGCACTAAGAGGCCACAAGGCGATAGCGGAGAGACTGAATGAATTCTTTGCTTCGGTCTTTACTGAGGAAGATGTAGGGATGTTACCCTTGACTGAAGTGGTATTTAAAGGTGTGGAAGAAGTAAATATCGATACATCGGGAAGATGTATTACAACTATTAGATAAACTGAAGAGTAGCAAATCACCTGGGCCAGATGATATACATCCAAGGATTTTGAAAGAACTGAAATATGAGATTGCAGACCTGCTATTAGTAATCTGTGAACTATCATAAAAATCTTCTGTAATACCTGAAGATTGGAGGATGGCGAACGTAACACCAATTTTTAAAAAGGGTTCCAGGGGTGATCCGGGAAACTACGGACCGGTGAGCCTGACATCAGTACCGGGAAAAATAGTAGAAACCATCATAAAGAACAAAATTGCCTGACATGTAGATAGTCATGGCTTAATGGGAGACAGCCAACATGGCTTTAGACAAGGAAGATCTTGTCTTACTAATCTTTTTATGTTTTTTTTGAAGGTGTGTGAATAAACAGATAGACAAAGGTAAGTCAGTTGATATAGTGTATTTGGACTTTCAGAAAGCCTTTGACAAGGTCCCCCATCAGAGACCTTTGGCAAAACTAAAGAGTCATGGGGATAGAGGCAGTGTACTATTGTGGATCAGGAACTGGTTAAAAAATAGAAAGCAGAGGGTAGGGCTAAATGGCCAATTTTCCCAATGGAGAAAGGTGAATAGTGATGTACCCACCCAGGGATCTGTGCTGGGTCTGCTGCTTTTTGACATATTCATAAAGGACTTGGAAAGGGAATAACGAGTGAGGTTATCAAATTTGCAGATGACACAAAACTATTTAAAGTTGTTAAAACCCAAGAGGATTGTGGAAAATTGCAAGAGTATCTTGATAAATTGGAAGACTGGGCATCAAAATGGCAGATGAAATTTAATGTGGACAAGTGCAAAGTTATGCACCTAGGGAAGAACAACCCAAACTATGGTTACACAATGCAAGGTTCCACATTAGGAACCACCACCCAGGAAAAAGATGTAGGCATCATTGTGGATAACATGTTAAAACCCTCGGCCCAGTGTGCAGTGGCAGCCAAGAGAGCAAATAGAATGCTAGGTATCATAAGGAATGGAATGGAAAATAAAACAAAAGGTATTATAATGCCTCTATATCGTTCCATGGTGAAACTGCACCTTGAATACTGTGTGCAATTTTGGTCGCCGTATCTTAAAAAGGATATAGCATTATTAGAAAAGGTTCAGAGAAGAGCCACCAAAATGGTACAGGGGATGGAAGGATACCCCCATGAAGAAAGGCTAAAAAGGTTAGGGCTCTTTAACCTGGAAAAGAGACGACTAAGGGGAGATATTATAGAAGTCTATAAATTAATGAATTTAGTGGAACGGGTAAATGTAGATCGATTGTTTACGTTATCAGAACACAGAAAGACTAGGGGACATGCAATGAAGCTACAGGTTAAACTATTTAAGACTAATAAAAGGAAATATTTTTTCACTCAACGTGTAATCAAACTCTTGAATTTGTTACCAGAGGATGTAGTAAAGGCTGTTAATGTAGCTGGGTTTAAAAAAGGTTGGACAAGTTCCTGGAGGAAAAGTCCATAAACCGTTATTAAAGAAGGGACCCAGGATATCAATGCTTGATCCAATACCAGCATTGTGGAACCTGTGTCATTTGGGGAAATTGCTAGGTACGTATGACCTAGATTGGCCAGTCTTGGAAACAGGATACTGGGCTTCATGGACCTTAGTCTGACCCAGTATGGCATATCTTATGTTCTTAATACTTTACTTTATAAACTAAAGCCATAATTCAATTTTTGAATGCTTAGCATTAATGGCCATTGTGGTTCGAGAACTGATTGCTTACTTTTAGTGTCCCCAATGTACTATATTAGTTATCTGTTAGTCACTGACAACTGGGTTTTAGTTTAATAATGATTTTATAAATTATTCTTCCATTTTAATGTTTACTAAACCGTGTTAGCTGTTAAGGTTGCAGCTACTACACGCTATCTGGCTACAATAACAATTAATGCATGTAAATGCAGATAATGCAGCTATTTTCTGCGATATCTTCAGAAAGCACGTTATTTATATTAGGATGGAGAGAGGGCATGTCGGGCATTGTGCGCTTACCTGCGGGCCTCAATAGTGCATAGTAACCAGTCAGATTTGCAGACGGCATGGGGGCTACTTGCGCCACCTCAATGGTGGCGTTAGCTGCACCCAGGCTGCTGTCTGACCACGCTATCTGCATTTTTGGGTGCATTATCTGCTGCATAAATTCTGTGCACACCCCCAACAGATAACACACAGCTTTTGCAGCTAACGCTGCGCCATATGTGCTTTTTTGCCTTATTAGTTGCAAAAGCCTGACACATTTTAGTATACATTCCCTTATGTGTCTTTATAAAATATAATGTTGTATCCTTATTAGAGATTTTTGACATTCTGATAGTTTGGGGGTCTTTTATTAAGATTGTCATGATGCGGGCACTAATAAAGCTGATTTTATGAAAAGAAATCCTGATTTAGAGGAACTAGAGGTGCAGTTACCTCCTGGCACACATAGAGGGAGCGGGAGCAGACATACTGATCCTAGTGAATCTAATCACAGTAATGACCTGCAGCTGACAGAGAACCAGGAAGTCAGTAACAAAGGTTCTCTTTATAAACCAGAGCAGAACGCTCTTGGAAGGCAGGAGGAGAAGGAGAGGCAAAGGCAGGAGGAGAAGGAGAGGCAAAAGCAGGAGCAGAAGGAGAGGCAAAAGCAGGAGCAGAACCGAAAGATACAGCAATGGAGATGGCAGCAGTTGCAAAGAAAGCCATGGACAAATAAGCAGTGGGAACAACAGCAGGAGCTGAGAAAGGAAGGAACTGGAACCGGAGCTGAACTAGAAGCTGAACCAACAGTAAAGCCTAGAAGCTATCAGAGGTACAAACCTGTTTGCTGTGAAAGAGGCCAAAGCTGGAAGTTGGAACAGAAACAGACCACACGAGGTGGGAAGCCATAGAATCCAAACTAAGCCTATTGGGCAAGGAGAGTTTTGGTAGAAGGTGCTCCAAGGTAAGAGGCGGTGCCACGCCTTGTTCTTTGACTCTGACTGTTTTTGCTACTTGGAGAAGGAAGCTAAGAACAAGAGGGGCAGGTTCTGTTAGCAGTTTATCTCCAGATCTGCACTGCTCAGTTTTACCCAGTAAGAAGGAAAAACAGTTGTATAAACACCAGAGGTTTTTACTCCATGAGCCAAGGTTTGAAACAGTAAGGTTTAACCCTAAGCACTGCACTGCTGGAAGCCATCCGCAAAGAAAGCTTCTCTCTAAAAACAACCTGAATAAAGATTGGTATTCTAATTTACCACCAGCCATAAGAGTTCCTGCTTACCTAAAGCAAAACTCCCATGCTGAAGATTGTCAGGCTAACATAGACAGGGATAGTGAAACCCCTTTGACCCAAGATGAAGGAAGAGGATTATGATGGAGGTGGATTTCCCCCATACTATTCCCTCATCTTTGCCGGAGGACATGGAGTGCGATTGGTGCACGGCCTACGCTCCCAAGTGTGCCTGCTGTAACGAAGAATGAATGTAAATATACTTTTGGTTGTTTATTGTGAAGAATATTACCTTTTAAGAAAAACCTGCTATAAACTGTGAAGTAACAGTTCTCAAGCCAGAGAGCCTTGGCACCTTTTGAAACAAAGGACTATTTTGTTAAGCAACGTATCTCTAATTTGAACCCATGCATTATAACGGGGAATAAAGCCTTTTATTACCCTTCACTCAGGTCTTATTGTTCTTTATAGCGCTACATAGTGGCGCGCAATCTTTGTGTCACGACACCTTGTGGCAAGATGTAGTAGGACTTTGCAAACTTGAGCCAGTAAATTTTGGTTGCCGGGGTGGATTGGCCTATCATGAGGGAGGGGGAAGTTGAGGAGAGGTGGGGCAGATGCTGGGAAGGAAGGAGCAACAGAGATGCAAGGGAGAAGAGAGATAAGTGCAGATGCTGGGGGGAAAGGCAAACAGGCGAGTACTGGGGATTGGAGTCCCAATCCCTGCCACCTGAAAAAATAAAACCAAAGCCAGGAACTAGAGCAGCAGTAGACCAGAAATCAATTAGTGGTTAGCACCTGAAGTTGAATCGTGGCAGCAATTAGGCCAGGAATTAAACAGCATGGACCCGATTCCATTCTTGACGTCGATTTCCTTTGTACTTCCAGGCTGACCCAGACGTACAAAGGAGATCGCAATTCTGATCCTGCGGGGCACGTCTAGCCCTACAGGATCAGAATCGTGAACACCACTGTACGTGCATGCTGGGACTGAAATTCAGTCCTGGCCTGCACGTACAGTGAAGCCTGACTAACTCAGTCAGGGCATTTAAATGGAGCCATGGCGCCATGGCGTCATGTTGCCATGGTGCCGTGGTTCCATTTAAATGCCGCGATGCCGGCCGCTGACAAAAAAGTTAATTCCTCACAGCCTGACCCCCGAACCAACCTCCTAAGGCCAGGGTCGGGCTGCGGGGATTTGTTTGCACCCTCCCAGCCCCTTCTGCGCCCCGGAGCTGCTGAAATGGAATGTCCAGGGAAGTTATTCCACCCTGGGGGTGGAATAACTTCCTCAGCCACTTTGACAGCCCTGGACATACAGAGCCGACATTAGAATTGGTCCTGTACATCCAGGACCAGCAACCGCCCACTGCCCTCCCACTCTCCGCCCCTGGGCAGCCTCTTCCCCGCCCCTGGCTAATTTCCCCGCAGGTTAGTCGCCAGAATTTATTTTTATTTATTTTATTTATTTAACAGTCTTTATATACTGCCTTCTCTTAAAATCAAAGCGGTTTACATTATAACTCACACTTATACATAGAACTTGTAAAACTCATACACTTACAGAAAAAAACTTATTATGGACCCTCCATCTGAAGAGGTAAATATTTCACATTGCTTGTTTGATTTGTAAAGCAAGATAACACTCATTTCCTGCTTGTCTTTCCGGGCCAGTCCAGGAACAAGAGGGTTGTCAATCTTCTCCAGCAACTGAGGACTGAAATCTGAAGTTTGTAGACCTGATATCTGGCTCCCCTGCTGGTCGTTCCTCAGTCTTTCAGTCCTCAGCAGCTGGAAAGGACGGGTTCCTGGCTGGCTCCGAGTAAACCCTTCAAGTTTAGAGATTTTTTTCTTTCTCTTTTTTATTTGGCTTAAAAAACAGTGATTATGTGGAAAGGACTCTAGCAGGATTCTCCTCCACTTTGGGTATAAATTCAATTTGGTTTAATCGCGTGCTGACAGCATACGGAACACGGAGTGAGTGAGGCAGAGCCTGCCTTCTTAATAGCTTCGTTTATTGCAGGAGGGAGCAGAATAGTGCTGGGAGCCCCAGAGTTTATCCTGCTACCCTCGACGTTGAGTTTACTCTCCCACTAGCAGTGGGAGCTCGTAGCTTAACGACTTTAGCGCCTTCAAGCAGGTATGTGGAAAGCTTTTTAAACCCTCCGGGGCTTGCGGTGTGTTCGCCGGTTTTTCTTTTCGACGCGGTTTGTTTTTGGTTCGCGCTGTGGGGGATACCAGGGCCGGGTTCCCTTGCGTTTTTTTGTGTTTTGTGCTGCGGTTTCTGTGCAGGGGGGGTTCTTCCTCCGGTTTGCTGCTTTTTGGCTTCTGAGGATAGTGCGGCTCCGATTGCGGTTTTCCTTTATGGATAGTTCCTCAGAAGGAGGCCCTCAGAGCGGTTTAGTTTTGGCGGGAACAGCAGCCATTGCAGGTTCAGCTACAGTTCCCTTATTGTCTCAGGAGAAGCCTGCAAAAAAGAAGGCCAAGTCTAAGAGACAGGGTCAAGTGGGGGAAGCTCCTCCATCTTCCCTGTCTGAGGTGAAAAAGGGTTTAGACTCTGTTTTCTCTGCTGATTTTATTTTGACTCTCCATCAGGCATACTGTATGAAGTGGTAACAGGCCCAAGAGAAGGCTATGGGCCAGGGGGCCACGCAGATTTTAGAGACTAAGATTTCTGGGTCGGATCCAGGTGAGGGTCCCTCCAAAATTTCTCTTGGGGCGGAAAGTCCTGCAGACAAGGCCAGTCAGCACATCTTGGAGCTTCCAGGTGTGGAGGAAGGTGAGCTCCTTTTTGATTCAGATATGGAGTGGACTAATGAGTTCGAGGATTCTGAGCTCGGGTCCAGCGAGGATCCCAATATGTTTAGGGTCTTTAGGAAAGAGGAGTTAGGGGCTCTTATCACTCAGATCTTATCAGCCTTGAACATTGCCTTGCCAGCGGCACAGGAGGAGCCGTTAGAGGATCCCCTGCTTCAGGGGTTTAAGACAGAGCAAAAGTGTTTCCCTGTGCACAGAGTAATGAAACAGATGGTGGAGTCAGAGTGGGAATGCCCAGAGGCTTCCTTGCGAGGAGCTCGGACTATTAGCCGGTTGTATCCTTTGCCGCAGGAGGAACAAGAGTTATTGAAAATGCCTAAGGTGGATGCCTTAGTCTCCGCTGTCACTAAGAAAACCACTATTCCGGTGGAGGGCGGTGCGGCCCTCAAGGATTTGCAGGATAGGAAGCTGGAGGCCTTGCTAAAACAAACCTTCGAATCTTGTGCCCCATCTCTGCGAGCAGCTATCTGTGGAGCCTATGTTTCTCGGGCTTCCATTCGTTTGGATTCAGGGGGCTTCGCCCTCCCGATCTGGGCAAGACGAAGGCGCTAAGTTGGAGTCGGCGGAGGCTTACCTGGCGGATGCCTTCTATGATCTCGTGCGGATTTCAGCTAAATCCATAGCTTCGGTAGTTGCAGCTCGAAGGTTTCTTTGGTTACGGAATTGGGCGGCGGACGCCTCTTCCAAGGCTCGGCTCAGTAAGCTTCCGTACAAGGGTTCGCTGCTTTTTGGAGCAGCTCTTGAAAAGATTGTAAAAGATCTCTGGGACTCTAAAGGCGGGTCGTCTTCCTGAGGGACCGGCCCAAAACTCAAAAGCCTGTCCCTTCGCACAGAGGCGCCTCTCGGGATTTTCGAAGGTTCCGAGGTTCCCGTTTTACTCCGTATCAGCGTGGGCGCTTTGCGGCCCGGGGGCAGTCCTTTCGAGGGACCAGAGGCTTCGGAAGAGGTTATTTCGGAGTCCAAAAAATGCCTCCCAAGAAACCACAATGAAGTGCGGCTGGCCCAGGCGGATTTCCCGGTGGGGGGGCGGCTTCAAGTCTTCCTGTCGGCCTGGGCACCATAACTTCCGACCAGTGGGTCTTGGAAATTATTCGCGAGGGATATGCTCTCGAATTCGCTCATCCGTTATCGGAGGCTTTCGTGGTGTCTCCATGTGGTTCAGTGGAAAAGCAGGCAGTGATAACCCAGACTCTTCTACGGTTAGTGCGGCTTCAGGCAGTTGTTCCAGTTCCGCCATACCAATTAGGTTTAGGTCGATACTCCATTAATTTTGTCGTTCCCAAAAAGGAGGGGACGTTTCGGCCTATTCTGCATCTCAAGCACGTAAATCGCTGTCTGAGGGTTCCACATTTCCGCATGGAGACCCTTCGCTCGGTCATTCGCTCTGTGCAACCGACGGAGGTGTTAACGTCCATAGATCTTACGGAGGCCTATCTTCACATTCCAATATGGCCGGAGCATCAAAGGTTTCTTTCTTCGTTTTGTGCGATACACTTGGGTCATTTCCAGTTTCGAGCCTTACCGTTTGGTCTGGCAACGGTGCGCCGCGCGCACCTTCACGAAGATCATGGTGGTTGTGGCGGCGGCGTTGCGGAAAGAGGAAGTGCTTGTGCATCCTTATCTCGATGACTGGCTGATTCGGGCACCGTCCATGTCGGAGTCTCTGTCGGCCATGGCACGGGTAGTACATCTTCTGAAACGGCTGGGTTGGGTGATAAACCAAGCCAAGAGCCAATTACAGCCGGTCACGTGTCTTCTGTACTTGGGGGCAGTCTTTGATACCCAGTTAGGGGCAGTCTTTCTGCCAGAGTGCAGAGTGCAAAAGATCTTGTCGCAAGTAAAGAGCTTCTTGTGCCTAAAGGCGCCAACAGCATGGTGTTATCTGCAGCTCCTGGGCTCCATGGCGGCTGCCTTGAATCTGGTACCATGGGCGAGAGCCCAAATGTGGCCCTTGCAACAGACCTTGCTTTCCCGATGGTCTCCTCAGGAGCATCCTCTTCAGTGCAGGTTACCCAGCTTACCCACTGTTTCAGCAAGCCTCCAGTGGTGGTTGGATCCAGCTCACCTGCGTGCGGGGGTGCCTTTGTGTCAGCCGGACTGGGTGCTAGTCACCACCGATGCCAGTCTAGTAGGCTGGGGGGCTCATTGCCAGGCCAGCTTTGTGCAAGGGGTCTGGTCGACGGAGATGCAGGTTTGTTCCATAAACCTGTTAGAACTCAGAGCAGTCTCCTTGGCCCTCCGAGAGTTTCTTCTTTCCCTTGCTAGCGAACAAGGCGGTGCGAGTGTTCTCGGACAATGCGGTGACGGTGTCTTATATCAACCGGCAAGGGGGAACAGGCAGTGCGGTGTTGTTGGAGGAGAGTCAGCAGCTGATGGGCTGGGCGGAATCGCATCTGGTTGCTCTTTCAGCGGCACATGTGGCCGGGCACGACAATGTACAGGCGGATTTCCTCAGCCGGCATGTGGTGGATCCCGGCGAATGGGAGTTGAACGCGGAGGTCTTTCACGATTTGACTCTGAATTGGGATCAGCCGGTAATGGACTTGATGGCCACCTTTGACAATGCCAAGGCGCATTGGTTTTTCAGCAGGCGCAGGGAGCGTATGTCGGAGGGGCTCGACGGCTTAGTTCAGCCGTGGCCGGCGACCGGTCTTTATGTCTTTCCGCCTTGGCCAATGATTGGCAGAGTAGTTCAGAGGATAGCGCGTCACTGCGGTCGAGTGATTCTCGTAGCGCTGGATTGGCTCAGGAGACCGTGGTATGCCGATCTGGTTCGCCTACTCATAGACAGTCCCTGGAGGCTTCCCTCTCGTGCAGATCTGCTGGTTCAGGGGCCTCTGTTCATGCCAAATGTGGATCGCTTCTTGCTTACGGCTTGGCTCTTGAAAGGGACAGGTTGATACGTAAGGGGTATTCGGCTTCCGTCGTGACCACTATGCTGCAGGCTTGTTGAAGGTCTACGTCTCTGGCTTACGTTCGGGTTTGGAGAGTTTTTGAGGGCTGGTGCAAGGAGCGTAGAGTCCGTACACGCGTCGCCTCGGTTCCGCAGGTGCTGTCTTTTCTGCAGGACGGCCTGGATAAAGGTTTAGCCCTCAGTACCATTCGGGTTCATTTGGCGGCCATTGCTTGCTTTCGCGGTAGTGTAAAGGGAGTTCGGTTATCTGCTCATCTGGATGTTCTTCGATTTCTGAGAGCGATTAAGCACATTCGTCCTCCTCTTCGTAACATGGTTCCACCTTGGGATTTGAATCTGGTTCTGGAAGCTTTGGCGCGGCCTCCGTTTCACCCGGTTAAAGAGATTTCGTTACGGGAGCTTTCTTGGAAGGTTGCGTTCCTAGTAGTCTTGTGTTCAGCGAGAAGGATTTCGGATCTCCAAGCTCTTTCTTGTAGAGCTCCGTATCTCTTATTTTCGGAGGAAAGGGCGCTTTTGCGGATTGTTCCTTCGTTTCTGCCGAAGGTAGTATCCCAGTCCATATGAATCAGACTATTTCGCTTCCCACTTTTAGAGGTGGCCAGGGCCTTCCCATTGACGCTGTTTTAAGAAGATTGGATTTGAGTAGGTTGCTCAAGGGTTACCTCAAGAGAACCAAATCGTTTCGTAACACCGACAGGCTGTTCATGCTGTTTGGCGGGCCTCGGAAGGGGGCAGCAGCGTCCAAGGCATCGATTGTGTGTTGGGTGCGACAAGCGATAGTGGCGGCATATCAAGCAGAGGGGAAAGTGCCTACACAAGGGCTTCAAGCTCATTCTACTAGGGGTCAGGCAGCCTCTTGGGCCGAGTTTGCCTTTGTTCCGCCTGCGGATATTTGTCGGGCGGCTACTTGGACGTCCCTTCACACCTTCACCAACATTACAGATTGGATGTTTGGGCCAGGCGAGACGCGAATGTTGGGGCTTCGGCCATCATAGCGGGCCTGGCTGGTCCCTCCCAGGGATAGATACTGCTCTGGTACTTCCCTCTTGTTCCTGGACTGGCCCGGAGAGACGAGCAGGAAACAGAAATTAGACCTTACCTGCTAATTGTCTTTCCTGGAGATCTCTCCGGGCCAGTCCAGGACCCTCCCATGTCAATGACTAGAGTTTATGGTTGTGCGGGTGTTTTTGGGGTTTTTTTGTAGCTTGGTATAGAGCTCAATCGGATTTCCGATAGTTGGCACTGCGTGGCCATTAGTATACTCGGGGTGTTCTCTGGGGCTCCTCGGGGTGCAGTTTCTTTTAGGAGCGATTTTTCTACATTTCAAAAAAAACAAAACAAAAAAAAAAACCAAAGAAAAGAGATAAAAAGATGCAATAAGATAATTCACTGCTGGCTAGCCTTCATATGTACTTTCTTTATTGGTTGGTTCTGTTCTTCAACTGCTTAGATAGGAATAGACTGAGGAACGACCAGCAGGGGAGCCAGATATCAGGTCTACAAAACTTCAGATTTCAGTCCTCAGTTGCTGGAGAAGATTGACAACCCTCTTGTTCCTGGACTGGCCCGGAGAGATCTCCAGGAAAGACAATTAGCAGGTAAGGTCTAATTTCTGTATCTTTCCAGATTTGTACTCTAAAAAACACTACTGTAAAATCTCACTCATTGGGAAGGTAAATCTCCCTCTCAAGAATGGACTACCTTTGACATTTCTATAACCAGGGTGAGATCATCCCTATAAAGAATTAGTATTGCTGTTTGCAGATCCTTGCTAATAGCAAACAGCTGGTAATCTGTTGCCACTCTTAGAAGGAAGATATCATTCCTAGTTTCTGATCCCATGATTTAGTCGTAGGCTGTAGAGTTTTTTTCCCATTCTCCCTCAGTGACTTTACCCCTAAATACTGTTTTCTTCACTCCTGGTAAAGGTCATAACAGCTGAGAATTCAAATAGACAGAAAGGGCTGTTGTCCTTAACCACAAAAATGCAAAGAAGGGAAAGTCCTTAGGTCCAAAATTTTCCTGAAAGTTATTCCAACAGTGAAATACCCCATCTTTAAATAACTGAAAAGAAGGGACAGCCACAGCATTCTCCTCTATACCCTCTTAAGTCATATGTTGGAGATTTTTTCGTATTTGAAAAATATTGACATAAGCAGTGAGACTCAATCCCTTCTTACTACCAAATGATCTCCAAGTCTGAGTGGCAACACCCATAGCAAAATAATCAGAACCACAGACATACTTGGGGGAGGGGGACAGCACAATTCCCAAGTCTCTATTTCTACCCTGTGTGGTAGACACTGCGTTTGAAACATTGTGCAAAAAATTAAATAGCAAAGTTAAGTAATACTTTTGAAAATATGATAGACCCAACCCCATCATCTCTTGCTTGCTGGTAGTATCTTCATAGTAACATAGTATATGACAACAGATAAAGACCATCATGGTCCATCTAGTCTGCCTAGCAAGGTAGCAAAAGTAGGTGCACCTGCCCCCCATGCAGGTCACCCTTCCCCAAGCCTTTGTTTAGGGGTGTACCCACCGCTCTGTGCAGGTCATTCCTATTTGTTGAGATAGCAGAGACAGTTAAGGTTTGACCACTTTGACCCGCTGAAAAGCAGTATATAAGCACTGCTAAATAAATAAATAAAATAAAGTTATTTTGATTGTATCCTGTTGCTATAAAGGGATCCACTGTGTCTGTCCCATGCCATTTTGAATTTTGTCACTGTATTTGCCCCCATCACTTCCATCGGAAGAGCATTCCAAGCATCCACTACCCTTTCAGTGAAAAATAATCTCCTGATGTTGCCTTTCAGTTTACCCCCTTGCAGCTTCATGTTATGCCCTCTAGTTTTGCAGCTTCCCTGTCTTTGAAAAAGTTTTTTTTGTTCATTAAAACTCTTTAAGTATTTAAAGGACTGAATCATATCTCCCCTGTCCCTCCTCTCTTCCAAAGTGTACATATTTAGGTCTTTCAGTCTCTTCTTATAAGTTTTCTGATGCAGGCTCCAAATCATTTTGGTCACCTTCCTCTGAACTGTTTTCAGCCTTTTTATGTCCTTTGTGAGATACAGTCTCCAAAACTGAACACAGTATTCCAAGTGAGAATTCACCAGTGATTTGTACAGTAGTATTAGTACTTCTTCCTTTCTGCTAGTAATTCCTTTCTGTATGCAACCCAACATCCTTTTGGCTTTTGCCACCGCCTTGTCACCCTGTTTCGCCACCTTGAGATCCTCAGAAACAATTACTCCGAGGTCTTTCTCCTGGTCCATACACACCAGTTTCTCGTCCCCTATCGCATACTGTCACTTGTTTTTGTTTTAAATTGCCAGACCAAACCTCCAATAATCTTATTACTGAAAAGGAAAAAAAAAAGCCACAGGAAACCTCAAAAGAATTGTGGTAAATAAAGACAAAGCCTTTGGAAGCCAAATCATCTTGACCACATTAATGCAGCCCAACCAGTTTCAAAACCAATTTGAATGTTCTCTGAAGATGGGTAGCAATGGTGCTTAACTGATTCTATATAACTTTACTATATTCATTTATCATAAAAACATCTAGGCAATGCACATTCTAAAAATAATAAAACAGCAAATACACAGCACTATAACACTCTCCCAACATGCTCCTCTTCTCCTATAATACTGATTAAAATAAAATAAAAATGATCAATATTGTCTATACAGTAGATAGCAATGTATTTTAATTTGCCATTAGATCATCTTTGTTGGCAGGATTCTTTTAATCTCATCATTTCATTCTCCATTTGTATTAGTTGTTCCTTATTATTGTAGATGTCATGTTCTCTAGATCAGTCAGGCATAGCAAAAAGCTGTCAGCATTAAGAGGATAACATTATAACAGGGCACTTATGCACCCACCTGCCTTTATAGCTTATGTTGGGTCTGTTTTATGGTATGGAGGAGTACAGAGTGGAGATGTAGCCTAATACTTACATCAGTGGGTTGAAAGCCAAATCCCACTGCTTGGTGGGGCCTGGGCATTCCCACTGCCTTGAAAGCCCACACTGCTGGCGCTTGGTGGGGAGCAACTAATGACAGCGCAATGGGTAACAGTAGTTGCTCCCCATGGCAATATTAATGTGTTAAGCTGTACTAAATTAAGGGGGATAGCTGTCCCTGCCCCTACATCTAGATCAGTGCCCCATGCTTGTTATGAGGCCCCAAATCTGTGTTTCTAGCTTAGGGCTTAGTAAACATGCCCTTCAGATTGTAAGCCATCTGAGAAGTAATGCTAAAAAGTACAGGGTCATATATTTGGGTGGTACAGTGTAGGGGGCGAAGTACTTCTGTCCACAAAAGAGGAGCGGGACCTGGGCATGATTGTTGCTGATGATCGTAAAGTGGCTAAACAAGGAGAAAAGGTGATGGTGAAAGCCAGAAGGATGCTTGGGTGCATAGGGAGAGGAATGACCAGCAGAAAAAAGAAGGTGATAGTTGTTCTGGATAAGTCTCTGGTTCAACCTCAATTGGAGTATTGTGTGCAATTCTGGAGACCACATCTTCAAAAGGATATAAATGGGATGGAGTCAGAGCAGAGGGTGGCTACTAAAACGATCAGTGGTCTTCGTTATAAAGCATATGAGGTCAGACTTAAAGATCTTAATATGCATAGATTAGAGGTAAAGGCGAGATAAAGGAGATATGATAGAGATATTTAAATGCCTCTGTGGCATAAATGCACAAGAGGAGAGCCTCTTTCAATTGAAAGTAAGCTCTGCTTACAAGGGGACATAGGATGAGAGTGAAAGGGGATAGACTCAGGAGTAATATGCAGAAATATTTCTTTACGGAAAGAGTGGTAGATGCGTGAAATAGTCTCCCAGTGGAGGTAGTAGTGATGAGGACAGTATCTGAATTCAAGAAAGCATGGGACAAACACAGAGGATCTCTAAAGGAAAAAATGGGACTATAATAGCTGATATGGAAGGGCGGACTAGATAGGCCATATGGTCTTTTTCTGCTGTCATGTTTCTATGTTTCTATCTGGGAAGAGGGAAATATCTTCTGTACTTGAATATAACTCATCTTGACTTACTACTGAAAACACCTGAGCTAAATCCAAACCTCTTAGGTACCTTTATCAAATTGCCTCTCTCCAAAAGCTCCCACACAAAGTTGCACCTGCTCTGAGGCAGGTGCTATTAAGAATCTCTGCTTATGCATATATTTATGCAAAATGCAATGTGTGCCTTCGAGTCAGTGCTGACTCCTGGCGATCCAGAAGCTCCCTGGGTTTTCTTTCTTGGCAGTGTCACTGGAAGTAGATTGCCAGGCCTTTCTTCCGAGGCAATGGAGGGTTAAGTGACTTGCCCAAGGCCACAAGGAGTGCTAGTGGGAATTGAACCCTGGTTGCTTGGTTACCAAGCCAGTGTTCTAACCACTAGGCTACTCCTCCACTCCCGTAAATTTATAACATACAACATATGTGCGTAAACAAAAATGTTTTTGTCGGACTTTACATTTGCAGGATACTAGCACAGCATTGGCCAGTTACCACTAGGTCTATTTTACTTTATTTTTATAGCAAACTTCTCCTGTCCTTAAAATTGCCACCCCACAGCAAGAGCACTCAATGTCCAATATTCAAGGATCATTCAAAGTCCCATGCATAAATGCAAGTCCCATTCTGTAAATGCAAGGTTCACCAAAAAGATTTTTCTTTGGCCAAGTTTTCAGTAAATGTATTGTATGCTGGAAGCAAAATAGTTTGCTGGTAAAGGATATGTGGGAAAGTTCTATGAATATTTATTTATTTAACTGATTTTTTATTTTTTGAATATTCTGTTTATTGAAAACACACAGTACAACAAACCGATACTGCCACACAAATATTTTTTGGTTTTTACAAAGGAATGATTCCCGGGTAAGGTTGTGTCTGATCCATCACCCAGGAAAAAAAACAGCAAAGAACAACAAAAACAAGGGCAATACAGTGCAGAAAACCCCAGAATCCCCCCTCCCCCCTCCCAGCCCCCAGCCCCCATCCCCCCATACCAACTCATATACTACCAAAACCCAGGAGCAACACTATCCAACCTTAAGCACCTCACTGCGGATGTAGGTCCCCAAGCTCTGGATGTAGGGCATCCAGATCAGTAAAAAAGTGGCCCAGCGCCGGGGACACCCCTGTGCGCTTCTCCGTTCCATGAGCAGAAGCTGATGAAGGCAATTGCGCCATTCACAAAATGTAGGGGCCACCGGCTCTCTCCATCGACTAAGAATAGGACCCTTACCCACCAGACAAGCCTTCCTCACCAGGATATTTTCCATCTCCCCTTAGGGTGGAGCGGTTCTAGATGATCCAATACCACCAGCAACCCCGTCCAGCAAATCCGCTGCCGCAGGAGACCACCGAGGTATTCCCCAATACATTGCCAGTAACGACGGATAGTGGGACAACTCCACCACATATGACCCAGATCCACTAAAGAACAAGAGCATTTAGGACACCCACCAGAGACTGTGAGACGACTCCGCAGCGCCTGTCGTGGGGAAAAATGTGCTCGGAGGATACATTTAAATTGCACCTCCCGCCAGCGGGCCCCCTCCACCAAGTGCACAATCCGACTCAGAGCAGCGTGGACTGAACCCGGGGCTATCTCCCGACCCAAGTCCTGCGCCCATAAACTTTCCAACGCCAAAAAGTCCGGGGGTTCATCAAGCTTGTCCAATCTCTTCTTTCAACTCCGCAATAGTCGGCGGAGACTCCGCCCCCAAGGCCAAAAAACTCAAGGATCCGCGCTGAATGCTCCACATGGAGTTCCCGTTGGGGCAAGGAACGTACATAATGAACGATATTTGTGCATGCGCAAACCCCGACACTCCCAAAGTTAACCCATATTCCCCACAGAGCACACCCAAGGTCTTGCACCTCCCGTCCTGGGCTACCACATTCCCAAGGCGCCGGATACCCACCGCCCCCACTGCCGAAAGGAGAGCGAATCAGAGCCGGGAGTAAAACAAATATTCCCCTGCAGAGGCAACCAGCACGAAATCGCGGGATCACTACCCCAATACTTATTGAGCTGTTGCCAGGTCCACCGCGTCGCCTGTATCAAGACACTATTAGTCAAGCGAGCAGACAAAACAGCCCGCGGTAAATGCAAAGCCGCTTCCAAAGCGTGCGGCGCTACAAAGGCCCCCTCCAACTCCCGGGGGGTGTAAACGTCCGTATCCCCCAACAATCGCTAAGGTGTCGTGCTTGGCAAGCCAGTGCGTATTTCCATAAGTCAGGAACCCCATCTCCGCTGGTCCTCCATCCCCCACGCAACCGAAACAGTGGTATGCGTGCCCTAGCCCCTTTCCATAAGAACCATCGGATCTCTCGCTCAATGCGCAACACATCACGTCGCAATAACCACACAGGGAGGGTCTGCATCCAATAGAGGACACGTGGGAAAATCACCATCCCCAAAGCAGCCACTCTACCGAGAAGAGACAACGGGAGGGGCGCCCAAGCCCGCAGCTGTGCCTGAAGCTTAGAAAAACACGGTCAAAATTTGTTTTATACCAGCAACGTGGGCACTCTAGTCAACAAGATACCCAGATAGACAAAGGACTCATCCGCCCAATGTAGCGGGAAGCTCCCCGACCAGGTTCCTCACAGCGTACCCCCAACATCCAAGGCCTCGGATTTGTCTATATTAATACGTAACCCTGCAAATTTACCATAAGCTTGAAAAGGCAGCTAGCAGGCAAGGCAAGGATATTTGGGGAGACGTGAGGGTGAACCAGCATGTCATCAGCAAAGGCTGCCATCTTAAACCCATACGCCCAACTTTGCACGCCACTAATAACCGAAGACTCCTCCACTTTACGAATCAACGGGTCCAAAGTTAATACAAATAGTAGTGGCGAAAGCGGACACCCCTGCCGCGTGCCCCCGCTCCAAGCGAAAGGGCTCCGACAACACCCCATTGCATAGGAT
Source organism: Ichthyophis bannanicus (assembly GCA_033557465.1). Taxonomy (NCBI): domain Eukaryota; kingdom Metazoa; phylum Chordata; class Amphibia; order Gymnophiona; family Ichthyophiidae; genus Ichthyophis; species Ichthyophis bannanicus. Next base: position 683,248,493 of record CM066033.1, read on the forward strand.
TCCGCCATGGGATCCGCATTAAAGCAGCTCCACCATCTTACAAACCGGATCCCCCGTCCATAATATGGCAAGAGACATTTCAAGTAATCCCAGTGAACCGGATCAAAAGCTTTTTCAGCATCAAAACTGATCAATAAGGAGGGCACATCGCGTTCCCAGACCCATTCTAAGGATGCCAGAATCCTCCGCAAATTCCGCAACACACATAAGTCCTTTCACGAAGCCGACCTGCGACTCATGCACCAGTCCCCCAAAACAGAGGCCAACCGATCTGCCAAAACCTTAGCCAGAATCTTCAGATCAAAATTCAACAAAGAGATAGGTCGATAAGAAGCCGCCTGAGTGAAGTCTTTCCCTGGTTTGGGTATTTAAAGTAATATATCATGATTAGTTCCCCAGGTAAACTTCCCCTGATGTCCTCTTCGGCGATACACATCTACAAGGACTGGGGGAACCAACTCCCCTAACAATTTGTAAAAACTCTGCCCCAAATCCATCAGGCCCAGGCGCTTTACAGCACCGCGCACGTTGAATAACTCCATATACCTCTGCTTCAGTAACCGGAGCATCAAGGTAAGCTCGCTGCCCACCGTCACTTTTCGGCAGCTGAAGGTCTCTCCAAATAGTGCTGCATATCAGACACCGACCCCGCCCTCCGCGCATAAAGTTGTTGAAAAAAGGAACGAAACAAACCGGCTATTGCTCGGCTATCTTTCCGGGATGAGCAGGGCTCTTTGCATAGAGACGCCACTAATCGAGCACCCCGACTGCCTCGTAAGCAACGAGCTAAAAGGCGGCCAGGTTTGTCGCCAAAACGGTACAGACGGTGCCGGTAGTACATATAGGATTTCTGCGCACCGCTGATGAAGTAATTCATTGAGCGACGTTTGCATCTCCCAAAGCCGCTTCTTATTAATCCCACTAGGATCCCCCGCACACATCGTCGACGCGCCCTCACCACGTGCTTCTCCTCCAACTGTACGATCTGCCGCGGACAGACGTTTTACGCTTCTGAGCAACATACTCAATAATATCACCCCATAACACAACCTTGGCAGTTTCCCAAAGTAGCGCCGGGTCGTCCCGATGCTGCTCGTGATGAACCATGAATTCCTGCAGCAATGCCGCAAATGGGTTCGGAACTCCAAATCACGATCGAGACCCAGGGGAAGCCTCCAAATTCTAGTCAGCGCGGTCGCGTCCCCCCACACAAAGTCCCACCCAAGTCGGGGCATGATCAGACACCTCGGTGGGACCAATCTGTGCGTCATCCACCTGCGCAAAAAAAGCCGCTCCAAACCAAAACACTAATCCAATCGTGCACTCAACCCGTGAGCTCATGACTGATGGGTAAAGTCTTTCTCCAGAGGGTGTAGTAAGCGCCAGGGGTCCACGACCCCCAGTCGCCTACACAACCCCCGAAGCACCGCCGTAGTCAGAACGCGCCCCCGTTCGCCCCCAAGACCAGAGGTATCCATCTCTATATCTAATACTCCATTCAGATCACCAGTCAATATCAAGGGAACGTCGGGTAGTTGCTCCACCTTAGAAGCCAGCCCAGCATAGAAGGCCCGATCCAACACATTGGACTATAAAGGTTACCCAGGCACTATCGGCCTACCTTCTAGAACAACCATACAACAAAATATATCTGCCTTCTGTGTCAGTGTACCCTCTTTCCAACTCAAAGCAGATCCGCTTACTGATCAATATGACCACTCCACCCTTTTTCCCCTTAGCCGGGGCTCCCCAGCCCTGTCCCACCCACGCTCTTTGCATTTTGACATGCTCCTCGGCCGTCTGGTGGGTTTCCTGTAGCAAAGCTATATCGCATTTCAGCCGCGCCAAGGCTTGTAACACTTTAGATCTCTTAATAGGGTTACCTACCCCGCAGACATTCCAGGAGATAACCTTCAGGCTGGATAGTAAATAAACAAAAGGTACGTAGCAAACCGGCGAGAAAAATGGGGACGAATCTCCCCAGCCTGAGATCCCTCCCGTAACATAGTGGTACTCCCATAGACCCCGACTCCCCCTTCCCCCCGCTACACCCTCCCTTCCCCCACCCTCCATCCCCCCCAACCCCTAACACACCCCCGATCCCCCCCCCTTGTAATCTCCACCTCTCACCCATGGAGACACTTAGGATGTGAGTAGGACCCCTCTCCCTCATATTCAATACCTATCCCAAAGTCGGCCACCCCAATTATATAAATAAGCCTCAACGCCTAAAGTAACACAGCAAAATACCCCCCCCATCCCCAACTTACTTCCAAAATAAAACATCCCGGGAGAAGAAAAAATAGAGAGAGAAGGAAAAAAACAGACAAGGATATGCACCCAACCATGCATAAATGAGGCAGGTACGACACTAACAGGCAAATATCGGGTAGGCAGCACTCCAGATAGAGGCCTGGGCCAGGATCAAAGACGGATACCCGGTAACGGCACTCTCACCCAACAAAACTGCCACTACATAACTTTACGATGACCGCTCAGAAGCAGGCCATCAGAGCCCTCCAAAGCAAACCGCGCCAAAACTACGCAGTGTCGGCGGGGGGGCGTTACGTCTGATTGCTTAGGTCCCTATCCGATGGGCTCTCTCCACGACAACAGTGCCACTTGCACCCTCTTCCTCGCGCAGGGAAAAAAAAATGGGCCCAGTGCACCCTCCACGAATTTTCGAAGGTCTTTGTCAAGATGGTGTCGCAATGCCCCAAAAAGCGTAAATTAATTACGCCGAGGACCGGTTTTTTGTCCAGGTCATCCAGTTTTAAGTGCATGTTCTTTGGGAGAGCCTCTGCGCTGCGGCGGAGCTCTTTCCTTAGCGTCTCCAATTCATCCTCGGCCTGGCATATCCGAGCTTCGGGCTTCTTGCACACGGGACCCTAGCGCAACTGAGCGAGTTCTGAATAGTATCCATCTGTAGTATGCAGGGCGGTCAAACTGCAACACAATAGTTGCTACTTAAGTGACAGCCTGCCGCCGAGATTTCTGCAGGCATAGTTGGGGAAGCCATCACGCTCTGCTTCGGAGGAGAGTCCGCCATTTTCGAACGGCCCTGTCCACACGCGTCCCTTCTCCCGGATTTTGCAGCAGACGTCCAATCCGCAATGCGGTGGCTCAGAGTGGAGTTTCCCTGCACCTTATTAAGGCTTCAAGCAACAATTAGCTTCGAGTTGTTTCCACTTCAACGGCTTTATAACAACGGTTTAAAGGAGAGGGGGCCCGGAACTCAAGCTGCGCACACGTCTGCTCAAGCTCACCACATCACGTGGTCCTCTCTATTTAACTGATTTTTATTATATTGTTCTATATTTGCAGTCAGCACGGTTTTTATATACAACACAAACAGTAAAGCAAAGATTTGTTTGCAATATATTTTTTTTATATATATTTATAACATACAAGTGCTGACCCTGCTCTTTCTCTCCACCTATTCTCCTCATCCCAGTACATTTGCATACAAATTGGCACTATGGATTGGATATTCACAGAGGTTTATATGCTTGAGTGGGTGGCTGCTAAGAGGTTAAATTTTATAAACCTTTTTCATGTGTACATCGCTGTTTTAACTTGCATAATAGGCCTCTTATAAACTAGTTTGCCCTAAAGGTACGCATGATGCCGGCCGGCACATACTTGTATAGTAGGTATGGGGGGGTTCAGCGAGTAGCGAGTTTGGGTGGAGCATATGAATGGAAATTGCAGTTCACGCTGCTATAATTTATACATTACACATACATTGTGTGTAAAAGTTATGTGCTAACATTTTATACCTGCCTGGATTTCTGCAGGAATTTGTGCTAGAATCTTTTTTTGACATACAGGTGCCTACCTGTTTTTTAATTAGACTAAATATAGGCACCTTCCCTGCCTATTAACCTAGTGGTGATATCTTTTATAATCAAGCATTTAAGGTTAGGACAGCAAAACAGCTGTCTGTCATGTATTTAGTGCCAACCGCGTCTATGTGATAACAGCACTGAATATATGTGGGTTATTTAAATGCCACCGTTGGCAATTTTTAAACAAACGCTTTATAGTGGGGTGTTTGTAAATTGACCCATATATTTTCTAAACACAGGCTTTTTAATTCATATATATGCTGGAGCTACCTTTTTTAAGTATCAAAGAAAGAAGGGGGAGGGATCCTCCGTAACAACCAAGTCCCCAGGAAATTAAGAAACAAATCGGGGGAAAACCAAGGCCGTTGGATACACAAATGATCTTCCTGTAGAACTTTATTGAAGGACCCCAACTTGGCTGAGTTTTGGCACACATACACGCCTGCGGACAGGGGTCTACAATTCATATATACATAAAAACCTAAATTTTGGCCCGATTTTTCGAAGGCAGTTACATGGGTAACAGCCCATGTTACCCACGTAAATGCCTTAACTGTGGTGAGGAGAAAATGGGCAACTAAACGTGGACGGGTAGCAGCAATTTTCAATGCTGCCCGTCTTAGGCGCTGCTCTGCCATCTTAAAAATAGGCGGGGAAAACCCTTGCCTATCTTTAAGGCGTTGGGGCTAAATGGGCAGCAAAAGAAAATCGCTGCTACCCACATTAGCCTTGGGTGGGTGCTAGGACTGTGCGGAGCAACCTGGACTTATTTCATTTCCGTCGCCACAGAAATGGGGAAAAAGCTGGGCTTAAGCGTCTGGTAGGCGGGGCTATGTCGGCTACGGCCACCTAGCCCTGCCCCAGATGAAAATCAGGCCCATTATATCTAAACCTCATAATTTATCTTTTTATGTTGAGAAAAAATTGCTAATGTTCAGATTGTATTGTTTTTTTCAAGTGATGCTCTCATATGTACACATGTTTTTTATGTTACCATATATATGCATTTGTAGACACACTGACACAGGCGTGTTTTTGCTGAAACTACAATTGAGTTGGTGGTTCCTTCAATAAACTTCTACTGAAAATCATTTTGTGTGTCCACGGCCTTGATTTTTTCCTCGTGGTTTGTTTCTTGTTTTGTTTTCCCTGGGCTGTTTTTAATAAGGTGCCCTTGTTATCTGGAAATGCTGGTTTACATGCTCAAGTCATTTATAAAATTACTCCCGTGGAGGCCAGTTCTAATTGGGGCCCGTCCATGATGTCAAAAAATCCGACAGGCCTAAAGTGTAAACCCGATTCTGCAACCACAGGAGCTAGATGTTCGCCATGGATGCAGAATCAGGCACTTAGGCAGGCCGTTATAGCCCCGATTCAGTGCGCAGGACGCCCTCCTACTTCACCTGCAGTCCAGCCCACGCCTAAATTGGGGGAAAAAAATTCCTGCTGGTGTGGCTGGCTGGCCATGGCACCAGGGATGCCCAGCAGAGAGAGCAGAAATTCCAACAATGGAGTAAGACCTCTTTTTCTCTGTCTCCATTGCCTGGCCCTCGGTGCTGGCTCAGCCTGGGCCTGGATCAGGTGTGTCGGTTGGTGGGGGTGGTGAGGGGGGGGCGGGGCGGGGGGGGGGGGGGGGGGGGGGGTGGGGGGGCGGGGGGGCTGGGGGGGGGGCATCCCTAGTGCATCTGCTTTTGGCCTGTTTTGGTGGTGGTTGCCTTGGCCTAATCCCTGCAGTCCGATGGGACTTATTTATTTCGCCTCTGAGGTGGAATAAGTCCCATGTTTATCTCTCCCCATCCCGCCGGACGTACAGTTTCCATGACCCGAATAGTAAGCTTTGGTACGTCCGGGCTTTTGGCTTGTTGGGCGCCACCCGCGTTTCTGCCTCCGGCCCTCCCCACCCCACCCCCATCCAGCACTCCCCACACAAAGCCACCCCTTTGTACGTTGCATAGGGCTGACAGTTCTGGATATGGTCCCCTGTGAAGAGGTGGGGTTTTACATCCTACTGGGACGTACCACCCTGCTATTTGCAGGGCAGAATTCTGCCCCTAAGTGTTCCCCATTCCCACATATTCTGTTAACAGTCTGATATAATCAGCCAGATCTTCAACTGATAAAGCAAACAGAAAGCATGAAGAGAGGGACATTTGATACATTTCTCTCTACCCAATTTAGAGGCCTGATGCCATAAAGTGTGGTATCTTTGTTCAGAAATTAGCAACAGCTTCTGCGAGCAATATTCTTCGCTACTGTGGTTACTCTGTGCTCAAAGACTTTTTGCACACAAGCTGCTGTGCACAAAAACTCATGTAGACATTCGGTGCACTGCTCATTTTAATCCCATGTGTAATGAGGGTATTTCACAGGTCTGAAAAGAATAAAAATGTTAGCTCATTCCGCTGTGGCTAGTGTTAGCCAGGGTTTCAGACTTGTTTTCTTCTCTTTTCTGTAAGCCTGAAGGACAGGCAACTTTTTAAATTTGTTTTATTAAGAGATGGGGTAAAAAAAAGGCAGGAGGGTGATGAAATAAGGTGATTATTTCCCCAAATGCTGCATCTGTCCAATGATTGGGTCATTCGCGCACTCAGCAGATTATTCCTTTGATACCTTAATGCGCATACTATATATTTTAAGCATTCCATATACACACATCTAAGTGCATGTACTTTCAGGTCCTTGTACATCCTCTGTGCAACTATTGATTCTGTTGTTAACACATACAGGGACCTCTTTAATCACTTAAGGGGCCCTGGGCATGCTTACGTGCATGGGTCCCCCTTTTTATCTTTTCCCTAGTAATCAGCACCCTTCCTTTCCTACTTGACCCCCACCCCCCCCCCCCCTAGCCCCTGTTAATCTTATTGCTGCTGGGCACATTGCTGCAGATTTTGTCATCCATTGCCAGCTGACAGGAGGAAAGCTTCATACTACTGTCCTCCTTTCTGGCCCTATAAGGGAAGATTCAAACACTCCTCTACCTTCTTATTGCCTTGCCGAGTCAATGCAAGTGTACAGGCGCTGTCTCCCTTTTTCTGGCCAGTGTGTCAAGCTTTTGGTATGGACAAGCCATGATTGCTGCTGAGACCAGTGCTGTCTGCCAGTGTCAGGAAATGGGACAGCCCTTCTCCCCAAATTTGCTCTGAGGCAACTGCCTATTTGGCCTAATTGCTGGAATGGGCCTTGGGAAGGGGGTTGGGGCTAGGAGCAGAGTTAATTCTTCTTTGTATCAGCATTGTGCTCCCTTCTTACTCTAGTTTCACCCATCTCCAGTTATCTGTTCCTTATAGCTGCCTAAGGGAGGGGCACACTCAACACCTATTTTTAAGGAAACTACAAACCAGTGAGCCCTAAGGTTGGTGCCAGGCAAAATGGTGGGCAACCCTTATTAAGAACAAAATTACTGGACACATTAGAGAGACATGGTTTAATGGGACAAAGTCAAGCTTGGATTTAGCCAATAGAAGTCTGGACTCACCAAGCTTGCTCCATTTCTTTGAAAGCATGAATACACATATGGATAAAAAGTGAGCCCCTCAGTCGGTATAGGCGTATTTCAATTTCAGAAAGCATTTCGATGAAGTGCCACATCATCGACTCCTGATGAAGTTAAAAAATCATGGAATCGGAAGCAATTTACTATTGTGGATTTGGAAAACCTGATTGAACCGAAAGAAAAACAGAGTTGGGATAAATGGTCAATTTTCTCAATGGAGGAAGTTAAATAGTGAAGTACCCCACGGATCTGTATTGGGACCATGCTTTTTAACATAGTTATAAATGATCTGTACTTGGGAACAACAAGCAAATGATAACATTTACAGATGGCACCAAGTTATTAGTATTTAGCTCATGCCTTTCCAGTAGTAATTCAATGCAAGTTACAATCAGGAACACTAGGCATGTCCTATCCCTGGAGGTCTTACAATCTAAAAGGCCGATGTCAAAGTCCTGTGCTAGAGCCCAGTACTTACAGCACTAGCACAGGGTTTTATATCTTGAGTTTAACCTTGAATCTTTGCACTGGGACGCAAAATGCAAAATTACCCAGTGTTTAAAAAGTTAGGGTTAAACTGGGAGAACAAGCCAAACACATGCTCACAGAAGGTGATGCAAGTTTGGGCATGCTATCCTTGGTAACCAGGGTCATCTGATTATGAAGGTTGACACTTCACCTCAGATGATCCAGGCATCATGAAAGGCCCCTGATGCCATTGGCACCAAGTTAAGGGGCCAGTGCCCCCCACCCCCCGGACACCCGACTCCCCGACAGAAACAAAATCTCTGGTGGGCCCAGCGGCCCTGATCCCCCCTACTCAAAGAAAAAAATCCCTGTGTGGCCCAGTGACCCGATCCCCCCACACAGCAAAGCATATCCCTAAGCATGGCCCCTCTACCCCCAGCCAGTATCTTAAACTCATGGGGCGGGAGCGTGCCCACATGATCCCACTCCTGAGCTGCCATCTTGTAAAAATGTGGTGCCTGGCGGCAATGCAGTGTATCCTGGGATGCACCGGGCAACTCAGACTGCCATATAAGGCAAAATATGCCTTATCTTGCAGAGTGAACCCCCTGTTAATTTGCATCCTGGGATGTTACGAGCTGTCCCAGGATGCAACCTGGAGGGATCACTGTCACAAAAGGCGTTTTTTTTGCTTTATATGGCAGTCTGACCCTGCCTGGGAATTTCGCAAGTACAGATGTTTCACCAAGAGGCCATGGAAAAAAGAAGGGAAGAGGGGTTAGAGGCAGACTGGAACTCCAGGAAAGATTTGTCTCCGTGACTAGAATTGCAGAGTGGTCAATTTTATCCAGTATCACAACTCCAGCTAGGAGGAGATAGACCGTTCTGAATAAGGGACTCATCTTTGGTGTCTTCCCAAAAACATGACCCATTTGAATCTTTTTAAGTTTTTTAGACAATTTAAAGATCATGGACAGTTTTTCCTCTAAAAAGGAACACCATTTCATGAGGATCTTTCACTCATTATCCATAAAAAATCTACATGGATTCATCCTAACTCAGTTGACATAGTAATCCAGACTTTTGAAAAAGTAGTATCTTAAAAGAGTTATTGACCTGGAACTAAAACAAAATCAGATCTATTATATTGTTACCAATATTGAAAAATAACATTGCAGTCATTAAGGGCTAATTCTAAGATTAACATAACCCTGAGTGACAAAGGCGTTGCCCTGTTGGTTATGAACACAGGTGATTACATAAAGGAGTCAATAGACAATTAGGGGGCTGTTTCCTTTTATGAAAGGCTTAAGAACATAAGAACATAAGAAGATAACAAATGGCATACCAGTTGATAGACCAAGGTCCATCAAGCCCAGTATCCTGGTTCCAACAGTGGCCAATCCAGGTCATCAGTGCCTAGCAGTTTTCCAAAAAGACACACAGGTTTCAACAATGTTTTGCATTGGGACTAAGCAGTTGGATTTCCTGGATCCTCTTTCAATAATGGTTTATGGACCTTTCCTCCAGGAACTTGTCCAAACCTTTTTTAAACCCAGCTACACTAACAGCGTTTCCTACAATCCTCCAGTAATTAATTCCAGAATTTGATTACACATTAAGTGAAAAAATATTTTCTCTTATTAGTCTTAAACGGGTTTACACTGTAGCTTAATTGCATGTCCCCTAGTCTGTCTATTTTTTTTGATGCGTCATAGGGGGGGGGGAGAATTGATTTACATTAACTCGTTCCACTCCATTTATGAATTTATAGACCTCTATCATGTCCTCTCCTCAGCCCGTCTTTTTTCCAGGTTTCCATGTTGAAGAGCACTAACCTTTTAAGCCTCTCCTCAAAGGGGTATCCTTCCATCCCCTTTAACCTTTTGGTGACTCTTTTTCTGTACCTTTCCTAATTCCTGCTATATCCTTTGTAAGATCAGGGCGACCAGAATTGCATACAATATTCAAGGCACGGGTCGCACCATGGAACGATACAGAGGCATTATAATTATCTTTTGTCTTATTCTTCATTCCTTTCCTTATGATTTTCCTATCATTTTATTTGTCTTCTTGGCCGCAGCTGCACACTGGGTGGAGGGTTTCAACATGTTATCCATGATGACGCGTGTTGTTTTTTCCTGTTGGGTGTTCCTAATGTGGAATCTTGAGTCGGGGTAACCATATTTTTTGGGTTTGTTCTTTTTTTTCTACGTGCATCACTTTGCACTTGTCCAAGTTCGTTTATCTGCCATTTGAACGTCCAGTCCCTTCCATTTTTCCAAGGTCCCCTTGCAATTTTTCACAATCCTCTTGGCTTTTAAACAACTTTAAATAGTTTTTTTGTGTCATCTGCAAATTTGATAACCTCACCGGTTATTTCCCATTTCCAGGTCAATTAGGAATATGTTAGAAAGCAGCAGATCCTGCATAGATTCCCTGGGGTACTGCACTATTCCACCTTTTTTCCATTGGGGAAATTGGCCATTCCCAGCCCTATCCTCTGCTTTTCTATCTTTTAAACCATTTTCTGATCCCCACTAGTACACTGCCTCTTATCCCATGACTTCTCCCATGAGGGACCTTGTCAATGGGTTTCTGAAAATCCAGATACACTATACTGACTGGCTCAACCTTGGTCTACCTTTTAATTCACACCTTCAAAAAAATCTACCAGTTAGTAAGCAAGAAGACCTTCCTTGGTCTAAAGCCGATAATTGGCTTTCTTCTCCTCATTAAACCATGAACTATCTAAATGTTCCGTAATTTAGGTCCTTTATTCTTGTTGTCTACCATTTTTAACTGATACTGTGATGTCATGCTCCACTGGGGCCTGTAGTTGTCCCGGAATCACGCCTGGTAACCCCTGGCTTGGTTTAAAAAATTCGGCATTACATTGGCCATCTCGGCCAATCTTTAGGTACTGACTGATGATTTTAATGATAGTCGATTAGCTGTATAGTACGGTCTGCAATCTCATATTTCTTTGCCTTTTCAGGCACCCTCATGGTGTATGGAGTTGGAGGAGTGGGCCTAGTGGTTGTGGGGCATAAGGTACTTCAGTCGGCCGGGAAGTTTCAGGGCGACAGCAATCGGGACTGGAGGTGTCTAGAGCTGGCCCACAGAGTGCTACCTTGTGGTCTTGTGGGGCAAGCCACTTAAGCCCTCCATAGTCCTGCATGTTCCCTGTAAAATAGATGTATTATCTCCCAAGATTATCTATGCCCTGTTTCAATGCAAACCACCTTGGATATCCCATGGAACGAAAGCAGTATATTTATAAGAAATGTGATTAAATAAAATAAATCAAAGTAAAATAGAAGCATATTATGCCTTTCAAGTTGAGTTTTTCCTGGACTGGTTTAGTTTGAGTCAATAGGTGTGTTAATATATCTTATGCCTAGTGTATTGATATTTCTTTTCATCTTTCAAATGTCGTTCTGACTGGCAATTACCTTTATGTAACCTCATTTTTATTCGTATTCATCCACTTTGTGTTATAACTAGTACAAAGCATATAAAGGCTTGATATTGCAGTACATTTCACTTCTACACCGTACACCCCTCCGCCTGCTATTCGACCTTTCGTCCTGTGCACGCTTTCCAATCTATTTATGTCTTCTCAAGGTCGGCATTACCAGCAGTTAAATTCCCAACATAGAACCACATTGGTACATTGCACTAACAATAAACCATGGGTAACTTTGAACAAGGTAATCAATTAAACATTATAAACAATTTTTAGAACAACCCCCTCACAGTCTGCTCCTTCTAACATCCCCTCAAAAGTCCTTTGGTACGCCTATCGCTTTAAAATCCATCCCCAAAACCCCACCGCCAGTCCACCATCAGCCATTAGAGAGCAACGGCTTGTAAAAAAAAAGGGAATCGCCCATCTGCAGATAGGCAGGCGGCAGGAGAGCATTGATCCACGATGGGGGGTGTAGAGGCGAGAGCTCGCCCCTTCCTCCTCAGGCCAGCCAATACAGTCTCATTCACAACGGGCTTTTAGCACTTGGCTGCTGGCAGGGCGCGACTCATACGATTCCTAGAGGGGGGGCGCCTTGGCGGGCCCCGGCAGCGCTGATGCGCGGGCCTCGCCAGAGGGCCCTTTGCGTGGCCTTAGGAGAAGGCGTTTGGACTGTGGCCATCTGTCTTCTGAGAGTTTGACATCTGATAGTCACGGACTGGATTGAGATGCCTGCCATGTCAGTGGTAACTTGCTGTTTCCTGTTCACTCTCCTCTGTCTTAATCCTGGTTTGACTGTTTCTGGTCCTCTCATTCTGTCCTATCTTATAAATGGCGTTCTTTTCTATTTTCTCAAATGATATTGGTATTGGTAAAAAACCCTCGGGGGCCCGACCGTTTCTAATGCCCTTTGGCCTGAGCGGTATAATCAAAAATGCTAAAATAAACACTTAAACATAAACATAAAC